>LPNX011000281.1:178368-229133 GCA_001517045.1 Pseudotsuga menziesii
GCTTCCTTTCCATGTGGCTTGGTTTGCACTTCACGCTTGGATTTTATGCCTACAAATAACGTTGTCCAGGTGGGCGTGAGAGATGCTGCTTCTCGAACCAATGCCATATTCCCCCTCAATCCTGTGTTGAAAGTTCTTTGGTTAGACTGCTACCTTTTGAGGAATACTGCACTTGTATTCAGTCGTAAACCTCTTGAAAAGTGAGCTTGATTTCTCTCGTTCCAAGCTACTAAACCCCATTTGACCTACACTGTTCGTATCATTGAAAGCCTTGTCGAGCTCACGGGCTCTAGGCTGGAGACAATGAACAACATTTAACGTATATGCATTGCCACCTCTATAGGAATCAGGCATACGTCTAGTTGACTGGTAATCGCCTTGAAAATGTCCATTATCTGCAAGACTTTCTCTGCTATTTGAAGCATTCCTGCCATGACCAGACAATAAATGATGCCTGGAAGATATAGACCATTTCCTGGTTCCTGGATCAACTAACGATTTTGCACTAAGCTCTGAGCTGTTTTTGTGGTGACCGCCTGAATGTGAGTCCCCTAAGCCCTCGTGCCTCAATGAATCTGACTCCCTTGAGCTGAATTTCCTGTGAAGGTTGGGAGTAGAAGCGGCGGGCTTGCGAAGCATTGGATTGGAAACAAAATGCACACCTGGCTTCAGACAAGGAATGCAGGGCCTCAGAGAAGGGCCCTAGGACTTATATATCTCCCATTGCCACCTATTGCTGGGCATTTTATGTAATTTTGATAATTACATTTGATTTCTCATATTTATTACAACTTTGATCATAAACCAGCTATGTATTCATCCTTCATCTGATATTTCTTACAAAGCAGCAAGTGAACTATATTTTATAAGCAACTGACAACAGATTTCTTTAAACACTCCAGGAAGGTGTATTATTTATGCAAACCCTGCATATTTCAAAACATTTCAAAAGCATCTCCACTACTGGCAGCAAGAAAGAACACTTGACCTCCTCCATGCAATTGGCATTTGAACAACAATTAGCTTTAGATCTCTTATCTCCACGCTATTGCTCATGGAAACGAATGAGAAACTCACAGGCCCTAAACTTGTTAGGATTCATCACATACAACGCCTACTTTTTCTTAGAGTTTTCTTCTTCAGATACTCTGCAAAAAACTCGTTTGTCATAGGGCACCAAACTTCCACACATTGAACATTAGGAATAAATCCTCCCTTCACCAAATCTAACTAATTGGCTTCATATAACTTAGGCCCAATCAAGAAGTTCAAATCAGTAATACGCTCATCCTCTCGGACAAGTGTAGCTGTAAGCCCAAGTTTACAATGAGACTTTGTAATGCTAATGATTTTACGAAACATATGTACTGGAACAATATGTACCTCATCCATAAGAAGAAGGCCCCATTCCCTGTTCCTAATCTCTTCAATGATTTTTTCTGACTCCTCAGATCGTTTACCTCCAAAAGAAACCATATTTTATGTAGTGACAACCACACCAACATTGCCCCTAAACCCTTCCTTACTATCTGAAGTAAAATGGCATATTTGATCATCCCGGATAGTAGACCATAGCTTGAACTGGAATGCCCACTGATCTACTGAGACTGCATTTGTGTCTAAGCAATGACAATTTAGATTAAATCTCAAATGGAAGTAACTATTAATCTTAATTGAATTTTAGATCAATGAGCCTTGAGCACAAGGCTGAATGCTTGGAGCCTAATTGGCAATGAACTTCAGCACACTGGTGTTTTCCTTTAAACATATTGCATTCGACTCATCCCACTCTTTATTACTAGATGATTTAATGTAACAAAAGGAACCCTAATGATGAGAAATCAAACATAAAATATAAAACACAGCAAAATTAAAACATTAAAAACCAAGGGTAATCAAAAATTTAAAAATACACACTAGGAACAACCCTAGAGATAACAACTTATGAACAGTGGGGATTCGAAAAATTTGACAGGATTCAAAGAATCATTTGTGAAAATATCAGAACATGAATCACCCCATAAGGTGAAACTTGGGATGACTACCGATATTCAATAAAAGGTACTAGAGAATCCTCGTACAAATTAGACTATGGAAAGTATATGAAAATGAAGGATGTCCTATTTATACTAGGACTAAAGAAGAACCTTCTCTCCATCTCTTCATTAGATTCAAAAGGTATAAGAGTTGCATTTATAGATGGTCAATTCATCATGTGGCCAAAAGGAAATACTATTGACGATGCAGTAGTAATTGGAGAACAGGAGGGAGGATTATACAGATTAAAGGGCCAACCAGAAAAAGCTTTGGTTCATGACTGAGTAGAACCAAATGAACTTTGGCATAGAAGGCTTGAACATGTGCACTATAGGGCACTACCACCTGCAAGCAAAGCTATTGAAGGTATTCCAGAAATACAAGCAAAACATGAAGGAGTATGCAAGGGATGTGCAAAAGCAAAGAACACAAAGAAGACATTTCCAAGTAGTGAAAGCAAGGCTAAAGGAATCTTGGAAATCATTCACTCCAATGTATGCGGTCCGATTTCATCCAATTCATTAAGCGAGTCTGTATAATATGTTTCTTTCATGCATTATTTTTCTAGGAAGACATGGATATACTTCATGAAGAACAAAGATGACACAGAAAAGAAGATCATGATTTTTCGATTAGACAATGGTGGAGAATTAACATCAAATGAATTCAAGGAATTGTGTAAAGATTTAAGGATTAAGAGGGAGTTGACCACTACATATAATCCACAATAGAATGGGGTTACAGAAAGAAATAATAGAATGATCACGGAAGCTACAAGGGCAATGCTTCATGATCAAGATATTTCCATGGATCTATGGGTAGAAGCTGCTAGAACAATTGTGTATGTACAGAACTGTACTCCACTTAGAGTACTCAAGAGCAAGACACCTGAAGAAGTGTTTTTTGACAAGAAACCAAAAGTTAGTCATCTCAGAATATTTGGCTGTCTAGTGTACATACACATTCCAAAAGAAAAGACGATGAAATTAGATCCTTCAGGAAGGAAGGGTATATTTGTGGGATACTCTGAAAGCTCGAAGGATTACAAAATATACTTTCCAGGATTCAATAAGATCAACATCAATAGGAACATAACATTTGATAAAGAATCATCTTACAACAAATAATAAAGAGACCTGCTGAAGAACTTGAAGAAATAGAAGTACCCAGAATTCATGACACAACCATGAACGAAGCAATTCCAAGAAGAAGATTGAGAAGTAGAAGAACCTCAAGAACCTATAGATCAACCTCAAGAAAAGAATCCTCACAAGCGGAAACCTACTTGGGTATGAGAATCTATCCAAGGTGTAAAAAGATATGGGGCTCTAGAAGAGATACACAGAGAAAGGGAGAGAACCAGGTCTTGCTCCGGTTATGTAGCCTTATTATGTCACTTCATTGACAAAGAACCTTCCAACTTTGAATAGGCGGCAGAAAATAAAGAATGGAAGGATGCTATGATCGAAGAGTATCAATTGATAATGAATAATGATGTTTGGGATGTTGTCCGAAGACCATAGGGGAAGTATGTTTTGACTTCCAAATGGATCTATAAGATCGGGCATGCTGCAGATGGTAGCATAGAGAAATATAAAGCAATATTTGTGGCTCGTGGTTTCTCCCAAAAGGAGGGATTAGATTATGAAGAAACTTTTGTTGTTGTATCTAGATATACTTCCATTAGATAAGTACTTACTTTAGCTGCAGTAATGAAGTGGAAAGTACACTAGATGGATGTCAAGACAACTTTCTTGAATGGTGTAGTAGAATAGGAAGTATATGTCGAGCAGCCAGTCGTTTTTGAGACACATGACAAAGAGACTCAAGTGGGTAAGTTAAAGAAAGGCTTGTACGGTTTGAAATAGGCACCCAAGACATGGTACGATAGAATTGATAGCTTCCTATCTAGTTTGGGATTTACCAAGAGTAAAGAGGATTCCAACTTTTAATACAAGGTTGGAGAAGAGAACCCAATGATACTCCTATTGTATGTAGATGATCTATTTGTGACATGTGAGGATGGGTTGATTGCTGATACAAAGAGGAAGCTTTCTGTCGAGTTCAAAATGAAGGACTTGGGTATGATGCACTATTTTCTAGGAATAAAGGTCTGGCAGAATGCAGATGGAATTTCCATGAGACAAGGGAAGTATGCAATAGAGATCTTGAAGAGGTTCAGGATGATGGACTACAAGGCCATGAAAAAACCCATGGCATCGAACCTAAAGCTATTAAATGATACTTCATCAGAAGTGGTTGATGCTACAATGTATCGTTAGATGATTGAGTCCTTGATGTACCTGACGAATATGAGACCATATATTTGCTTTGCTGTGAACACATTGATCCAGTTCCTAATGGATCCGATACATGTTCACTTGATTGCTACAAAGCATATTCTGAGGTACCAAAAGGGTCTAGTTGATTATGGGATCAAGTATGAGGAAAATCAGAAGATTAATCTGGAAGGTTATGTGGATTCAAATTGGGTAGGCAGTGCCATTGATAGAAAGAGCACTTCTGGGTGATGCTTTAGTATGGGATCAGGTGTGATCTCCTGATTTAGTAGGAATAAATACTATGTGGCACTAAGTACAGCCGAAGCATAGTATGTTGCAGCTTGTTCTCCTAGTTGCGAGGCAGTGTGGCTGAGAAAGTTACTGTCTAATTTATTTGATCTTTAGATGGATGCTACTTGTATATATTGCGACAACTAGAGCTATGTGAAGCTGTCGAAGAACCCAGTGTTCATTGACAAGTCAAAGAATATTGAGATCAAGTATCACTATATCAAGTATATGGTGTAGAGAGGAGCAGGGAAGCTCTAGTATGTTGTGATGGACAAGTAGATAGCTCATGTACTGAACAAACCATTAGCCATAGTAAAGTTTGATTACTTTAGGGAGAAGCTTGGTGTTCTCTAGATTGAGTTTCCCTCCAAAAGGAATTGATGTGAACATTAGACCTTCTGACATGGTGGAATCCTGAGCTTCACATGGTCAGATGTAAGTGCAAAGATGCTCTAATGTGATTGTGGTTTGTGTTACCACATGATCAGTGCAAATATATTATGATGTGATTGTGGGTTGTGTTACCACATAATCATTGAAGATATATTCTGATCTTATTGTGGGATGTGTTCCCACATGATCAGTGCAGAGCCATTCTGATGTGATTGAGGGATGTGTTCCCACATGATCAGATATAAGTGCTAAAGGCCATTCTCTAGGAGAATGGAGGAACCTAGTCAATTACCAAGAAATTGATTTAGTTTGGGACTAAAACTCAGCTTAGTTCTGAGAGGCCATTCTCTGGGAGAATGGAGGCACCTTCTAGTTACCAAGAATTTGTTTCAATCTGGGACTGACACTTAGCCTAGAGTTGAGAGCCCTTCTACCATGATGAGGTCAGATGTAAGTGCAAATCCCTTTACACATGATGAGGTTGAATGTAAGTGTAGATCCCTTTTGACATGATGAGGTCAGATGTAAGTGCAGAGCCTTTCTAACATGATGAGGTCGAATGTAGGTGAAGAGGCCTTATGACATGATGAGGTCAGATGTAAGTGCAGATACTTTCTGACATGATGATGTTGGATGTGAGTGCCGGGCCTTTCTAACATGCTTCATTCCATGGTCAGATGTAAGTGCTGCACTAGCCTTTCTAACATGGTTCATTCCATGGTAAGATATAAGTGCTGAAGATGATGAAGACCTACATGAAGGATAGGCCTACATATTAATCTTGCACATTGATCTAGGGACTAAACATCAGTCTCATATAAGATTAATCAACAAATAACTCATGAAATGGTGTAATCGGACTACAGAATGAGTATTCGGTCTATATATTCATACAAAAATGATAAATTACATTACAATGTCATGCTACAAGCATGAATGAGAAGTAATTTGAATTCCTAAGGAGGTCATTCAAATTGAATGAGTGAGTCTAGTTTAACTAAATGTAAGCCACAGTCAACACTCAAGTTAACCACTGATCAAAACCCTAATTGGCTCCACTGAGCCCTAACTGAAGTCAGAGTGAAATAAATTACTGATTCTCAACTGAAAGAGATCAAACACATGCCATAGCAAGCCAACCATCAAGTGCTAGCACTTCAATGACTCCAATGAACCCCAATGAGGTTAACTAAAGTGTAACTGACCATCAAAAGTGGTTGGAGGTTCCCCTGTTGACTCCAGTTCATTAAATAATAATTAAATAATCAATTTAATTAAGAAAGGCACTTTCATTGCCCTATTTAACTGATTTTAACCATCAGTTAGTAATTAGGTGCATTAATATCACTCAGATCACCCCCGGAGTGCTCTATTTAGCCTCCCAGAATGTAGGAGAAGGCTAAGTTAGCCTCCTTAACTAAAGGTAGGTGTCGATGTGATCTAGCTGATGACATTTATGCTCCATTGATGTTAATTAATCTAATTATACTTAGGATAGTGGTGTAACAAGGCCAAATTGACCAAAATGAGTGTGTAAGGTGGTAAATGTCTCCAACACCCCCCCTTAAGCTATACTGAGGAGGACTTAGAAAACATAAAATGCATAAAAATGCTAGAGACCTCACAACTAAGGCCATAGGTCACCCTATACAATGTTGAAACTAAAACAATGCTCAAAAACAAACTATGTGAGGAAAAGAGGGAAAACCCAGTGGAAAACCCCCCCCTCAAGATGAACACTGAAAGTAGTCTGAATCACCCTGATGAAATCACCCCAATAATGAATGGAGGTAAGTGAACTTCTTTTGTAAAAATATATTGGTGAAGATGTCTGCAATTTGCTCATCAGTCGGGTAGTATTGCAGAATGATGGTCCTGTCATGCACTAGCTCCCTAATATAGTGCATGTGGATCTCTACATGCTTGGTCCTCTTCCTGGTAACTAGATCTGTGGAAATATTAATAGTACTTTTATTTTCACAAAAGAGTACAGTGGAAAATTTACTACCAATATCAAACTCTGAAAGAATTCCTTGCAACCAAACTGCTTGGATGCAAGCATTCACTACTCCTTGATACTCGGCCTCTGTGAAAGATAGTGCTACGGAAGCCTAATTTTTGCTAGACCAGAAAATGGGGCCACTACCAAACATGAACACATATCCAAAAGTATACTTTCGATCAATAGAATCACCCACCCAATCAAAATTTTTGTATCCAACAAGCTCTATCTTGAAGTCTGCAACATAGTGAATTTCGTAGGTCCTAGTTCCCTGAATATACTGGAGGATCCTCTTGGCTGCCTTCCAATGAATATCATGAGGATACTACATGTGTATTGATACAGCATTCACAGCATAACATATATCAAGCCAAGAATGTGTCAATTACAACAAGCTACCAATCAGTTGTCGATAGATAGCGCAGTCCATGGGAGGTGTGCTTTTTTCTTCTTCAAGGCTGATCCATGAAAGGAAAGGGAATGGTGTAGACCTAAAATCAGATATGTTAAACTTTATTAATAGGTATGAAATGTATTTGTACTGAGGTACCATAATCCCATCATAATTTTGCTCAATTTTGAGCCCCAAAAATTGTTTTAGGAGCCCCAAATCACTCATTTCTAAGGCATTGTGGAGAGCAATTTTGATGGCTGAAATGGAGGCAAATGTGCTACATGTGATCAAAAAGTAATCAAAATATAAAACAATAATAATAATATGAACATCATACTGATGTAAATACACATTTGGATCTTATCTACACCTTTGGAAGTTTTGTGAGAGAAGGAAGACATCCATCTTGGAATACCACTGTCTTGGGACCTGTTTTAATCCGTATAGTGACTTCTTTAGCTTGAAAACCAAATATGTATCAGTGATGCAGCCCTCAGGATGCTTCATGTATATCACCTCATAAATATCTCCATGTATGAATTCTAACTTAACATCCATATGATGCACTTCCCAGTGCTTAGATGCTGAAATTGCCAAAACTAGGCAGATGGAGTCCATTTTTCAACTAGTGCAAAGGTCTCATGGTAGTCCACACCTTGGACCTGAGAGAAACCTTTATCCACCAGCCTTGCCTTATATTTTTAGGTGCTTCCATTAGCAGCAACCTTTTTCTGAAACACCCACTTACATTGAACCAATTTCCTTCCCGGAGGAAGAGAAACTAGCTCCCAAGTAGTGTTTTTCTGAAGAGAATTCATCTCTTCATCCATGGAAACATGCCATCTCGGATCCTTCCAAGTATGGTAGTAGCATTTTGGATATGAACTAATCATCAAATAGCTTGTTTCATACAAAAAATTATCAATACAAGAGAGTGCAATACCTTCTCTTTGGAAATTAGACCGGGTTCTCCCTGGATCATCCGGATTTTCAATGTTATCTCCTGCAGAGCAGAGCATTCGTCGGGCCCATGTCGGAAGAATATTTTGAACTTTAGGTTATGATTCAGTATCTTATGATTGCTGCACAATGATATCAGAAATAATAGGATCCAAATCAGGCTCATCACCCCCAATTTCATCATCCAAATATTCAGTAGAATAGGAAGGAAATTCAGCAGTTTTCTCCTTCACTAGTTCCACCTCCTAAAGAGGCTCATCGAAATTGACACTTCTCTCGATGATGATATATTTGGTTTTGATATATAGAAGCTTGAAACCTTTAGATTCATCAGGATACCCAATAAATATACATTCTATTCTTTGCGGTTCCAAAGCACTTCTTTTATCAAGTGGAATCCGGGCCCATGCAGTGGACCCAAACATTCGTAGGTTCGACACATCTGTCTTGTGTCCAAAGTATGATTAAAAAGGGGTCTTACATTTCATGGATGAGTATGGAACCATATTCCAAATGTATTCTACACCACGCATGTCTTCAGCCCACAAATTTGTAGCAAGCTTCTTTGATTCCAACATACAAGTGGTCATCTCCTTGAGAGACCGATTCTCCCTTTTCGCTACTCCATTTTGCTGGGGAGTGTAGGGAATTGAATGTTGGATCTGAATACCACTTTCGGAGCATATGTGAGTAAAAAAATTACTGACATACTCACCTCCATTATCATATCTCAAGATCTTGATCTTAATCCTAGAGGCATTCTCGATCAAGGCCTTCAATTCAGAAATTTTTTCACATACTTCAGACTTCCTTTTGAGAAAGAAGACCCATGTGTACCTTGAAAAATCATCAATAAAAGTAAGAAGATACCTTGATCCATTCATGGATGTGACAAGCATCGGACCACTGATATCAGAATGTATCATCCCCAATATGCATGTATCTTGGTTTTCCTTCCCCCGATCGAACTTGTGCTCAGGGTGCTTTCCGATCACACGGCCCTTGCAAATTCCCATGGTTGCCTTGATGACCGAGAGGCCTTCAACCATGTAGTTTTTCTGTAATTGCTGAAAATATTTGAAATTAAGATGGCCAAACCTTTCATTCCATATCCTACAAACCTCATTTCCATGAGTTAGCAGAGTGATGGGCTTTGCATCCACAACAAAGTGAGAGAACTCATAGGTTTTTGCATGATGGTTTGCAAGGCCTTTAGCAATGATTTTCCTCGATGCAAGCTATGTTATCTCAACATCATTTGGGCTGAAAGAAAATATCTTAAGCACTCATGTATGTTTCATCTGATAGACACTAAGTAGATTTCATGCCATAGATGGTACATACAACACATTTGAAAAAAAGTGATTTTCAAGATCAACAGTACCTTGTCCTTCTGAAATGATGGTGGAGTCATCTCCCATGTGGATGGGGATGGATTTTCCAGTCTCCAAGAATGAAAAGGATTATCTTTCATCCATCATGTATTTCAAATATCCAGAGTCAATCAAGAGTGCTTTGGACTTTGAAGTGCTTTCCATAAGGGCATGACCTCTTTCATGCTGTGGTTCCCGATTTTGCTGATCTCTCCTCCGAAATTTTTTTGGAAGATTGATCTGATTTATCTCAAGGAGAGAGGTAGCTTCATCAATATTCTTCTTCATGCAGGCATGTTCATGGTGGAATCCCTTCCTGCTGTATGAACACTTGACTTTTTCCTTGCCATGGTGCCATTTTCCTTTGTTCTTCCTTGAGTTATAAGACTCATCATGCTGCTGGTTTTCAACTCTAGGATTAGGAGCATCAAATTTAATTTTTGGGTTCTTCTATTGCTTTCCTTTACCCTTAATATATTTGGGCCTCGATACATGGAGGGCTTGATCATGGGAAGATCTGATGATCCCTATCTGGACAAGCTTGTCATGTTCACTTGTTAGGGACTCAATGAAGGCATTGAGTGTAGACATATTCCATCCAAGGGCTGTGAGCTACCCCGCATGGAATGTAGAAACAAAAACTGAATAATCAGCCCCAAACTTGGAGGGTATGCTGAGGATGAGATGATCATCCACCTTCTCCACTTTGCATTGCTTCAAGAGTAAAACAATGTGCTTGAACCTTGTGAAAAAGTCATTCAGAGTCTCGAAATTGGAGGGATGGAGAGACATCAATTCATTTTTGAGCTGGTACTGTCAAGTCATCTTGCTTTCCATATAGAGTTTTGAATTTGTCCCATATCTATTTTAGATTCTTCAATCTCGCAAGATGGAAAAGAAGATTCCAGGAAATAGAGAGGCACAAGAAACCGAATGCTTCATCCTTCTTGTTCAAGAATCTTGATTTTTCTATGGCAGAACTAGGCTCATCTTGAGTGTCCATGGTGACTCTATAAATTCCTCTAGAGTGTAGTTGAATCTCCATGTCACCTTTCCATGAGTGGAAATTGTGTGGATTCAAAAGATCTACTGAGGAGGCCATCTGGATCTGCTGGAGCGAATGCTTCACCTGTAGAAAACCTGAAAATCACAACAGAAAGGCAAATGTGAGGTCAGACAGCCTGCACATTTTAGGCTTTCATCACACCCAGCATAGTCAATCAAGCAAGCTTAATCAACAAGTTATTTACTTGGGGTATTAAGTGGTAAGCATTGGCTTCTGGTGCAGTGCTGGATTTTTGAGGTATTGCTCAATTTTCATGCAGAAATATGTCAAAAAGCTTGTTTTTGAGAGATAGAGCTTTTTCCTGCCATAAGATCTGATACGATATTAATCTTGCACATTTATCTAGGGACTAAACATCAGTCTCATCAAATATTAATCAACAAATAACTCATGAAATGGTGTAATAGGACTACAGAATGAGTAGCCGCTCTGTATATTCACACAAAGAATGAGAAATTACATTACAATGTCATGCTACAAGCATGAATGATAAGCAATTAAAATTCCTAAGGAGGTCATTCGAATTCAATGAGTGAGTATACCTTAATTGAATGTAAGCCACAGCAAACACTCAAGTTAACCACTGATGAAAACCCTAATTGGCTCCACTGATCCCTAACTAAAGTTGGAGTGCAATAAATGACTGAGTCTCAACTAAAAGAGATGAGACATATGTCATAGCAAGCCAACCATCAAGTGCTAGCACTTCAATGACTCCAATGAACCTCGATGAGGTTAACTGAAGTGTAATTAACCATCAGAAGTGGTTAGAGGTGCCCCTATTAACTCCAGTTCATTAAATAATCAATTTAATGAAGGGAGGTGCCTTCGTTGCCCTATTTAACTAATTGTAACCATAGTTAGCAATTAGGTGCATTAATATCACTCATATCACCCCCAGAGTGCTCCAGTTAGCCTCCCTTAATGTAGGAGAAGGATAAGTTATCCTCCTTGACTGAAGGTAGGCGTGGATGTGATCTAGCTGATGACATTTAATTCTCCACTAATGTTAATTATGCCAATAATACTTAGGATAATCATGTAACTAGGCCAAATTGACCAAAATGAGTGTGTAAGGTGGTAAATGTCTCCAACACTACAACGAACATGAAAAAGGGTTGGATCTGTAGAACTTCCTGTGATGAGTAGAATTGAGATAACACCAGTGATGATGACCTAGCGATGATCCAGCAGTGACAATCCATATCAAGTGATGATCCAGACTTGATGATGATCCAGTGATGATCTAGATCAAGTGATGATCCAAACTTGATGATGATCTAGTGATGATATAGATCAAGTGATGATACAGACTTGATGATGATCCAGTGATTCTCTAGATCAAGTGATGATCCAGACTTGATGATGATCCAGTGATGCTCTAGATCAAGTGATGCTCTAGACTCAATGATGATCGAGTGATGATCTAGATCCACTAATGATACAAACTTGATGACTTGATGATGAAGATGACTTAAAGATGAATATGACTTGAAGATGAATATTACTTGAAGATGAAGATATGATGATCCAAATGATACAGAGAAGAAAACTTGTGTTGATAAATTGTGTCAAGAGAATGCCTTCCTAGTTAAGAGGGATTGTTGATGTATTTGTAACTTCAGAATGTATTCACTTGTATATCTTATGTATTGTATCCCAATGTTTATTCCAAGAATTATCTGTAATGTAATTAAGTCATGTCATGTCCCGATGTTCCAATCAGGAGATTCAATAATGTAAACAAGTCGTGTGAAGTCATAGAGTATAACGCTCCTTATTGATAAAGGGTTAAAGTCCACACAGTTGTGAGGACCTAGGGTTATTAGACTCTCCTAGAGACATTGGTCCTAGTGAGTTATTGTCAAGTCATGAATTAGTATAAATAGAGAGGGAGCCTCTCTATTTCTCAAACATTCATATTCATTCACTCACACTCAGTTGTACCGCATAATTGAGAGAGAGAGAGAGAGAAGAAGTTGGGACAAGAGAGAGAGAGAGAGAGACTACTCCTATGAGGAGATCATCTTACTGCCTTTGGGTTTTACTTTTGGTGTTGATTGTATCTCTAAGGAAGTTGCAGGGTATTCTCCTTTATGGTTTCCCTGAGGAAAATATTTGTGTTCTTTGTCTCTTGTGTTTAATTGTTGTGCTTTTTATTCTCTCAAATAAGATCCTAAGATCATATAACTTAAATGTTAAAAATCTAACAGAATGTACTCTCCAAACACCAACTTGGATGGGAATATTTCACCCTCGAAATTGACTAACATAAGAAACTAGTCATCCACTAGCTCTCTCTCTTCACAAATGATAAAAATCCCCTGTCTTGGTTGATACCTATATTTTATAAACATAATTAGGCTTATTAAGTTACCAATCCATCCAAAAACTCAAGAAAATTTTAATTAGGGTGTGTGCTAAAGATTTTCCATGTGTCCTCCCTTCCCTATCCTTCTATCTTCCCCCAATTCAAGTAGGGACCCATTAAGATTCCCCAACTCACATGAGCACCTTCTTAGATGCTATATTTAGGCCTAACATGTCATAATGGTAATATTTCAACCTTCAAGTATTCAATATGTCATAAATGTCATAGAATCTTCATCATTGGTGTCATAGATGTCATAGATGTTAGCGAATCTAGCCCAAGTGTCTAAGAAGCTCCCATTTGACTCTTCCTCTCCCATGTAAGTTACATTTCCTTCCAAATTAGGCATATGATGCATATGGATAAGTGTATTAGCATTCTAATTTATCCAAGAACATTAGGATTCCCATGGATTTGAAATTGCAAGAGGAGGATGCCATGTGGCACATAAATTCTAGCTTTTGTGGACCCCATAGTATCCCTGTGTCTCCATGCTCCATTTCCACTTCAATTTTATCTTTTATTTATTTAATTAGCTCCATTATTAAATATTTATTCCATTCTAATGTTTGAACATGATTTATTAGCTCCCTTATTAAAATTCCAAATGTATCCATCCAACATAGGCAACTAGTAGGATTGATGGAATTGTCCTGATATGCAATTATTTAATTGGGGACATAACAATATGATTTTTATTTTTTCTTGTTATTGCTTGTCTTATGGGTATCCTTGAATGTGACTTGTCTTCTAATCATATTTTCTGGTTTTGTTCTCGTTTCCTATGCTATAACAATTCCATGTAGTTCATTCACACTTAAAGTATTTATATATTTTCTTTATTCAAGGGATGATCACTTAGATTCAAACCTCATTGAAAGATATCTGAGAATCTTCTAAACCATCATTAGATTTTCAATATTTTCTCCTAGACCCCTCACAGTGTTCACAATTTCATATACTCAAAGAAAATAACCAGAAGTTTCTTCATCCTCCTTGATTTTTAGGTGTTCAAATTGTATTTGATAAGTTTTCATCTTGGCTCCTTTTACTTTGGAATTTCCTTCGTACACATTTTTTATCTTGTCCTAGATTTCTTTTGTAAAGGTACAATGCATAAATTTGATAAATTATAAACCTGCGAAGGCTCCCAAAATAATACTCATGGCACTTGAACTACATTAAAAAAATATTCTTTCAGTAGGAACATGTTATACAACTTGCCAAGAAATTTATACTCAAAATGAGAACTCTAGCCATAAAAGCTCCTATTTTTGAGAAAAAAACACCTCTAAATCAAAAAGTGGTGCTAGCAGTATATTTTGAACTACTTTTCCCCACTCTCATGACCAAGGTTCACCAACAACACAATACCAAAAAAAAACCCAAAGACAACAGCTCAACAAAGCATGTTCTGTAGGCATCACCTACAAGCCAGGCATAGTCTCACCTAAGATATCTTAATGTGTAACTTCCAGAACCATGTTTCCACAGTCGGTGAGGGATTGAATTCCCTTAATGAATGGTCAACACACTCAACATATTTAGAAGGGTGGAGTCTTCAACTACTCGACAGTGGCGTAACAATGAGACACTATCATCATGCAAAAAAACCTTGTCCTTGTCAAGTTAACAACTGGTGCAACTATGTGACGCAATCGATTCCATAAATGTAAATGAAAGGATATGACTGTATTATAATTTTAATAGTATTTTAATATGAATTAATACCAAGTTCTCAACAATGCTTTAGTCATCCATTCATTCACTACTTTTATCAATATTGAGACATGCATTCAAGCAATAACCATAAAGAATGATAGATACTCAAACATTCAACATTAACCGTTAAAAATTCAATGTTCAACATTCAAGTGACATAGGAAATAATGTGGAAACCCATCTAGGTGAAAACCACCAAGGTGGTCTTCATCTAACATGAGAAATATATGGCACCTTGTATTATGTGACTTACAGAATGTTTTGAGATATGTCTATTTAGCTCAGACTCTTCTTGGTCTCATCCTCTGTATTTTCTTTTTTTCTTCTAGCTACTTCTACTGATCTGCGCACATCTTGGATCAAATCTTCTACTCTACTATTTGCACACTCAACTGCATATTGACTCTTACACAACCACCTATGCACATAGCTACAAATCTGTGTCTCAAGAGCCTTCTACTATTAGAATCCTCTCTTATTTCCTCAAAATACTTCTACTATTATCAAATCTTAATGAAGCTAACCCTTATATAGAGCGTGTTCCTCCTACTTATAGGTTTTACAAGACCATGCAAGTTGGACTTAGTACAACTCAGTAATTATAGTAATAAATAGCCTCAAAAACATCTTGTATTACATTTATGACAGCCATACTAGCCGCAAATCGTCATGCATTGCATTAAACACAGGCCATAACTAGCCACAAAACTATCCTTTAGTCTTGCACTAAATTGAGCACCTATTGTCCTTATGGACCTGTCTCCTTTCAGCCTTAACTCTTCTACCTGCCAATATTCCACTGAATCTAGGTGTGCTTTTCATTGTTGCTGTTAGTTTTTCAACATTAAGCTACCATTATGTTAGGATCTTTACTGAGAGAATAACAAGTACATCAATCAAACAAAAGATACAATGAACAAAGTGTTTTTATCCGGGAAACCATCAATGGAGAAAACCCTGCAACTTCCTTAGAGATAGAATCAACACAAGATGTAAAACCCCAAAATAGTAAGATGCACTCCTGACAGCAGTAATATTCTTCTTGTCTAGCCCCAGTGTCTTCTCCTTCCTCAACTATGCGCTACACTTGAGTGTGTGAGTGATGTGTACTAAATAGAGACCCCAACTCTCTATTTATACTAATCTCTACATGACTAAAACCATACTAGGGCCTACCTCTACTAGGAGAGTCTAATAACCCTAGTCCCTGGAACTACGGGGACTTTAACCCTTACACAATCGGAGGGTTACCCACTATGACTTGACATGCAGGGATAATTTTAGGGGCAAATTTTATCCCAGTGGGCTATTTTTCCATGTTTTTTCCCAAAAAAAAAATTGTCATTTTGCATTTTTTGAAGCCCTGTTTCGCCCAATTTTGATGGGGTAAACTTTTTTCACCCTAAAAATCGCCAAATTATTATATAAACGGTATAAAATCCTTGGAAATTAAAATATTTTTTGAAAAATATCGCCAATCATTTTATAGTTGGCATTTTAAGAATTGGTAATATTCGTCAACATTTATACACTTTTAATTAAGTATGGTTCCCTAAAATCATCCTTATTGACATGACTTGTTTACATTATTGATTCTCCCGATCGGAACATCGGGGCATGACAACATGACTCAATTAAATAATAGATACATCCCAGAATAAACATCGGGTTACAATACATAAGATACATAGAGGAATACTTCCAAAGTTACAAATACATCAACACTCCCTCTTAACTAGGAAGGTATTCTTTCGACACAATTTTCAGCATTGGTCTTATTCTCTAAATCAACTAGATCATCTCGTCATTTGCACCTCGAGTCTTCTGATTGTTCAAGTCATATTCATTCTTCGAATCTGGATCATCTCTCGATCTAGATCATCATGGGACATCATCACTGGATCTGGATCATCTCTCGATCTAGATCAACATCATTGGTTCTGGATCATCACTCAATATGGATCATCATCACTTGATCCGGATCATCACTCGATCTGGATCATCATCACTGGATTTGGATCATCACTTGATCTGGATCATCATCACTGGACTGGATCTGGATTATCACTGTTGGATCTGGATCATCACTCGATCTATATCTCTCAGAATCATCATAACTGGATTTGGATCATCGTTCAATCTGGATCTCACTTGGTCATCATCATGTGTGTCCTATATCATCATAGGAATTTCTACAGAGCCAACCTTCTTTCATGCTAGTTGTAGGCCTAACGATCAGGTAGGTCTTTGCCCAGCACTTACATCTGACCTACTCATCAAAAAGGCACGCCCAACACTTACATCTGACCTACTCATCAGAAAGGCATGCCCAACACTCACATCTGATCATGTAGTAAACTACAATCACATCAGAAAGTCCCCACACTCACATCAATCATGGAAGGAACTGAACCCTCTCACCATGATAGAATGGCTTGCCCTTACATCTGACATGGAAGGAACTGAATCCTCTCACCATGAAAGAATGGCCCGCGCTTACATCGGCCATGGAAGGAACTGAATCCTCTCACCATGACAGAATGGCCTGCACTTACATCAACCATGGAAGGAACTAGATGCTCTCACCATGACGGAATGAGATGCACTCACATTTGACCTAGAAGGAACCAAATCCTCCACCCTCATCAAAAAGGTGCCCAGTCCCAGACTGAGCTACCTGGTAACTAACCATGTGCCTCCACTCTCCCAAAGAGTGGCAATTTCCCTTACATCTGTCCTACTTGACAAAATGGCCAGCACTCATATCTGACATGGAAGGAACTGAATCCTCTCACCATGATAGAATGGATCAGCCCTTACATCTGACCTGCTCATTAGAATGGATTTGGATCTTTAGTACTCATATCTGACATGGAAGGAACAAAATCCTCTCACCATGATAGAATGGCTCAGCCCTTACATCTGACCTACTCTTCAGAATGGATTTGGGACTCATCACTTTCCCTTGGAGGAAACCTCGATCTGGAGAACACCAAGCTTCTCCCTGAAGTACTCGAACTTCAATCTGGATAATGTCTTTGTCAATATATCAGCTATCTGTTCCTCCATTACAACATACTGGAGCTTCATTTCTCCTCTCTGCACCATACCCCTGATATAGTGATACTTGATCTCGATGTGCTTCGACTTGTCATGGAACACTGGATTCTCTGACAACTTCACACAACTCTGGTTGTCACAATGTATACAACTAGCATCCATATGGAGATCAAATAAATCAGACAGTAGCTTCCTCATCCATACTACCTCACAACTAGCTGAACAAGCCACAACATACTCTGCTTCAGCTGTACTCAGTGCCACATAGGATTTCTTCTTGCTAAACCAAGAGATCACACCTGATCCCATACTGAAGCAACACCCTGAAGTGCTCTTCCTATCGATGGCACTTCCTGCGCAATCTAAATCAACATAACCCTTCAGATTAATCTTTTGTTTCACATCATACTTGAGCCCATAATCAACTGTACCCCTTAAGTACCTTAGAATATGCTTTGCAGCAATCAAGTGAACATTTCTCGTATCTGTTAAGAACTGGCTCAAGGTGTTCATAGAAAACCAAATGTCTCGTCTCGTGTTCGTTAGGTACATCAATGACCCAATCATCTAACGATACATCGTAGCATCAACCAACTCCAAACAAGCATCATACAATAGCTTTAGGTTCGATGCCATAGTTGTGGCCATAGTCTTGTAGTCCATCATCCCAAACCTCTTCAGGATCTCTACTGCATATTTCCCTTGTCCAAGGAAGATTCCATCCGCACTCTGCCACACCTCCATACCTAGAAAGTAATGCATCATATCCAAGTCCTTCATCTCGAACTCGGGAGCAAGCTTTCTCTTCGTATCAGTAATCAACCCATCCATACCTGTCATGAACAGATCATCTACATATAGTAGAAGCAACACTGGGTTGCCATGTTCAACCTTGTAGTAAAGGTTGGAATCTACTTTACTCTTGGTAAAGCCCAAATTGGATAGAAAGTTATCAATTCTGCCATACCATGTTCTAGGTGCCTGTTTCAAACCATACAGGGCTTTCTTCAATCTACATACATGAGACTCCCTGTCATGTATCTCAAAACTGAGTGGTTGTTCTACATACACTTCCTCTTCCACTACACCATTCAAGAAAGAAGTCTTGACATCCATCTGGTGTATCTTCCATTTCATCACTACAGCCAGAGCAAGTACTGATCTGATGGAAGTGTATCTGGCTATAGGTGAAAACGTCTCTTCATACTCTATTCCCTCTTTCTGAGAGAAATCTCGAGCTACAAACCTTTCCTTATACTTTTCAATGCTATCGTCTGTAGCATGTTTGATCTTGTAGATCCATTTGGAAGTTACAACTGACTTCCCATCTGGTCTTGGGACAACATCCCAAACATCATTCTTCATGATCGATTGGTACTCTTCGATCATAGCATCCTTCCATTATTTTCGTTCTACCACTTCTTCATAACTGGAAGGTTCTTTATCAGTGAAAGCACACAGTAAAGCTACAGACCTAGAACAGGATCTGCTCCTCTTTCTTTCTCTGTGATTCTCTTCTGGAGCCCCATATCTTTATGCACCTTGGATAAGTTCTCGTACCCAAGAAGGTTTCCTCTTATGAGGATTCTTCTCCAGAGGTGGATCTACAGGTCTTTGTGGTTCTTCAAATTCTCAATCTTCTTCTTGAGTTTCTTCATTCATGGTTGTATCATGAATTCTGGGTGCTTTTGCTTCTTCAGGTTTTTCAGCAGGTCTCTTTCTATATTTGTTGTAAGCTGTGTCTTCATCAAATGTCACATCCTTGCTGATGTCAATCTTCTTATATCCTAGGAAATATATTCTGTAAGCCTTCGAGCTTTCAGAGTATCCCACTATGACTTGACATGCAGGGATAATTTTAGGGGCAAATTTTAGCCCAGTGGGCTATTTTTCCATGTTTTTTCCCAAAAAAACATTTGTCATTTTGTATTTTTTGAAGCCCTGTTTCGCCCAATTTTGATGGGGTAAACTTTTTTCACCCTAAAAATTGCCAAATTATTATATAAACGGTATAAAATCCTTGGAAATTAAAATATTTTTTGAAAAATATCGCCAATCATTTTATAGTTGGCATTTTAAGAATTGGTAATATTCATCAACATTTATACACTTTTAAATAAGTATGGTTCCTTAAAATCATCCTTATTGACATGACTTGTTTACATTATTGATTCTCCCGATCGGAACATCGGGGCATGACAACATGACTCAATTAAATAATAGATACATCCCAGAATAAACATCGGGTTACAATACATAAGATACATAGAGGAATACTTCTGAAGTTACAAATACATCAACACTCCCTCTTAACTAGGAAGGTATTCTTTCGACACAATTTTCAGCATTGGTCTTATTCTCTAAATCAACTAGATCATCTCGTCATCTGCATCTCGAGTCTTCTGATTGTTCAAGTCATCTTCATTCTTCGAATCTGGATCATCTCTCGATCTAGATCATCATGGGACATCATCACTGGATCTGGATCATCTCTCGATCTGGATCAACATCATTTGTTCTGGATCATCACTCAATCTGGATCATCATCACTGGATCCGGATCATTACTCGATCTGGATCATCATCACTGGATTTGGATCATCACTGGATCTGGATCATCATCACTGGACTGGATCTGGATTATCACTGTTGGATCTGGATCATCACTCGATCTATATCTCTCAGAGTCATCATAACTGGATTTGGATCATAGTTCAATCTAGATCTCACTTGGTCATCATCATGTGTGTCCTATCTCATCATAAGAATTTCTACAGAGCCAACCTTCTTTCATGCTGGTTGTAGGCCTAACCATCAGGTAGGTCTTTGCACAGCACTTACATCTAACCTACTCATCAAAAAGGCACGCCCAACACTTACATCTGACCTACTCATCAGAAAGGCATGCCCAACACTCACATCTGATCATGTAGTAAACTACAATCACATCAGAAAGTCCCCACACTCACATCAATCATGGAAGGAACTGAATCCTCTCACCATGATAGAATGGCTTGCCCTTACATCTGACATGGAAGGAACTGAATCCTCTCACCATGAAAGAATTGCCCACGCTTACATCGGCCATGGAAAGAACTGAATCCTCTCACCATGACAGAATGGCTTGCACTTACATCAGCCATGGAAGGAACTAGATGCTCTCACCATGACGGAATGAGATGCACTCACATTTGACCTAGAAGGAACCGAATACTCCACCCTCATCAAAAAGGCGCCCAGTCCTAGACTGAGCTACCTGGTAACTAACCAGGTGCCTCCACTCTCCCAAAGAGTGGCAATTTCCCTTACATCTATCCTACTCGATAGAATGGCCGGCACTCATATCTGACATGGAAGGAACTGAATCCTCTCACCATGACAGAATGGCTCAGCCCTTACATCTGACCTACTCTTCAGAATGGATTTGGATCTTTAGCACTCATATCTGACATGGAAGGAACTAAATCCTCTCACCATGACAGAATGGCTCAGTCCTTACATCTGACCTACTCTTCAGAATGGCTTTGGGACTCATCACTTTCCCTTGGAGGAAACCTCGATCTAGAGAACACCAAGCTTCTCCCTGAAGTACTCGAACTTCAATCTGTCTAATGTCTTTGTCAATAGATCATCTATATGTTCCTCCATTACAACATACTGGAGCTTCATTGCTCCTCTCTGCACCATACCCCTGATATAGTGATACTTGATCTCGATGTGCTTCGACTCGTCATGGAACACTAGATTCTATGACAACCTCACACAACTCTGGTTGTCACAATGTATACAACTAGCATCCATATGGAGATCAAATCAATCAGACAGTAGCTTCCTCATCCATACTGCCTCACAACTAGCTGAACAAGCCATGACATACTCTGCTTCAGCTGTACTCAGTGCCACATAGGATTGCTTCTTGCTAAACCAAGAGATCACACCTAATACCATACTGAAGCAACACCCTGAAGTGCTCTTCCTATCGATGGCACTTCCTACTCAATCTAAATCAACATAACCCTTCAGGTTAATCTTTTGATTCACATCATACTTGAGCCCATAATCAACTGTACCCCTTAAGTACCTTAGAATATGCTTTGCAGCAATCAAGTGAACATTTCTCGGATCTGTTAAGAACTGGCTCAAGGTGTTCATAGAAAACCAAATGTCTCGTCTCGTGTTTGTTAGGTACATCAATGAACCAATCATCTAACGATACATCGTAGCATCAACCAACTCCGAACAAGCATCATTCAATAGCTTTAGGTTTGATGCCATAGGTGTGGCCATAGTCTTGCAGTCCATCATCCCAAACCTCTTCAGGATCTCTACTGCATACTTCCCTTGTCCAAGGAAGATTCCATCCGCACTCTACCACACCTCCATACCTAGAAAGTAATGCATCATACCCAAGTCCTTCATCTCGAACTCGGGAGCAAGCTTTCTCTTCGTATGAGTAATCAACCCATCCATACCTATCATGAACAGATCATCTACATATAGTAGAAGCAACATCGGGTTGCCATGTTCAACCTTGTAGTAAAGGTTGGAATCTACTTTACTCTTGGTAAACCCCAAATTGGATAGAAAGCTATCAATTCTGCCATACCATGTTCTAGGTGCCTGTTTCATACCATACAGGGCTTTCTTCAATCTACATACATGAGACTCCCTGTCATGTATCTCAAAACTGAGTGGTTGTTCTACATACACTTCCTCTTCCACTACACCATTCAAGAAAGAAGTCTTGACATCCATCTGGTGTATCTTCCATTTCATCACTACAGCCAGAGCAAGTACTGATCTGATGGAATTGTATCTGGCTATAGGTGAAAAGGTCTCTTCATAGTCTATTCCCTCTTTCTGAGAGAAACCTCGAGCTACAAACCTTTCCTTATACTTTTCAATGTTATCGTCTGTAGCATGTTCGATCTTGTAGATCCATTTGGAAGTTATAACTGACTTCCCATCTGGTCTTGGGACAACATCCCAAACATCATTCTTCATGATCGATTGGTACTCTTTGATCATAGCATCCTTCCATTATTTTCATTCTGCCACTTCTTCATAACTGGAAGGTTCTTTATCAGTGAAATCACATAGTAAAGCTACATACCCAGAACAGGATCTTCTCCTCTTTCTTTCTCTGTGATTCTCTTCTAGAGCCCCATATCTTTACGCACCTTGGATAAGTTCTCGTACCCAAGCAGGTTTCCTCTTATGAGGATTCTTCTCCAGAGGTGGATCTACAGGTCTTTGTGGTTCTTCAAATTCTCAATCTTCTTCTTGAGTTTCTTCATTCATGGTTGTATCATGAATTCTGGGTGCTTTTGCTTCTTCACGTTTTTCAGCAGGTTTCTTTCTAGATTTGTTGTAAGCTGTGTCTTCATCAAATGTCACATCCTTGCTGATGTCAATCTTCTTATATCCTAGGAAATATATTCTGTAAACCTTCGAGCTTTCAGAGTATCCCACTATGACTTGACATGCAGGGATAATTTTAGGGGCAAATTTTAGCCCAGTGGGCTATTTTTCCATGTTTTTTGCCAAAAAAACATTTGTCATTTTGTATTTTTTGAAGCCCTGTTTCGCCCAATTTTGATGGGGTAAGCTTTTTTCACCCTAAAAATCGCCAAATTATTATATAAACGGTATAAAATCGTTGGAAATTAAAATATTTTTTGAAAAATATCGCCAATCATTTTATAGTTGGCATTTTAAGAATTGGTAATATTCGTCAACATTTATACACTTTTAAATAAGTATGGTTCCTTAAAATCATCCTTATTGACATGACTTGTTTACATTATTGATTCTCTCGATCGGAACATCAGGGCATGACAACATGACTCAATTAAATAATAGATACATCCCAGAATAAACATCGGGTTACAATACATAAGATACATAGAGGAATACTTCCGAAGTTACAAATACATCAACACTCCCTCTTAACTAGGAAGGTATTCTTTCGACACAATTTTCAGCATTGGTCTTATTCTCTAAATCAACTAGATCATCTCGTCATCTGCATCTCGAGTCTTCTGATAGTTCAAGTCATCTTCATTCTTCGAATCTGGATCATCTCTCGATCTAGATCATCATGGGACATCATCACTGGATCTAGATCATCTCTCGATCTGGATCAACATCGTTGGTTCTGGATCATCACTCAATCTGGATCATCATCACTGGATCCGGATCATCACGCGATCTGGATCATCATCACTAGATTTGGATCATCACTGGATCTGGATCATCATCACTAGACTGGATCTGGATTATCACTGTTGGATCTGGATCATCACTCGATCTATATCTCTCAGAGTCATCATAACTGGATTTGGATCATAGTTCAATATGGATCTCACTTGGTCATCATCATGTGTGTCCTATTTCATCATAGGAAGTTCTATAGAGCCAACCTTCTTTCATGCTGGTTGTAGGCCTAACCATCAGGTAGGTCTTTGCCCAGCACTTACATCTGACCTACTCATCAAAAAGGCATGCACAACACTTACATCTGACCTACGTATCAGAAAGGCATTCCCAACACTCACATCTGATCATGTAGTAAACTACAATCACATCAGAAAGTCCCCACACTCACATCTATCATGGAAGGAACTGAATCCTCTCACCATGATAGAATGGCTTGCCCTTATATCTAACATGGAAGGAACTGAATCCTCTCACCATGAAAGAATGGCCCACGCTTACAACAGCCATGGAAGGAACTGAATCCTCTCACCATGACAGAATGGCCTGCACTTACATCAGCCATGGAAGGAACTAGATGCTCTCACCATGACGGAATGAGATGCACTCACATTTGACCTAGAAGGAACCAAATCCTCCACCCTCATCAGAAAGGTGCCCAGTCCCAAACTGAGCTACCTGGTAACTAACCAGGTGCCTCCACTCTCCCAAAGAGTGGCAATTTCCCTTACATCTGTCCTACTCGACAGAATGGCCAACACTCATATCTGACATGGAAGGAACTGAATCCTCTCACCATGACAGAATGGCTCAGCCCTTACATCTGACCTACTCGTCATAATGGATTTGGATCTTTAGCACTCATATCTGACATGGAAGGAACTAAATCCTCTCACCATGACAGAATGGCTCAGCCCTTACATCTGACCTAGTCTTCAGAATGGATTTGGGACTCATCACTTTCCCTTGGAGGAAACCTCGATCTAGAGGACACCAAGCTTCTCCCTGAAGTACTCGAACTTCAATCTAGCTAATGTCTTTGTTAATAGATCAGCTATCTGTTCCTCCATTACAACATACTGGAGCTTCATTGCTCCTCTCTGCACCATACCCCTGATATAGTGATACTTGATCTCGATGTCCTTCGACTTGTCATGGAACACTGGATTCTCTGACAACTTCACACAACTCTGGTTGTCACAATGTATACAACTAGCATCCATATGGAGATCAAATAAAGCAGACAGTAGCTTCCTCATCCATACTGCCTCACAACTAGCTGAACAAGCCACGACATACTCTGCTTCAGCTATACTCAGTGCCACATAGGATTGCTTCTTGCTAAACCAAGAGATCACACTTGATCCCATACTGAAGCAACACCCTGAAGTGCTCTTCCTATCGATGGCACTTCCTGCCCAATCTAAATCAACATAACCCTTCAGGTTAATCTTTTGATTCACATCATACTTGAGCCCATAATCAACTGTACCCCTTAAGTACCTTAGAATATGCTTTGTAGCAATCAAGTGAACATTTCTCGGATTTGTTAAGAACTTGCTCAAGGTGTTCATAGAAAACCAAATGTCTCGTCTCGTGTTCTTTAGGTACATCAATGACCCAATCATCTAACGATAAATCGTAGCATCAACCAACTCCGAACAAGCATCATTCAATAGCTTTTGGTTCGATGCCATAGGTACAGCCATAGTCTTGCAGTCCCTCATCCCAAAGCTCTTCAGGATCTCTACTGCATACTTCCCTTGTGAAAGGAAGATTCCATCCACACTCTGCCACACCTCCATACCTAGAAAGTAATGCATCATACCCAAGTCCTTCATCTTGAACTCAGGAGCAAGCTTTCTCTTCGTATCAGTAATCAACCCATCCATACCTGTCATGAACAGATCATCTACATATAGTAGAAGCAACAATGGGTTGCCATGTTCAACCTTGTAGTAAAGGTTGGAATCTACTTTACTCTTGGTAAAGCCCAAATTGGATAGAAAGCTATCAATTCTGCCATACCATGTTCTAGGTGCCTGTTTCAAACCATACAGGGCTTTCTTCAATCTACATACATGAGACTCCCTGTCATGTATCTCAAAACTGAGTGGTTGTTCTACATACACTTCCTCTTCCACTACACCATTCAAGAAAGAAGTCTTGACATCCATCTGGTGTATCTTCCATTTCATCACTATAGCCAGAGCAAGTACTGATCTGATGGAAGTGTATCTGGCTATAGGTGAAAAGGTCTCTTCATAGTCTATTCCCTCTTTCTGAGAGAAACCTCGAGCTACAAACCTTTCCTTATACTTTTCAATGCTATCGTCTGTAGCATGTTTGATCTTGTAGATCCATTTGCAAGTTACAACTGACTTCCCATCTGGTCTTGGGACAACATCCCAAACATCATTCTTCATGATCAATTGGTACTCTTCGATCATAGCATCCTTCCATTATTTTCGTTCTGCCACTTCTTCATAACTGGAAGGTTCTTTATCAGTGAAATCACATAGTAAAGCTACATACCCAGAACAGGATCTGCTCCTCTTTCTTTCTCTGTGATTCTCTTCTGGAGCCCCATATCTTTACGCACCTTGGATAAGTTCTCGTACCCAAGCAGGTTTCCTCTTATGAGGATTCTTCTCCAGAGGTGGATCTACAGGCCTTTGTGGTTCTTCAAATTCTCAATCTTCTTCTTGAGTTTCTTCATTCATGGTTGTATCATGAATTATGGGTGCTTTTGCTTCTTCAAGTTTTTCAGCAGGTCTCTTTCTAGATTTGTTGTAAGCTGTGTCTTCATCAAATGTCACATCCTTGTTGATGTCAATCTTCTTATATCCTAGGAAATATATTCTGTAAGCCTTCAAGCTTTAAGAGTATCCCACAAATATACCCTTCTTTCCTAAAGGATCTAATTTAGTCCTCTTCTCTTTTGGAATGTGGATGTACACAGGACAGCCGAATATTCTAAGATGGTTGACTTCTGGTTTCTTGCCGAAGAATACTTCTTTAGGAATCTTGTTTTCAAGTACTCTATGTGGAGTACGGTTCTATACATACACCTCTGTTCTGGCAGCTTCCTCCCAAAGATGCATAGGAAGGTCTTGATCATGAAGCATTGCTTTTGCAGCTTCCATGATAGTTATGTTCTTCCATTCCACAACCCCATTCTATTCTGGATTATAAGGAGTGGAAAAATCCCTCTTAATCCCTAATTCTTTGCATAGCTCTTTGAAGTCATTTGAATTGAATTCTCCACCATTATCTGATCGAATGGTCTTGACCTTCTTTTCAGTATGGTTTTCGATCAAGGCTTTGAATTCTTTGAACTTACTGAATACTTCATCTTTGTTCTTTATGAAGTAAACCCATGTCTTCCTAGAAAAGTGATCAATAAAAGAAACATAATATGCATACCCGCTTAGAGAGTTTGATGACATAGGACCGCATAAATAGGAGTGGATGATTTCCAAGATTCCTTTTGCTTTGTGTTCACTGCTTGGAAAGGTCTTCTTTATATTCTTTCCTTTCACACATCCTTTGCAGACCCCATCATGTTTTGTTTGGATTTATGGAAGACCTTCGACAGCTTTGCTTGCAATAGGTAGTGCTCTGTAATGCACATGTGCAAGCCTTATATGCCAAAGTTCACTTTTCTCTACTGTTTCATGGACCAAGTCTTGTTCTAAATGGCCCTTCAATTTTTATAATCCTCCTTCTTGTTCTCCAATCACTACCACATCATCGATAGTCTTTCCTTTTGGCCACATGATGACTTGACCATCTATGAATGCAACCCACATTCCTTTTGCATCTAATGCTGATATGGAGAGAAGGTTCTTCTTGAGTCCTGGCACAAACAATACTTCTTTCATTGTTAGAGATTTTCCAGAGTCTAACTTATATGAATATTCCCCACAACCTTTTATTGGATATTGGTAGTCATATCCTAGCTTTACCTTGTGAGGTGATTCATGTTCTGATAGTCTCACAAAGGATTCCTTGAATCTAGTCATATGTTTGGAAGCCCCACTGTCTATAAGCCAATCATCACTACCACGAGTAATGTTACCTGTGAGAGCCGATATCAAAACATATTCATCCTTGCTTGAAGAATCTTCACTTTCATATCTGAATCGACTCCTGGATGATTCATCATCCTCTGTAGCATGAGCATGATGTCTTCTTTTGTTGCTCTTCTTTAGTATCTTCTGTTTGTTAGGACAATTCCTTGCATAGTGTCATGCTTCATCACAAGCATAGCATATGATCCTAGATACATCTCTTCTAGTATTATCTTTGTGAGAGTGCTTACCTCTGGAACCATGAGGTCTTCTTTTGCTTGACTTGGAGTGAGACTTTGAGTGTACTATAAGAGCTTGGTCTTCACTTCCCATATTCTCTTCTCGATCTGCTATTTGAGATTCTTCTTGAGAGCACTCTTCCCATAGTCTGCTGAACTTGACTAACTTCTTCCTAGCACAGATTCCTTGGATTGAATAATCCTATGACCTAGGAAGGCCATTCAATGTAGTCATTACAATCTTTGCATTTTCCACTTCTTCATCAAGTGATTCTAGTTGTTCTTTGATTTTATAAACTCTTGTGAAGTAAGACTGGATTGTTTCTGCATTCTGAATCTTCACATTCTTCAGTTGGTTTCTCAGGCTCATCTTCCAATTGATGTTCTTCCCTTCAAAAAATTTGGTTAGGGCATCAAGAATAGCTTTAGGTGTCTTGAGAGAGGACACCTATGGGATAAGGTGATCATTTATAGAATCAACAATGATCCTCTTTTCCCTAACCATCTTCTTCTTATTTAAGTCCTTTGCCTCATCTCCCTCTAGAACTGGAACCTCCTCATGGATGTAGGAGTCTAATTCATTTTCTTCCAGGACCAGGGAGATCCTATACTTCCAGGCTCAGAAGTTATCATCTCCCTCAAGATTTTCATCAAGCTTGGTATGACGAGACATCTTAACTAAGAACCTCAAATGGAAATACAAAATATTTTAGATCTTACCAAGTTCAAGATGTTGGATCTGAAACTTGAGCTGAAATCCTGCAGAGCTGGTTCAGGAGCAAATTAGAGTTTTTCTTTTCCAGAGTTCTGTCCACCTAAATGCCTTGAAATTTGTCCCTAACTTCAATTTTGGGGAGGATATCAATCTAGGCTTGGGCTCACTGAAAAATTCCTCTTCTATGAAAATCCCTAATTTTCGATAGCAGTGACAGGTCCAAAACTCAAAAACCTCAGAATTGGAATCTACTTCGACAGAAAGATGCGCCCTAAGGAGGAGAGTTGTTCCACCTGACTTTTACTAAAAATATGTGGAGGAAGATCCACAAACTAGGAAGCCCTAGTTCCCATAGCTGCACAGTGTCTTCTTCTCAGGTTAGCTGTGATACCATGTTAGTTTTTCAACATTAAGCTAGCATTACGTTAGGATCTTTACTGAGAGAATAACAAGTACAACGATCAAACACAAGAGACAATGAACATAGTGGTTTTATCGGGGAAACCATAAATGGAGAAAACCCTGCAATTTCCTCAGAGATAGAATCAACAGAATATGTAAAAACCCAAAATAGTAAGATGCACTCCCGACAGCAGTAATCTTCTTCTTGTCTAGCCCCAATGTCTTCTCCTTCCTCAACTATGCGCTGCACTTGAGTGTGTGAGTGATGTGTACTAAATAGAGACCCTAGCTCTCTATTTATACTAATCCCAACATGACTAAAGCCCTACTAGGGCTGACCTCTACTAGGAGATTCTAATGACCCTAGTGCCCTAGAACTGCAGGGACTTTAACCCTTACACAATCGGAGGGTTACCCACTATGACTTGACATGACTTATTTACATTATTGATTCTCACGATCGGAACATCGGGGCATGACAACATGACTCAATTACATAATATATACATCCCAAAATAAACATCGGGTTATAATACATAAGATACATAGATGAATACATTCTGAAGTTACAAATACATCAACAGTTGCACTATTCCTTGTTGCATATTTCTTTGTTCTGCACTTCCTTCTCTTCCTTTACCAGCTTTTACTCTGTCATGTGCCTACTTATACTCTTTCTCTTGCACTTTGGTTTCTTCCTCTAAATATTTCTTGGACAAATAGGCCCCCAACACTCACATGTGGCTCGTCTTGAGCCACTAATAAAACTTAGGTCTCTGGTGTAGTCTGTACCATGGGACCAATCTTGTCCCGAAAATCCTTCAAAATTCCTTCCACTCCGGAAACATCTTGCCCTACTTCCTCTTCCTGCTTGTCCAATTGCTCCACATGTTTGGAACTGATATGTTTTAACAGTCCTTCTTTGAGTGACTGAGTGATAAGCTGAAGCTTCTATTGTATAGGCTGAATGATCCCTGTAACTTTTTCTACTTTCAATTGGTCCGCTGCAACTTTGTCATTTATTTTCTACTCCTGGTCACAGATATTTTGAATTCTTGATGTAGCTTCTTTATCTCACAGAAATTTGCTATATTCTCTTTAATTGGAATATTCTTCATATCTTCCTTAACCATGCTTATCATTGAATCATTTTGGCACGCATCCTCCTTGATTTTCTCCACAGATTCATCTTCCAGAAGAAATTCCCATGTTGCAAAGATGACTTCAACTGCTTCAGTGCAGAATTTTTCTCCTTTCCTTATTCACTCAACAGCCTCAAACATTGTTTTCCTCCACTCTTCAATCAACTTAGGAGGTGTACTTGGTATCTTGTGCACATTAAGCTCTTTGACATATTTTCTTAGGTCTGTGGAAATTATGGATAGTTTTCCTACTTTTGTGGCGGTATCTACATTTTCTTGGCCTTATTCCAAAGGGAACTGTGTGACTACGTCTTTCATGGATTCATCTAGTGCAAGCCTTCTCTATTTGCACACTTTGATCTCTTTATCTTTTTCCCAAAGGAGTACCTTGCAACCTTTCTCCTTCCTTTCTTGCTTTGTATCCTGGTATGCAAGAGCATTCTCTCAGATCCTGATTTGGATTGTGGTGACATGCTGAATAACATATAATTCACCCAACATGAGTCTGGATAAATCTATAGAGAGTTTCCTGAAATCATCGACAATAGTATCAAACTCAGGTGTCCTCATATCCATTTCTTGCGCTTGGATGTCTATCTTTACCAGCGACAAAAGCAGTGGTGTTACTAGAGCATCATTAGGATCCGCATTGTAATTCTCAGCTTCTCCTGTGCTTCTTACTTCATTGATATCCTGAGTGAGCATATTGATATGATCCTCTAGTTTGTCAGGTAGTCAGAACTACTTTTTACTTATGCCTTTAGGATTGGACTTTGCAACCTATGTGATTGCTTCCAATAGCAGTATTATGTCCTCCTCGGCTAAACTGACAGTGTTGGTTGTTCTATCAGCTTTAGGCTTCTTGCGCTATGGCTGAGGCTTCTTTGTGTCTTACACCTCTTCCTAGGCCTTCTTTTGAGTATGCACATCATCGTCTATAGGAGTTCCTTTTGAGTCCTCCTTATTAGAGCCGTGATCACTATCATCATCCTCTGAACTCTGTGACTGGTTGTATTTCCCATCTCCACCATATTTTCCTTCTTCCTTGTGTTAGCCATCGTCTTGGTCATTTCCTTGACCGTTTCCTTGGTCATGTCCTTCTTGGTTACTGCCCTAATTATCTCTGATTATCTCCTTGGTCCATTTGCACGTCGATCGAGATGCGACATTCCGTAGGCCACTCCTGGATGGTTGCTTCTACATCTGAGTCAGTAACGATAAAAAGCATCGGCAACGCTTCTTTTTGTGGGTCCTGCCTTCGATCTAGAATAATATTGTGGACACCACCATGGAAAATTATGAAAGATGAATATTTTAGGACTATCGAATCCCGCAGTCTATAATTGTGTTTGATTACTTCATGCATTGCCTCCCCGTGCACAAAAAAATCTATGTTATTTTCCTTGTGTCGAATCTTGTCTTCCTTATCCTCCCAGAGGTTTTGGTACTTTTCATGATGGAAAAGAACTAGGAAATCCAACGACTGGTAATATAGTGGGTTTGACCAAATAATAAAATAAATTAAAATGAGCAACCATGATTAGTGGAATTTTTCCTTAGTCTCCTCTTGCACTTTCTGGCATCATCCAGCAGCTCATTCAATCGATACTATGACCAATTGAAGATAAATCCTTCTGTGCACTATTTTTCAAGCTCCACTATCTAGACGGTGCACTCAGTGGGACACATCTTGTGCAACATATTTTAAGATAGAAAATTTGCGATGAACCTAATTGTGTTGTTAGTTATAGATGAAATCAATAATCCTCGATTGACGCGCTGGAGGTCATACTTCTCCATTATGTTCATCATATCCCTGTTTACGCATAGATATGGTGCAGGGTCGTGTTTGTGGTGCAGAAGAATCGTTATCATCAAAAACAGCTCAACATCAACATGATAGGGTTTTTTAAGCAATAAATAGCCTCCATGGAAGAATACCCAGAGTTGCTTCACATATGTGCTCTCTTGCTTTCTTCTACCAAACTGTAGCATGAGGTGTAAGTTAAGTAAGCCCGCTCTTTCTATACCTCGATCCCATTGCATTGGAACCACCAACTACAGCTCTGGAGGAACGATCGACATCACGATCCTATAGTTGTTTTCTCTCCACGTCCTCTTTCTTCCTCGTATCAGTATCTTAAAATTGCAACTTCACCGGTTTCGAGATTTTGTTCATCACCAGTGGTACTCTTGAAGGGATCTGTGGTATGACCAAGGAGGATTGTGATTTCATTGGAAGCTTAACTTCAGGTGCCTCTTCTCTCCTTGGAAGAACATATGGTGGTATCAAGTTTTTCTCTTCTATGGTGGCAATAACGTCTCTTCACGGTGGGGAAGTTGGTGCATCCTCGACAAAGATGTCATTAGTGGCCTTATGCTTAATCGATAAATTTGGTACCATAACCAGAGGCCTTGATGATTTTGGAATTTCTCTCTCCACCACAAATGGTCAAAGACCTACAATTAGTGGATTCTGAGTTAGGATCATCGCAAGGCCCGAACCAGAGGCCAAAGGAGGGGCCGAACCGGCCATAGGAACTGTATGTGGGTTTTTTTACACCATCATTTTTGGTCATTCTTCTTGCTGTTGTACCTTCAATGATGTAATCTCTTATGTGATTGGACAAGGTGACACTCTCATACTGTCGTACTTCTCACTGGTGATGGAAATGGAAATGACCATTAGCTTCAACTCTAACAATTTCAAGCTCTAGTTTTCTCTTCTTCTCTTTGTGCACGTAAAAGTATTCTTGTCAATGAAGGCTGATATTTTTAGTGATGCACCCATATTTCATGTGATTATTCAATGGAATATCGACATATTTTCGATCACATGGGATTCCCATTCAATGTGTTCCACCATTAACTCGCGCACTCGAGTTTTGATCTATACCTGTTAGGGAATTTATGGAGAGGATGGCGGATAGGACCAAAAAGTATGCCGCCATCCTCCTTGGACTTGTCGAATTAATGAAACCTCACTTTCATAACTTCCTATATATTTTCAGGTATCCAGGCGTTAATGATGTCATACTATTATTACCGTTTTTATTACGATTTTTGTGCTCCTGTCACAAACGTGCGACAAAATAATTTCCTTTCCTCTTTTCTCTTTTTTTTTCATATATTCCTTCCTTACCCAAGCATGTTGTGGCCATCATAGTAAGGTTTCAGGAGGATTCCATTGACCATCCCTTCCACTGGCATTCCATCCAACTTATGTAATTTCACTGCACTTGCGTTAGTGATATGTACGACTACATATGGCCCTAGCCAATGCATCTTTAGTTTCCCTAGATGCTTCAATTTTTTTTTGTCATAGAACAAACAAGTCCTCCAAATTTGAAATTATTAGTTCTATTATGGCAATCATGCCATGCTTTCTTCCTTTTCTTCTCTATGTTTTTATGAAATACTCTGACGAAGCGTTCTTCTTCCATTTGAACGAGTTGTGAAAACTTGTGCTCAATGGAATCCACATATGTCATTTTCGTCAATGCAGTAATTATTAATCTCAGCACAATATATTCCATTGGCACAATATCTTCTTTACCATACACCAGTATAAATAGAGTGTTCCCTATTAGTCTCTTCCAAGTTGTGTAGTACGCCCATAGCACAGCTGAAACTTTGTGATCTCAATCATCTCTATTTATACTGCATACCTTGGTTAATGCATTGTCCATAATTTTTTTGAATGTTTCAACCATACCATTCACTTCAGTATGATAGGGTGTCGTCTTCCTATGCTGAATCTGAAACTCTACAGTATGCTCATCAATCACTTTGTTAACAAAATGTGTACCTTGGTTTCTTAGCATTATTTTTGGGTAGATGATTCTGGTTAACATATTTTCAAATAAAAACTTTACTTTAGTTGCAATGGTACAATCCTTAATAGGCATGGTGTCATCCCATCTTGTTATGTAGTATATCACCATGATAATATAGCGTGCTCCAGTCCTTTTCCTTGGTTAACTAATTGGTCCAACAGAATCAATGACCCACTTATTGAATGCATATAGGGTTATCTGTAGCGTAAACAAGATCTTGTCGTGTCTCGACAGTTTTCCTATCCTCTAGCAAACATTGCCGTGCTGATAGAAACTCTTAGTGTCTGTATGTATGGTTGGCCACCACAATCCTGCTTGCAATATTTTTTGCACAATTTGCTTTTCGGCATAGTGTACTCCAGCGATACTGGGATATGCTTCACTCATTACCTAATTTCGTTCATGGTCAAATACACATATTTGCAATATTTCATCTGGGCCCATATTGTATAGGTGTCCCACTATCAATGTATAATCAATGGCCTTAATGACCAAATGTTTCTTTTGCGCAATGGTGAATCCTTCAGGTGCATAACCCGTTCTTAGGAAGTGGATGATAGCATTAAACTCCTTATTTTTATCATGAATCATGGTGACCACAAATAATTGTGCATCGGGCAAGTTGTCCTCCAAGCTGGTTGGTTCTTAACTAATTTCTATCCTTGACAGGTGATCAACTCCCACATTTAGTCGATTAGGTTTAACAATGAATTCAAAGTCAAATGATTGAAATAGGAGAATCCATCAACATATATTCCCCCACAACAGTGTCTTGTTGATCAGGTATTTTAATGTCGAATAATCAGTGTACATTTTAAAATATTCACCCAACAAGTAGTGTCAAAATTTCTGTAGTGCATAGAACATGGTGTGTCATTTTCTCTCTCTATTGTGATGTAATTTTTCTTTTGTCATTGATAGTGTCCTGCTAGCAAAAGAAATAGGGTTATCAAGTACACCCTCAACTGGCTACGTCAAGACTATGCTGAAATCTACAGACGACGTGTCGACATGGACATGGAACTACTTCTTCCAATCGAGAAATACTAGTATTAGCGCGGTGGCCATCTTGTTCTTTAATTTGTCTAATCTTTCCTTAGAAGCTTGTTTGCATTCAAACTTTGCATATTTCTTCAACAGTTTCACCATAGGTCTTGTTATCTCTGCATACCCTCTGATGAACTTTCTGTAATAACTTGTGTGTCCTAACACTTATTTGACTTGCATGATTGATGTAGGTGGTGGAAAGCGAAGGATAATCACAACTTTTGTTTGGTCAACCAAAATTCTATAGTGACACACAACATGTCCTAATATAACACCAAATGGTGAGCAAAAAATACATTTCTTTGAATTAAGTGTGATCTCATACTTGCGATAACGCCCAACATCATGCACAAACTCTCAATGTGGTCTCTTACTAGAGGAAACACAGTCCAATCATCAAAGTAGAACTCAAGAAATTTATGTATGAAATATTTAAAAGAATAAAATACTATTCTAAAAAAAATAACAGGTTCATTCTTGAGTAGGATGGAATTACCGTATACTAGTAGCATCCCCATGCTGTGATGAAGGCTATTTTGTGTCGATCCTCCTTTGTGATTCTTACTTAATGGTAGAAATAAAATATGTGGGTGAATGAATAAATTTCTTGTCGTCCAATGCTTTCCAAGACTTCATCCGTGAATGGTGTTGGGAATGGATCATGTAGGCATGCATCGTTCAAATTCGTCAATTCAACACAGATTCTGAATTCACAAGTTGTCTTCTTCTCCTGGATCATTGTAGGGTTGATCTTGTGTGATTCCTCAATAGGTTCAATGATTCCTATGTCAAGCATGCAATCCAATTCGCATGCATCGAGCTCTATTCTCATTGAACATGGGTAATCTATTATATTCCCTATCCATTAATTTTGCATCAGGGTTATCTAATGAATAATTTAATAGAGGTAGAATTCCTTATGTGATAGTCGCAGTACTAGCACTATCAATATTAACAAATCTTTCAAGAGATGAGGCTTTAGACCTTACCTCTCAGGATACTTTTGGTGTTGTGTTGTTATGTTATGTTCTTAGTGTCTCTACATATTCTTCATATTCTTTTCCTCTTTAAGATATTAGGCTATAGTTTTCCTATTCGTCTTAAGACCCTTCATCTAGCCACGACTCAACTTCATACTCACTTCAAATAGACTAGGAGTTCGTCTACCTCCTACTATATTTCTTCTCTTTCATGACCTAAATATCCTTCCACTCCTTAGGAATCCAGCCTCTAGTTCAAGTTCTGTACCTCCTAGGAACATTTCAGCTCACCATTTCCCATCTTCTTTATAGGTCACCTGTGACATATCCCCTCCTCTGGCTATGTGAATAAACTACTCAATTGCAAAATTCCCTTCTCATAGATGGGCATTTTTATCCATGTACTTATAGGCAATAAGTACCTTCTTCGTGGTCCTTGGAAAACAATTCTTTTGGCCTCACTATATCAGGTTATGATCTCTATTACAAACTCAATAATATACCCTTGAAAAATATTGTCGACCCAAAAATCAACAGCTTTAGAGATGGTGTTACTTACACTAGTTATCTTGTTAATCATCTAATCACTCCACTTGACTACTTCTCTTTTTTGGAAATTTTTCTACCGACTCGCCAATATTGACAACCACTCATGCAACACAATATGAAACTATGCAAAGAATATCTCATGAATATCAGAGTATATGTACCGGTCTAACAAGATTTTTTTGCTCAAGTATGATCCAATGATCTTTTCTTGCACAAATGATGATGTCTTAGACTCTAGCCATTCCTCGATTTCCTTCTTTGTCGGATGCCACAAAATTTCCCTTCACTCAAATGATTAATGGTCCCCACAATGAAACCATTTGTTGGCCTACTTTTCCCCACTCTTGCGACACAGGTTCAACAACAACAAAATATCAACAAAACACCCAAAGACATCATCCAAACAGAGCAAGATCAGTTGGAAACACCTGCGAGGCAGGTGCAGTCTCACCCGAGATATATTAATGTGTAACTTCCACAACCACATTTTCATAGTCGGCGGGGGATTACAGTCCCTTGGAATGCAACTAAGGTGTTGTTATAGCTTATTTTACCACACATGGTGAATCACACTTTTATGGCCTTCCCTGTCCCTATGCAGACTCCTTAGACCCCATCAACCATTTTTGTTCCTTTGATGTTTCCTTGATCATCCCTAAAAACATGTAAAAGTTTCCATAGATGACTTTTAAACCCTTTATCACGTATATATGGGGGTTTGACCCCTAAAACAGCGTACATCGGGATGTGTGAAAAAGGCCAATTTTTTTTGGAGTTTTCCTTGATGTGGATCCGACTCACTTGTCTCTTGGCCTTCCATATGCCTTGAGATTGCCCGGATTCGACCTTTCATTACCCCATTGAAGAGCTATATAAGGAACCCTTTGGATACATTGAAGGCATGAGGAATGAAGAGAAAGAGAACTATAGTCCATTGTTGTCGGAACTTGTGCTTAAGTCTACATCCCCTTTGTCCCTTGGAGCACTTTTGTGTTCTTCCCAAGCTTGCATTTTGCTTGTTAGCTTGCTATCGAGAGATGGAGGATTGAAGTGGTGGAGGCCCAAGTGGGGGAATCGATTTCTTTGATTCGTAGACATGCCGATAGAGGTTGTATTCATTGTAACCTCTGATTTTATATTAATAGAAATATCTTTTCCTATCCAATAATGTGTGTTTGAATGAATATTTTATCCATGGATGATTTCTAATGCTTATATGTTATTGATTACATATGCTAGAGTAGATCTAACACAATTAGATATAGTATGCTTGTCTTGTTTATCAAATGTTGAGGAAGCAATTTATCAATTCAAGCTGAAGTTGGAAAGCTCAACGGGAATCTACATCAATTGTCCGGAATAAGGTACGAATTGAGATCCTTTAGTGTTAGTTGTTTGGTTTCTCTTGCATATAGGAAAGGATTGATTTCTGGAGTTAAGTTGTCTATTGTGGTACCCCAAGCCATAGGAATTTCTCTCCGTAACAAAATTGGCGACTCCACTGGGGAGTTTCTAGTAGCTGTCCTTTGGGAGTTTTTATTGGCATTCAATGTTCTTGAATTGCTCTTATTTCTCTATTTCTGAGTCAGGTATGGGGGCATGTTTTCCTTATAGTGTCTGATTGGTGTGAAGTTTGTCTCAGTTTATCCATTTGCCTTCATTTTTATACATTTGTCTTCATGTATGCAATTTTTTTACTCACAGTCATGTATACACGTAGCTTTGACTGCTGTATATGTGTATATACACGGTTTTACTACGAACAGTCGTGTATGCCATTAGCTTTGTCTTCTAGAGGAAGATTGATTGTTGTTGGGTGAATTTTGATGATTGTTGAGTCTCCTTTGATACTGCTAGAGTCTGTATAAAACTGTGTTTTTGACCAGAGACACCTTTGTTTAGGGTAAATTTCTTTTTTAAGAATGTTCTTGTCATTGCATTTTCGATTTTTTGTTTTGGGATTAGTGCATTAGTTTTCTTTTACCTTAGTACTTTGTGTGAGTGCTTTTTTAATGTGCTTTCCAAGTCTAGGAATAGTAGAATCATTATTTTGCTTTAGTATCTCATTTTTATTCAAAAAATCCAAAAATATTTGCTTTTTTGAATCATTATGCATTTCACTTTGCACTTTGCATGGTACTTGTACTAGGTTTTCTTAGAGAAGTACTAGTTAGGATTTCATATAGGAATGACTACATTTCACATTTGAAGAAGAATTTTGCATTACACATAGTAGCATGACCTATTTTTCATTCGACACAATGCATTTGCATTGATTGTTATGTGTGCATTTTACTTCATGTTGCGTCATAACACCATCGGTTGCAAGACCGTCTATCTTTTTTTATAAATAAAGACAAATAAAATCAACGCTTAATTAAAATTGATTACACTATTTTATTTGATAGGGTACACCAACAAGATTAGGTTTTAGGGTCTTGGAATAGTTCATTGTAAGTAAATTCTCCAAGACCACTAAACAACAACATGTATGTGTCTGTCTAGGTGAGAGTGTGAAATTCCTTGGTATAATTAGTGTTTCTCATGATCCTCCTCTTACAAGGGAGTTAAGCACGAGGCAGTGTGAGCGGTTATTGATTGGAATGACCCCTAGTCATAACTAAGTAGCACCAAAGATATTTCCAGGATTGTATTCATATCTGGGGGCTCTTTTGAGAGTTTTGAGCTTTGCTACCCTTCCCATATGGTCAATCCTGCTTGCGGCTGTTCGCCTGAGCATTTATTATATTGAGGTGACCTTAGTTCCCTTACCTAGGTTATTGAAGGGGTACTTTGTAGGGGTTATTCTGTGGGTGTCCCAGCCAGGTTGGGGTCGGACAGCACAGTCGCTATATGCGTTAAAGCTGAGGGCCACAATAATTGGTTATGAACCTTCGCTTGTTGTGTATGGGAGTCTCAAGCCTCTCCTAGCTGAGACATACCTGCTTCAATCGAGAGCTCACATATCCTACCCTTGTTTTATTGTGATTTGCTTTAGATTATATTGGTGTATGCTCTATGCACGTTAGCTTGCCTAGGGTATGTGTAATTTAGAGAGTCTTTTTCATTTTTTTGAGTCATTGTGGATTTGGGTGCAGATCCTCGTCGTTCTCATTGTTTAGCAGGACTTCTACCTTCTACATCTCATCCTCCTTTGGGAGAGAGAAGCAGACAGTCCAGGCGGACTCATACTCACATTGATTCACACACGATGGGAGATCATGAAGATGAAATTCCTAAGCTACCTTCTTCACTTCATGAGGTTGAAGAAGAAGATCCTACCCTTGCATATGATCCTTCACCTGACATACCTACACACTCTGGGTATGAGCCTTCACACGATGTACCTACACACTCTAGGTATGATCCCTCATTCTCAGGTCGTGGGTATTGGATGCCAGGCGACGAGACTCATCATGAACCTGTAAGCACTATTTATGGTAGTTATGATATGTCTGGTATTCCTACACATGATTCAGTACCGCATGCCGAGTCAGAGTTTGAACCTAACACTATGCTTGGGGGAATTCCTAGTCACTTCCATGTGGAGAGATTTGGGAACTCGATTCACATTATGCCCTCCATCCTGATGGTGGAGGTCACATCACATATTCATCCTAGACCTAGTGCTAGTGATCCTATTTGAATACCATAGCCTAGACGAGTGACTGTAGGGAATACCACTTATGTGATTTCACATGTCCCTTCGTCCTCTATTCCTAGTTCTTTGAATGCTATTCCTCCCCAACATTCACATGGTCCTTCAGGCCGGAATGTTGGTACGAGTCATGTGCATACTAATGCTACTCACATCACTCTGTCTCAGATTCAAGTGCTTCCTGTTGTATTGGGAGGTCATATTCCTACTTCTGGAGGTCATACTGATATTTTCGGAACATTTATTCCTACCTCTGGAGTTTCTCATGGGAGATCTCATGGGGCTTCTTATGGACCATATTATGGACAGAAGTATGCACAAAGTTATTCACCTTATGGATATGGGTATCAAAAACCCACTTACTCTCCGAATTATGTCTTTGTAGCTCCACATAGTCAAGGTACACCACATTATGGTGCTTCCATGCCACCCTACATGGGTCAAACGGGAGGAGGCTACTATGTCCATGACCATGGTGGTTACGGTCATCAACCCTATGTGAACCAAAATTATCAGGGAGCACCTCATAGACCTACTCAGCCTAGGCTCCCTTTCCTCACAACATTAACTCTGCCTGACTTGTTGAGACTAATGAACGATCCGGTATCTTATGACCTGGCTTGGCTGGCTATCCCTACGAAGCTTCCCTTAGATATTCCCAAGTTTGAGGGAAAAAGAGGAGGATATCCAAGTGAACATGTTACTACATTTCACCTATGGTTCTCTTCTAACTCGTTACATGATGATTCAATCCATTTAAGGCTATTTAAACGCACCCTCACCGGGCCTGCCATGAAATGGTACATAGAGCTACCTAGGGGGGAATTCGCTTTGTTCGATGACCTAGCTATGAATTTTCTCAACCACGTCTAGCTACCAGTGAGTTATGACATTGGTACTGAACTCTTGTCAACATTTCAGTAGGATAAAGCCACACATATCTCGGACCATATCCAAGAGTGGCGTAGACATAAGAGATTGATTAAAGCCTTCATACCGTCGGAATTTCTCCTCGAGTGGTTCCTTAAATCATTACTACCTTATATAGAAAAACATGTTTCTACATTCGGAGTTTAGAATGAGGAACAAGCCATTTTTAGGGTACACGAATTGGACTTGATTTATGCACAGTCCAGTTTGTTATATGAGATCATTCCTAATTCTCCACGTTCTAGTTTCGACCCTAAGGTCAAACCTGGACCACATGCCGATGGAATTGTTGGTTGTACGAGTACCAAACCTACAGATTCGGTTGTGAAAAAGGTCAATCAATTATCTATCAACCAATGTTTCTAGGGACAAGCCATGACTTTGTCTCAACCCACCCAAATGGTGAGTATTCTTGTGGTACAATCGGTGAACCAGAAGGGTAACCAACAACACGGAAGGAATAAAAAGAAGGGTAAAAACAATCATAAGGGTGGGAATAAGAATGAAAATACCAACTCTAATGACAAGAATGCCCGAACTGCTGGGGGGGGGGGATAAGCAACCTAAAAGTAAGTTTAATTTTTCTTGCAAGTTGTGTATGGATGATCACCGCACTCACTTGTGCCCTCGGATAGAAAAAGCCTCGAGATTCATAGCACAGAGCCTAGCTATGCTAACCAACCCTTTACCTCATAATCAAAACATGAACTCGAGGACCCATGATCAGTCTGGTGGAAATCAAGATCCGTCGGAGGCTTGTAGTGGTCATGGTAGAATATATATGGTGCATGTTTCTAAGGTTGTGACTCGTGCGAAGGACTATGGTTCATCACAACCAGACCTTGGAAAGGAACCTACTACACCTGAGAGTCCTTTGTGTATTGAAAAACCTATGGATAAACCTGAAGTTTCTCCTTGCATTCCAAAGGGAGTCCTTAAGCATTGAGGGAACAATCCTAATGCCCAAGATGCCCAGAACTATTTTGTTGTTGAGGATTTGGTCCACACTCCTTGTGCGATGTCTGCACTCGAAGTATTTTAGAGTTGTCCTTTGCAAAGGAAAGCTTTGCTTTTTGCTCTTGGTGTTAATGATGATAATTCTTCCTCCGTCATCAAATTTAAAACCGCGGGACTTCATCCTCGCTTTCCTTACTATGTGTCTCTCTTGATTCACATATAATGTCTTAAGATGACCGAAAAATGCATTGTGATTGACGAAGGTGCTCCCACTTCCTTGATGTCTTTGGCATGTTGGAATGGTTTGGGTTCCCCCGAGTTGTCTAAATCTGCTACCATGTTGACTGCTTTTGATGGAATATCATTTCAACCACATGACATTCTTCCTTCTCTTAAGGTCTGTTTAGGAGGGAAGATCGTTGGGATAGAGGTCGAGGTGGTTGATGCGCCCCTTGACTACAATTTGTTGCTGGGAAGGAATTTGATGTACAGTATGCAAGTCGTAGCTTATTCTCTATTTTGAGTTGTATGTTTTCCATTTAATGGGAAGATACTTACAATTGATCAAATGTCATTTAAGAATCCGCCTGTTACCGTATCTTTAGGATCTTCTATCGTGATTGTCCAACACTCTTGGCCGACAACTAGGAGTGTGGGTGTTGGCATGTATCCATTCCTTATGGGAAGCTTTAGTTGTCCTACACCCATCCTTATGATAGGGTCTAGTTCCAGTGAGGCTTCGTCATCTGTGAGATTGGTGTCTTTTTGCACAAACCATATGGAGGATCCTTGGATTCTTCCTACACTAAATCCTTCATGTGAGCCTATCGAAAAAGACGTGCCATTGCCTACAACTATGATAGCATATCAAGCTAGTCTTGGATCTATTGCAGAGCCTAGTCCTTTCTCTTCCCAGAAGGAGGAGGAGGACTCTTATGTGATACCTACATGGGCAATGAAATCCTCTCACACACATGACTTCATTAATAGTGTTTTTCCTTCAGATGAGGTTATTATTGAGGCTATGTATGGGGCTGAGCCACCTTGGGAAGAGTTGCATCATAGATCTTATTTTCTTCCCAAGCTTCACTGTTTGGAGTGTGAAGACTATAGGGAGATTCTTAGTGAGAGAATTGGTAGTACCATGGTTCCATTAAGCTCTCCTGGTCCGATGGCTAATGGAAACATGGAAAATATATCTCCTACCATTCCTATCAATATCTCTCGTGATCCTGGAAAAATTGAGAATGCCTATATTGGGGCAGAATTTTCCCATGTTGAGATTCAAGAGTATACCGAGCTATTCAAAGAATATCATGATGTATTTTTTTGGTCATAAGAAGAAATTTCAGGTATCGACCCTCGCATTGTTGAACATGAGATTAAGACTTATCCTGATGCTAAGCCTGTTCAACAACGTTTGTGTGCGGTGAATCCTAGGAAAGCACCCGCGATTAAGGCTAAGATAGAAAAGTTATTGAATGTCGGTTTTATCTATCCTGTTCCCTTGACAGAGTGGGTTTCAAACCCCACTCTGGTTGATAAGAATCAAGGAACGATCCACATATGCAGTGATTTTCGTGACTTGAATCGTACATGTCCTAAAGATAATTTTCCCACACCATTTATCGATCATATTTTGGATGAGTGTGCAGGAAGCGAGGTATTTTATTTTATGGATGGATTTTCTAGATACAATTAGATACAGATTAACCATGAGGACCAACATAATACTTCTTTCATTTGTCCTTGGGGTACCTTTGCATATCGGAAGACGCCCTTCGGCCTTAAAAACACCGGAGCCACTTTTCAGCGAGCTATGACCTTGATCTTCCATGATCTCAAATCAATTATTGAAGTCCTTTTGGATGACCTTACTGCTTATTCTTGTATGAGAATGCGTCATTCCTACCATTTGAGATTAGTGTTTGAAAGGTGCCGCCATTATTTGGTCAGGTTAAATTCTCACAAGTGCATCTTTTGCGTGAAGTCTGGTCACTTATTAGGGTTCATTGTCTCCAAAGAGGGTATAAGAGTTGACCATTTAAAGGTTGAGGAAATACTTCAATTTTCTCCCCCGAAAAACATTAGACATCTTCAATGTTTGCAAGGCAGGGAAAACTTCTTACCGAGATTCATCATGAATTTTGTCAATTTGACTTGAGGCTTTATGCGTCTTTTGAAGAAGGATACTACCTTTTTCTGGGATGAGCGAGCCCAGGAGTCCTTTGATGCGCTTAAGCGAGCCTTGGCATCGGCCCCAGTAATTAGTCCACCTAACTATAGCCATGACTTCCTACTTTATGTGGCCGTGTCCATGGAGACGATTGGTATAGTTTTGGTTCAAGAGGATAAGGAGCTCCAGGAGCATGTCATATATTATCTGAGATAGAACCTTATAGATGCAGAGATCTATTATTCCCATGTGGAGAAGCTTTCCTTAGCTACCGTTCATGTGGTTCAAATATTGAGACACTATATTCTTCTTCGCCAAACCTTGGTAGTTTCCCATGTCAATCCATTTCAGTTTGTCCTCACTAGAAGGATGATAGGGGGAAAGTATAATAAGTGGATTGTCATCCTGCAAGAATTCGATCTCGATTTTGTTTCAACAAAATCGAATAAATCGTTGATTTTTGTAGAGCTTATATCTGATTTCCGAAGAGAGGAGGAGGAGGAGGCTTGTGAAGATATGTTTGTCGATGAGCACATCTTCTTGATCTCAACTTTGGATCCATGGTATGGAGACATTATCATATATTTACAAACATTAAAGGTCCCTACTCACCTTTCATGGGATGAACGACGACGGTTATGTCACGTTTCTAAGAATTACCTCATAGTGGATAACACATTGTATCGCCGTGGGGTAGATTCCATTTTATGTCATTGTTTAACTCATGAGGAGACTTTTGTGCTGAATGATTGAAATGGAGGGGTGTGTGGTGGTCATTTATCTAGGCTTTCTACATCCCAAAATTTTTTGAGAGCATGTTATTTCTGGCCATCGATATTTAAATATTGTGTTAATGTTGTCAAGAAGTGCCCCCCTTGCCAGGTGTTCATATGTAATATGCGCTCACGTCCTGCCCCGTTACATCCAATTATCACCGTCGGTCCCTTCACTTAGTGGGGGCTTGATTTCATGGATTTCAACCCAGCTTCAGCTAGGGGGCATCATCATATTATCATGGTTGTTGACTACTTCACTAAATGGGATGAGGCTATGCCTACAGTTAAATCCGATGGTGAGGCAACCACACACTTTGTATTCAACCAGATTATTACTCGGTTCAGTATTCCGAAAGAGCTTGTCACTGACCATGGTAGGCACTTTTAGAATCGTATGATGGAAGATTTGGCCTCAAAGTTAGGGTATAAGCAGGAGCATTCTTCTTCTTATTACCCTCAAGCGAATGGACAAGTTGAAGCAGTGAACAAATCACTCAAGTCTATTCTCCAACGAACTGTCACACAAAGCAAGACCAATTGGCATATTATGTTATATCCTGCTTTGTGGGCTTATATGACCACAGTTAATACTACCACTGGTTTTTCTCCATATCAAATTGTACATGGAGTGGAGTCTGTATTGCCAGTTTAGTGTGAGATCCCTTCGTTGAAGCTAGCCATAGAGCTCTTAGCGGACACTTCTCCATTGGAGGAACGTTTGGTCCATTTAGAGCAGTTTGATGAGCAGCGTTGAGATGCTTTAGTGGCTCTAGAAGTGAATAAGTGTCATGTTAAGGTCTAGTATGATAAATATGTCCATCTAAGGAGGTTTAGTGAAGGGGATTTAGTCCTTTTCTGGGATCAAGCTAAAGAACCCTTAGGGGCAGGAAAATTCAACCCCATGTGGCATGGTCCTTACGTGGTTAAACATGTGTTAGAGAAAGGCGATTATGAGCTAGTATATTATGAGGGGACGACCTTGGCAGAGCCTAGAAATGGGCTCTATCTTAAAAAGGACTATGCATGATTTTCAGCTAGGGCTGACTATTGTATATTATTGTACAACATTTTTGCATAGTTAGGTCTTTCTTATGGTGATCGGATTTGTTGATTAGCTTCTGTTTCTTATGGAATATGTCAAGGGAGTCTTGCATCTATATAGGATTCATGGATGGTGCAAGCTGTCACACTCAACACTCAGCCTCTGCTACTTGGGTGATTTATACTCCTATGGGTCAGGTATTGTCTTCAGGAGGTGTATGTTTATGGCCCTCTTCAAACAATGTTGCTGAATATAGTGTCGTTATCGAGCTTCTACGGGATGCCATTTTACATGGTGTTCTCTCTCTTGAGGTATGTCTTGATTCGGAGTTAGTAGTGTCATAGCTTAATGGCTTGTATCATGTTAGAGATCCAACATTATTACAGAGATTCTTATTGGTGAGATTGTTAGAACGACAATTTGAAAACATAACATACATACATGTTCCAAGAATTTATAATCAATTTGCTGACGCATATGATAAATACATGTTAGATTGGCATTTGTTTCATAGACAATAAGCTCATCACAAACATACATTTTTATACATGTAAATAAATAAACTGATCATCATAAAAAAATTTCATTAAAACATCCAAAATGTGGTAATACATAGTGTCATAATACAAAAATGGGGCTATCGAGCCAACAAAATATAAATACATTGTAGTAACAAATGTATCACTCCCAGGTATCTAATCCTAGGGAGGAGGAGGGGGGTTCTGATCGTGGAATTTCACCAAGGCTCTAGCTAGCTGTCTAAATTAACTGTACCCATGCTCGTGGCACACCCACAACCTGACGCTGCATGACCTTAGGCAGGTCCTTGACCTATACCATGGGTACCCTGTGTGTTAGCCTCACAAAGTTGGTATGAATGCTTTGGAGCATCTGCTTTACATCCACACCCGTAATGTCATCTCCTCTTCCCCTCTGCCTATGGCGAGGGAAGCCTTCGGGCCGCCGTGGTCCTACATCTACATATATATGATAGGATGTCACTATGTGTTGTCATGCAAAACCATGTCTTTTTGATTCCATATATCAAAAAACACAAAAAAATTAAATAACTCAAAAATTTTAAAAAGAGGGTTGAGATTCATTACCAATGTCATCGTATGCTAATCCTGGTGGTAATGGCATGTCGGGGTCTCCCCAGAAATCTATCCCTGCATAGGGGTAATCATCGATGGAAACTATCTGTCATCACCACCATGGAAAGAAATCAACTAGATAGGGGTTGGACACCCTACCTCCACCCATTCTGAGCATCACATCTGCCCAACATCGTTGGGCTGAATCTCAAACCCCATGAAGAGGAACGCCAACTCTAGGGCTCAATCCCGGAACAAGCTCAAAGAAAAATGTGCTCAGTATGCTACTGAAACCGAAGTTTCGTACTCTGCCCCTCTTGCACTCATTGAGCTAGTTTTTTATGTTTCCTAGTAGTGCAGTGCTCCAATCATACACAATGGATCTCATGCACTATACTGCATAGAACATTAGAGGCCGTGAGGCCTGGTTGAGTGAAGCTAGCCCTGCTATCCTACCCAGTGTTAGTAGTATGGCCTTTAGGCATAGCACCTATATGGATTTAGTTGGGATCTAACTCCTGACCTTATCCATGTCCAGATAAGAATACATGGCTATGTACTCATCGATGGTGAGGCCACCTCCGGGCCTGCGAGATCATAGGTTCACCACTTCCCCCGATCGAAAAAGTCTAGTAATAAAGTATATGTCCTCCAATTCTATGGTGATGGACATCCCATCGATATGGAAAGAGTCTGAGTCAGGATCCCAGTAGTCTAATAGCATCTACAGTAGTTTTGGTTTGGCTCTTAAGCCACCAAGACACCAAAATTTGTAGAGCCTGCATGCACGAAGAACTTGTTGTGCCATTGGATCACCACGTACTGCTTCTTCTACATCCCCGTGCTCATGTTCTCTCCATTATAGAACCATCCTGCATGTTTAAATCAAGTGTGGGTCATTAGAAATCCTTAAAAAACTTGACCTTAGCCGCATACGCGACTGTTTGTTAAACATTCGCGTATGTACGCGACTTAGAGGGTTTTTTTCGTGTATATACAGCCCTATATGCGAAAAAATCCTCAATTTTCATGTGGGACAAGGTGCACACTTTAGGATAGTATAGAAATCCAAATTTCCCATGGAAAATTGAAAATTTTACATGAAAATGAAAGAGCGGGGCATGGGAAGTTACCTGGAAAAAACGGTGGCAGATTTCGTCGGCTGGATCTCCTGAAATTTGCGTTTGAAGTTTTGAGCTCAATTGGGTAAAATTTTTCAAATGTTATATAATGTTTTGAACTTTTCACTATTTATAGAAATTTTTTACCCCCTTTTCTATAGTTTGGACCGTTTCTAATCCTTTTGGATAGTTATTTTTGACTAATATATGATGTAGGAGACCGTTTTGAGTGCCGTTTCGACCATTGTTTTGACCCGTTTGTGCCGATTTTAGGTATCATGTCTAAACTGGCATATAGGTTAAGTTTCACCATTGCTTGTGTTTTGCATGACCTTATGACCGTTTCATCATAACCATGGGTACGAACCCATTCTATCTTGTCACAAAACGTTCTTACTGTTTTAGAAGTGGCATGATTTGAATGGTAGAGCTTGACCTTACATGGGTACCCTAGTTAGCTCCTTATTTGCATTTGGTTCCCATGCCGACAATTTTTTTCTTTAGGGTGTGGGAGTCCATTGTATAGTATTTCCATGACATTTTTCGAGAGCCTCATACTCCTCTTAATCTTTTGCTGGCCTATTTCCCTTGGACTCCCTTATGTCAAGTTGTAATTGCATTATCATGAGCTTTGCCTGCCTTATTGAGCCTTATACTGGCTTCCCTGACTTTGAGTATCAGCCATATAGCCCAATATTCTCTCATGTCTAGCCATGCAGAGCCATTTTATATATCCTTTGTAGCTTGATTCCCTGTTTTGACAAGGAGGGGACTTTCCCTCGAGTGTCGCTATCCTACACATGTATCCTTGCATTGAGCATAGGTATGTTCCACTGCTTGGAACTAGTTTGTTTGCCCATTTGACACTTGTATCCTCCTAGTCTGTAACTTTAAAGTAGTTTTATTCTTTTTCAAGCTTTTCAAATATTTGAAAAAGTCCAAAAAAAATTAAAAAAACCAAAAAGTCGGACAAGGAAAGATGTTATCTTTGGTAGTAGTCAAGTCGTGTCTCCTTCGAAAAGTGCACTGTATATCATATCCATTGGTTGGGTTAATAGTTTGACTTTAGGATCTGTACTCGTTTATCTAAATTTATCTAAACCGACTGGTTAAGCTTCCAGCCCCTATGGATCCTCTGTCGATGCCTCCTGTGTCACAGAGATGTCCCAGTTTTGCATATCGAGTCTATGCTACCTATATTTAGTCACCATTCACCATTATGCTCTTGTTCGAAGGAAGTTGAAACCTGAGTCATCCATTCCTCAATTATTTTGACTTTGCATGTTGGCCATTCCCCGTACAGTTACTGGTTCATGCACCTTATGATCGAGTCCTTCCACATCATACAGCTTTGTTGAGTACCTCGTGTTGGATGATGAGGGATGCATTAATGCCCTCCTTACAGTGGATTTCATCCCATAGACTTTAGATCATTTATTATGGGATAGGAATCTAGAGTCATCTTTGAGTGCCTTGATACTTGCAGTCATCAATGGCAGGTTCTCTCACCATCGACAGTTTTTTGGGAATACATCAATGTCTCATGATCGATGGATTCTCTCAAGTGTTCGACCTCAACACATTTATTCACACTTATTAGTTTGAACTCTATTACATTGATTCCCATTTTCATTATCAGTGGGTGATCTCACGTCTGTTAATGGTATACATCAATGACCGGTAATCAGATGATGGACTACTATGTTCGACCTCGACGCCTATATTCACATAGTAGGACATGTACTCATAGCAGTGTGTGTAGAAGACCTTCTAGATTGGTGGCATCTCATATATGCTACCTCCTTGATCGTGCCAGTGTTCATGAGATTTCATCTCTCGTGACTTGATTCCAGTATATGTCA
>LPNX011000281.1:239817-295223 GCA_001517045.1 Pseudotsuga menziesii
TGACAGAGGTTAGGAGGTTCATGCTCTTGAGCAAGAGTGTCCTTAGGGTTTGCTTCAGCGCACAGCTTTGCAGCCACCATGGCTGCCCCAGGGGGGGGGAGGCCCCTCCCTCCTCACCGATCTCGTCTGAAGAAGCCTTTCGAAGGCTCATTGGGTCATCCGGGAAGAAACCGGTGGCCCCTTCCATTCTGAAATTCATCAAGAAGCTAGACAAATTCCTGAAATAGTTTTACCAGCAGAGCAGACCATCAAAATTGCTCTGACATTGGCAGAATGAGGATTGGTAGTCCAGTTCATGGGTCTATGGCCGTCGACCAAAACCACCAATGATTGGATCCAAATAAACTGGCGTCCCCTTCTAAAACATAGTGTGACCTGCTACCCTATAGGAAGGGGCTTCTATATTTTTGAATTCATCTCCAAAGAAGATCGTGATCTTATCTTCAGAAGCAGACCGTACTTTATGGGCTCTTAGGGACTGTATCTCAATCGCTGGTCCCCAGACTTTGATCCAACCATTGATGTTCCAAAAGAGTTACTAGTCTGGGTGTGCCTTCGTAATCTACCTGTTCACTGCTGGAATGCCCAATCGCTTGAAAGGATTGGCAATAAACTTGGCCGATACATTGAAAAAGCAGAACCAAAGGGGCAGTACACTTGTACCAGGGTTTGCATTGAGATTGACTTAGAGGCTGGACTACCAGAAGCAATCAAACTCTCCATTGGAACTTGGCACCACTTCCAAAAATTGGACTATGAGCAGCTGCCTTTCAAATGCAGGCTCTGTCATGAACATGGACACTTCCAGAGAAACTATCCCAAAGCACAGCAATCAGAGGAATCTGAAGGATGGAAAACAATCAAGAAAAGTAAAACGGCTCCAAAAATTCAAGAAAAACGAGCAACGAACAATAGGCAGAAGCAAGATCCAAACGCAGCTCACAAAGCAAACTCCTCAGCAGCAAAGAATGCAACAGAAGATCTGAACAAGGAAGTCGATCTGCAAATGGAAAGACCCTCTCAAGCCCCAGTAGTAGAAGTAATAGAACTGTACAATAACCAACCCCCTAAGGTGGGAGATCCTTTGGAACCTGGTGAAATCCCCAATCGAGAAAGTGAGAAAGCTCCGCTACCAAATCTTGAAACAGAACCTCCTCTCTCTGCAGACCCAAAAGAAACTCCAGCTTATGATACGGATCCAGCAAAATCTAAAGATCTGGATGAAGAGCCATCTAATCTGGACTCTGATCTAGGTGGGTACTCTGATGAAGGTGCCACCGAATCTAGCAGTTCGCATGAAACACCAATCCATTCCACCAGAGGCCGCAAGTCGAAGAAAAACATAGGGAAGAGAAAGCCCTACGAGATATAACCAAGGGAACTCAAAAAAATTTGACTACTATAATGAGTACCAGATCAAAGCAAGGCCATGCCTCCAAAGGGGCATCCCCCCCACAAGAAGGTTTAGAATGCGTTACGTCTCCTAGAACTGTAGAGGTTTAGGCTCCAAATCAAAAGAAGAAGTGCTGAAAAACATCATCACAATAAATAAGCCTGACATCCTTCTGCTTTGGGAGACGAAAATGGAGGATACTATCCTCTACCAAGATGGAAATACCTTCTATAAAAAAGGAAAAGGGAAAGCGATAAGCTCAAGGGGAGCATCAGGAGGATTAGCCACCTTCTGGGACACATCCAAATTTGAGCTGATCAATGAAGAATGCAGCATGCATTGGCTCTACACCAATCTCTGCCATATTGATTTCGGCCTTCAAGTAAGTCTCTTTAACTTATATGTTCCTAATCTTCTTTATGAAAAGAAAAATTGCTGGGAATCTATGGAATCCTTCCTTAATCTGCACAACCCTAGAAACATAATCTTAGCTGGGGACCTAAATATTACATTGGCTGCTGATGAAAAGAAAGGAGGCTCCCCAATCAGAGATCAATCCAGAGAATGGGTGGAGGACATTATTCTTGGCTGGGACCTTCTTGACATAAAGCGCTCGGTAGGGAAATTTACTTGGACAAATAAAAGGCTAGGTCTCGGCCACATTGCGGCCCGCCTTGACAGATTCCTTATTCACTCTGAATTCCTTTCCACAGGGCTGATGGCCTCTTCCAAAATCCTCCCCAACTGTACCTCTGTTCATAAACCCATCCTCTTGGAACTCTCTTCTGAACCTAACCTAGGCCCAATCCCCTTCAGATTCATCCCTCTATGGATCCTCCAAGAATATTTTCAGCAAATAGTCACTGATTCCTAGACCACCCCTCTCCCTGGCTCCCCTTCTTTATCCTGGGAGCAGAAAATAAAAAGGCTCAAAAAGGACCTTAAAGAATGGGCCAAGAACCTGAAATCTCCCACATCAAGTAGAATTGAGACCCAAAAATCTCTTAAAAATCACCAGGATTTAATGGAAACCATTCCAATCATCAACAACATTCAATCTAAAGAAACTGAGTTCCAAAAATCCTTCTTTCAAGCTTGCAGAGTAGAAGAGGAATACTGGCTAAAAAAATCTAGAAGCATGTGGCTCGAAAGTGGTGAAAAAAATACCACCTACTTTCACAAGCAAGCAGAGGCCCAAAAAAAATACAAAGCTGTGTCTGAAATATACTACCAAGGGACACTGTAAAAGATTTTGAAGATATCAAAAAAGTGGCCTTCACCACCTTTAAAGACCTCTTCTCTGCCCTGGATGATGAGCCCCTAAATCCCTCAAGCCATCCCTTTGAGCTGATCCCGCATCTTGTCCAAGATGATGATAATCTTAGGTTAACAGCACTGATCTCTATGAAGGAACTCAAGATTTCCCTTTTTTGTATGAAACCAGATAGTGCCCCAGGTCCAGACGGGTTCACTGCCATATTCTTTACCACTTGCTGGGACACGATCAAGCTAGACCTTCTAAGAATGGTTAGATTTACCCAATCATCAAATAAACTGGGAGGGAGTACAAACTCTACTTTCCTAACTCTAATCCCCAAAGAAAAAGGATCATCCCACTTCTCTAGATTCATACCAATCTTGCTATGTAACATGAGCTACAAATTTGTGACCAAAATTATTGCAAACAGGCTCAAGAAAATCCTCCCCAAAGTTATCTCAGAAAACCAAGGGGGATTCATCAAAGGCCGAAAGATTCAGGATAATATTCTGCTGGTTCAACAAGCCATTCACTCAAGTACGCAAAATAAAGAGGAAGGAATGGTCATAAAACTTGACCTTGCCAATGCCTTTGATAGGGTCAGACATGATTTCCTTTTCCTTGTAATGAAGAAACTAGGCTTCTCCCCCTCCTTTGTGCATTGGGTCCAAGGTTGCATAAGCTCGCCCTGTATTTCCCTGCTGGTCAATGGCCGACCCACTGACTTCTTCCAAGCTTCCAGAGGTTTAAGACAAGGTTGTGCTCTATCTCCTCTTTTCTATGCAATCCATGCCTCTATACTAAGTTTCCAACTAAACCACAGTCTGCAAAGAAGCTTGCTACCTGGTATCCGAATGGCTGAAAAAGTAAAAGAAATAAATCATGCTCAATTTGTGAATGACACATTGTTGCTGGGAGGAGCCAGTCTCCACACAGGAAGACATTTCAAACAAGAATTGGAAACCTACAAGAAAATTTCAGGTAGCAAGATTAACTTCCAGAAGAGAAAAATCTATGGCTGGAATTGCTCAGTTCAAGATATTGGAGAGATAGCAAGAGTTCTAGGAATGGAAGCAGTTCACGAATGGGACTCCTTCACCTACCTGGGGGTGCCTATCTCTAAAGGTGGCCCAAAAGCATCCCATTGGTCCCCCATTATTGACATGTTCAAAAACCGAATTCAAAATTGGGGCTCCAATTGGTTAAACCTGGCCGGGAAAGCTGTGCTTCTAAAATCAGTGCTGATGAGTATTTTGATCTATCAAAACTCCATTTTGCTAGCTCCCTCCTCTGTTATTGGAAACCTTGAAAAGATGATAAGAAAAATTCTTTGGGAAGGAGGAAAAGGAAACTTACACAGACCCCATCTGGTCAGCTGGGACAAAATTCAAAATCCCTTCAAGGAAGGGACCCTGCAAATCAGAAATCTTGCCAGACAAAACTTAGCAATGGGAGTGAAAATTATTTGGAATCTCATATCTCGCTGGGAAATTTGGAGCAAGAAAGTGCTAAGGAAAAAGTACTACCCAGGATCAATATTAAGATGCTTAGATAAGTCGACTCTTCGTAAAAAAGGATCTCCAATCTACAAACTCTGTCTCAAAGTCTCAGAGCACTTCAAGCCTATACTCTTCTGGATCCCATGGAATGGTAAAAAAATCAAGCTATGGGAGGAATCCATCATGGGAGAACAACCTTTGGGGCACCTCCCAGGAATAAGAAACTTAAAAATCTGGATGAAGGAAAACAGCCTGGAGACTCTTTGGGATATATCCAGTTGGGAGGATGAAGGGGACTGTGTGTGGAAGGACTGGAATTTAGGCAATATCCCCATTGGGCTTAAAGAGGAATTGGATCTCCTACTACATCTTCTACAAGGGAAAGCACCGATGACAGAGCGATCTAAAGACAAAATAGGTTGGGGTCAGCTTTCAAGATCCTACACTGCTGTAGAAGGATACAAGACCTTTCAAACCATTCTATATGCAGCCCCTGATCCGGTGAATTGGAATTTCATTTGGTCTCATCCCTTTGTCCCCAAGATAGACCACTTTTGCTAGACTGTAGCTCACAATAGCATCCTCACAGGTGACAATATTAAAAGGAGAGGATTGGAAGGCCCCTCCAGATGCCCTCTCTGTCTCGCTGAGGAGGAAACCATAAACCACCTGCTATTAATGTGCCCCTTTGCAAAGGAAGTCTGGGAGATCGTCCTCAATCTAAGTCCTGAAATAGTTACTCTCCCTGGAAGTGTCACCGATCTGTTCTCTGATTGGGCCAAACTCTCCCCCTTCGACCTTCATAAAAAAGCTCTCCCCAAATCCATCTGGTTCTGGACCCCCAAAGTCATCTGTTGGAAAATCTGGCTTGAACGAAATAGGTGAATCTTCAGAGATGAAGAAAGAACAAGCCCCAAGGTGGCCTCCATTTCCAAAGCTCTTATGGCTGAAGTGATTGATTCCAAAATAACTCTCAAGAATTCAAGAGATCTGAGCCACAATGAACTTAGCTGGATGTCTCACTTCCCTTCAAAAGCAACAACATGCTCCAATACCAATGATCAAACAGAGAAATGGGAAATCTGTCTGGACGAGCAAGCATTCCTCAAGTGGCGCTCCTCTCCAAACAAAAGTTGTCTCTTCTTTGATGGGGCCTCTAAAGGAAATCTGGGGTAGGCAGGAGGGGGGGGGGGGGGCCTCTTCTCGGCTGGAAACTCAATTCTGACATCATATGCATGGGGCCTAGGTATGGAAACAAACAACAAAGCTGAAGCCTTGGTGCTTTGGCAAGGACTAAAGCAAGCCCGGGAAAATAACATCAATGAAATCTCAGTTTTTGGAGACTCAAGAATCATCATCCAAGCGATGATCCTTAAGAAATTTCCATCTCATCTCCATATCTCAAGGATCCTCCACAAAATCTCGCTGATAGCTTCCAAATTTCAAAAGATCAATTACTATCATGTTCTAAGGGGACTCAACGGTCTAGCTGATGCTGAAGCAAATAAAGCGACTCTCCTGGGCAGGAGCATTATTAGTGTGGATGGTAGAGAAACCAAATGTAACCTCCCCTAAATCTGATCTAAAATATCTGACGAATATTAGCTGGTCGCAGGCAAGGACCAGTCAGTATCTTACTATTTTCAACCTTGAAAACATGGTACACAAGAATCCAAGGAGCTATGAGACAGTCTAGTGGGAAATTACGAGGCCCCGTCTCTCCTACACATTCAATCGGAATGAGGCTGCAAATTCTCAAGGCCCCAACTTTGCCACGTCTCATAATTCAAAGCCACAGCAAAATCCAAAAGAGTTTTCCAAAGCAGGCTTAGAGCATTGGAGGCCTCTTTCACAAAGACTGTGGCGAAGCCCATCATCAAATAATTCCACTTGCTCTCTGCTCTGTCCCTCATTTCTACTCCTCTGGATCTGCTGGGATTCTCGGGACTTCTGCTGTAATGCTGGTATTATTAGATATGCTTTCTATTCCTAGAATCACTGGATATCAGCCAACTCCATGAATTTTGTCTGTCCATGAATCTCTCCTTATGTAATGAAGCACCCGGTAGCTTTTTTATCGGATACTAATTAATCTTCCCCTTGTTTTGGTAAAAAAAATACTATAACAAAGTATTAAAAAACAATATAAAGAAAATAACCAAATAAATGTAAAAAATATGACAAAATATTAAAAACACTATAAAAAGACAAATCATAACCATTTAAAAATATTAATATTATAACATAATATTGTTAAAAAAGAAAAAAAAAATTCAAACATAAAATCCCACTCTGTAAATGGTAAGTTTAATGTGTTAAGGAGGAAGTTTTTTAGGTGGAACGATTCCTAGAATTGTGCCACCCCTTAAGCACCATTCCACCACTACTTGGAGTGGTGCTTAAGGGGTGGCGTGGTTCCCAGAATCACACCATACTTAAGAGCCTTCCCTTATACACAAGAAAAACTATGAAACAAACCCTTAACACTTCATAAAACTTAAACAATTTCTTATGATCTTGTTTTAAATTTTATTATATATTACATGTGTTATCTTATATAATTTTGAAATTTAATTTTATGTTATATGTATTTTATTTGTTTCATTTATGTTTTAAATTTAAGTTTATAATATAGGATTTTTATTTGTTTTTTTTTATATTTTTTTAAATGTTTTTATATAGGTTTTATAGTTTATTATAAAAATCAATTTTATTTTTTGAAGTATATTTTTCATTAAAAAACTTTTTTAATATTTTTTATTATTTTTATGGTGGTGAGGAAAATATCAAACTTCACAAATTTTTGATAAGATATTTTGGCAGTGCTTTCGCTTAAGATTTGATTTTGAGAATAAATATTATGTTTTTTACAAATATATGGTATAGATTTTGTTGAGTTTACGTGAATCATCACTTTATGGAAAATAGTGTTAATTAGCATCATTTTTATACATAAAATAGTTGAAAAATTGTTAAAAATGGTTTGAAGTATCTTTACTTTCTTTATTTTTTAACATATTTGCTTAAGAAAAACATTCAAAATCTATGTATTTCTGATTATAAGTATCTTCTAAATGTTAATAATTTTTGGAAATATGTATTTTTTCCATTATAAGTAGCTACTAAATGTATATATTTTTTGTAAAATTTTAAAATTTGAAAAAACACATTTTTAAATAAAATATATAGCTTTTTTTGTGTCAAAGAAATTTCAAAATATCCCAAAAATGGCTCAAACAAAAAATGGTGCTACCAATATACACAGTTTTTGAAATGAAGGTAAAAATACGTATTAAAAATGATCATCAAGAAAATGAGAACACTATAAGGTTCTTGTCAAGTTGTATAACTTGTTTAGTATTTGTGGGTGGATCTCTCTCTAATGAAGGGTATCCATTTACTACAACTTTCCAAACATCAAGTACTAGTGACTCCAAGAATAACTTCATCCTTATGCTTCAGAAATCATAATTCCACCCATCAAATAATGGTGATCCAAGATTAGAATTTTTTGCTTATGTCTCCATGATGATTTAGCTTCTAGTGGTTAAAGAGTCTTTAAGGAACTTTCTTTGATTCCAATTGTTGGAATATTCATCAATACTAAGAGGGGGGAGTGAATTAGTATTGGGAACTTTTTACCACTTTTAACATGTAAAAATAACTATTAACAATATCATTCACCGACACATACAAATCATACATAGTGCACAAGAGAATTAACATGGAAACCTAAATGGGAGAGAACGAAAAAAATGTTGTTTATAATATGAATATTACATTTAATGTGTTTACCAGTACTAATGGGAAGGAATCTTCAACTCCATGATATTCTAGGACCAGTTAGAAGGAGGATCCAACTAGGCTAGTTTATCAGCTCAAACTAAAAGGAGACTACAACCCCCTACGGTCACATGATCCAACATGTAGAGAGTATTACAATACTCAATGAGATCCAAATCACAATTATTAGGAACCAACATAAAGGTTACTACAATATCCTATCCTTCTCCCATCTTGCCTCCCTGATACAAAAACAAGAAACAAACTTTAAAGATCACTCCATCACCGTCTTTGACAACTTGTACTTGTTTCTATGTCCCTATACTTGTATTGTTGTACTTATTATATATCATTGTCCATGTTTCTATTACTACATCAAGTTGTCCTTAACTTAAGTTCTATTCCCAATAATTCCCAGAAACAATAATCAAAATACTTCATTACCATGTTCAATCATTTACGTCAAATCAAGTCATACATAATACCATGAGCTATCTGACTATAACCATCAATATCTACCAACGTAATCATAATCATATCCTCTATATCATATTTAATGTCTTCAAAGAGATAATGAAGATAATGTCTCACATACCAAGATCAAAGATTAGCTCTATCCATGAAAGACATGTGCCATCACAAGAGAAACCCACAAGCATGAACAATTACTTTTCCAATATTACAAGATTACGAGATAATATAGAAAAAAAATACCTATATAGATTCATAACATATCCCTTGCAACTAATTTTCCCACGAGACAATAATTTTGTAATTCAGATACTGTATGAGAAAGTTCTGCCATTTTTCGTGACTCTACTCAATCCTAAAAGATGCATAGAAATTGTTCCTCCAATAAGTTTCACACTTTCTCTCCAAATATGCACAATAGAAAGATAGACTTGATTGATGATCAAATTAAATGTTTGTCCTTCTATTTATACACTTCATCAAGATCTAGTAGTTTCTTTTCATATCTCCTTAAATTGATCCTTAATTTGTGGAGATCCATATTTTAAGGTGGTATCAAGGGTTAGTAGCCCAGCTCAAGAGTCCATCATGGAAATTCATGAAAAAACTTGAATATCACTCCATATATTCTCTATAGGGGGGCCTAAGATTTACCAGATCCTCATACATGTTGGATATACCATTATTTCTTCTGGGTATCCTTACCACCTCAAGTGATCTAGTGGGCCAAAGTACCACAACTTTTGAGGTCATGTGGACTAAGCATTATTAGTTTGGTGTGCTTCAAGATTCACACCAACTTGCTTAGGACCAATTTTGGGGACTCTTTAGGGCCCTCTCCACCATGGATCATGTAACCCAAAACTCATGGGAAAGTGGACCAAACACCATTGTTTATGGGTTTCTTCACCTTTTATTTCAACAATTCTTAAGGGAAAACTTAGATACTTCTCTAGGTTTTTGATCCATACGTGTACATTACAAAGTTTCTTCTCATTAGGGATGCACATAACCACTACACCATAAGGGTACCACTTTGGACAACATATATATATATATATATATATATATATATATATATATATATATATATATAGAGAGAGAGAGAGAGAGAGAGAGAGAGAGAGAGAGAGAGAGAGAGAGAGAGAGAGAGAGTTTGACATTAATGACAACTTTATTCAACACTTTCGAAAGTTTTCAAGGATTATAGAGTGGTATATTTCTGTAAATCAACTAAATTATCTCTTGTAAGATATGTTAGCACATTTTCATGATGAATATTTGTGATCTTGTTCTCCACATTCAATAGATGTAATATAGAAGAATATTTTGATAACAAAATCGTCTTATTAAAGAAGATAAAAAAACCCTTGTTTAAATTCGCCACGTTGAAGGTCACCGACTGAAATGTCTGATCATAAGATGATGATAATGCACATGATATGTTTCCATAGACCTCTTTTATCACCATAATATCTAAACAATAATTAAGAACAAAAATATCAGTTTGAATTAAAAAACATATGTGTCTCTCTATAAACTCAATCTAGATACACAATATGGCATCGTTGAGCACGTCCACCACCGTGAATATGCCAACATAAATATTTTTCTTCCTCAACCAAGAACATATATAAGTCAAGATAAAAATTCATTTCTTCAGATATCTAAAAATACCATTCATGTTGAAATGATCCAATGTTGTATTACCTAGTTACCTCTAGAAATGGGATTTCCTTGCACTTTTCAAGAGATATAAACCTTGACATTGTTATTTAAATTTAGAGAATAGTATCATAACATCAATAGTAAATATAAATATAAAACAATTGAACCCAAATAATTAAAATGAGTGAATATGATAATATTTCAGTCAATTAGGTATTTAGAAATTGTGTTGCACCCAAAAGGATTAGCTATTACTTCTATTTGACACCTACAAAAAATTTGGTTGACATTGATGAAGTGTTTAAAATCAAATACAACTCATGATATTAGAGAATATGTGTGAGATTTTGAAATGTTTATAACAAAACTTTTAGTGACATGAATAAACCTTAAATTCGATACAATGTGTGAGGAGTGATGAAATAAATTAATAATTTATATTTTTTAGGAAATTTTTTATTAGATATAACATAAACAATTAGATCATTGATTTCACCATATCCACATCTTCAATCGATCTATGATTTTGGAGGATACTTCCAATATTTCCCTGTATAAAGTGATAACTATGAATGAACAATTATAAGATAACCAAAGGATACTTCAAAAACATATTGTTTGTAGATGAGAATAGAATAATAGAGGAAAATGATTCAAGTAAACACCAACCTATTAAAAGGGTTGTCCCAATCTAACATCATGATGGAAGTATTAATGTATATCGTATCTCGGACAAGTTCAGACAAGATTTGATCTAGATAATATAGTTCATAGATACGATAATTAGATGAGTGTCATAAAATCCTTATTATCCATGTTGCTCATCCCTATGTCAACATGTATTGAAGGGTATTCATGTTCTTAATCCATATAATGCATTACATTTGTCATCATTGCGGGAAGGGTCTACTAATACTTCAATTTCATGTGGACTAACCCAAAACACACATCAAAACCCTTCCTATGTATGATACATTACCAAGCCACCATATGTCAATTAATACCAGCCTATCTTTTATCTTTAAAAACGTGAAATTACTATCAACCATATTTCACGAATGGTATGTATGTATGCCCTTTAGTTGATTGATTTATTGTTCATCTAAGTTAAAAATATTTCATACAATCCTATTTCGAAATGATGTTTTCCATGCGATAAAGATATGAATTAAAGAGGTCGGCCGATCATTTCTATCAATAATATTTGTACAAAGGTTTATCTTTGAGGAACGGTCATTTGACTCTCCTCTAGATGATGCTCGAGTCTAATTCGAAATATGAGGAGAAATCATCCTAGTCTTTAAATATCTAATACAATTTATTCCTATATTATTTAAGGAAGGGTAATCCAATATTCCACTAGATAATAAAATTGTCTACTAGCATATTTTTATAAAGTTATTGGTGATATTTCACACATATGAGATGTCTCATAGATAGTGTTATTGAGGAAGGGTTGGAAGATCCTTTTTCCAAATTATGCTTGACACATTATGCACTTTTAAAATGGATTGACCAAGACTTGTTAAGGATTATGCTTCACCCTAGGTGTGAATTTAAGAAAATATCCTTCAATTTTATACTATATCATGTTTGTCCCTAGGTTCACGTTCAAGGAAGAATTGACAAATCATTCCTATGAATGATTATCAACTCAATTTAACTATTTAAAGAAAAATCAATTCACCCTTTCCCTAGATGTTTTTTGATCTGATTTCAATGTTTCATAAAGGGCTGGTCGATATTTAACGTAATTATCTCTTGATGTGATGTCAATATTTGAGAAATGTTTGGTTGATCCTGCCTCTAGATTATGATTCAATCGATGTTAATATTTGATAGAGTATCCATTAATACTTCCTATAGATAAGGATTGAACTAAGAGAAAAAGTTGTTGAAGGGTCATTCCGTCCTTCGTCTATGTAATGATTGAACATAGGTTTAAATTTGAGAATTGATATTCCAATCCTTGATCTAGATGGTTTACTGACTACATGTGAACAATTGTGGAAGGTTGGATGATATTTACTATAGAGAATGATTAACAAAAAGTGCACAGTTGAGGAATGGTAGTTTGATCCTTCCTCTATATGATGCTTGAAATAAATATGATGTCAGAATGTGATGATGGAATTACTATGACATCACCACCATCAGAAACTTGGGTAGGGAATATTGGACATTCCACATTGATCATTGTATTGAACTAAAAATATGGCTCATGAAGGAAAGCGTAGAAGAGGTTGTAGTTGCAGTATTTTAATCGTGTTGAAATAGAGTTCTTACAAAATTAGATCATGTATTGGATAAGAGACTAGAATTTGATAATATCCAGTGGCAATTCACTAATGTTCTTTATAGGTTGTAGATTTCATAAACCCAGTGGTTTCACATGAATAAATTTTAGGACAATAGGACCTCCATCACACTAAACACAATTCAATAGTTTTATTTGTCATTTAATCATATTATTTTATTTTCTACATCATTATTGAATAAACAATTTGGAAGAAGTGTTTCCCTACATTTGACACGGGTGTTATGGTCGTATGCTCACTATACGATGTGACGACACCTTGGTGAAGGAAGACAATGGATTTCCTATCAAATGAAACATGAATAAGTAGTTGCATGTGAACAAAATTACATAAAATGGTTATTGATTTAGAGGTAACAGGTGTTTTTATGTTCACATATAGGTAAAATATTAAGTAAATATTCATACAAAAATTGTTTAAACAAGCACAAACCTCATAGTTAATTTGACAAGTACCGTAAAAAAAAATGGAGGTGAACTTATATGTTCTTATGTCCCCAAGAATGTTGAGGTATGTAAACTACCTGCACATTGTGGGTGGGGGTTGTAGTAACACCTTTCTCATCTCTATTGCACCATAATTGTTGGGATTATTATTAATCCTCCCTTTGACTACATAGTGTATTTGTTTATTTTCTTAACATAGGAGGTATTCATAACTCCACTAGTGCATGAGGGACATGGCCAGGGGACACTTGGAACTTAGTACACATGTCTACATGAGTTTAGGTTCCCCAAGTACAAATCCCTATAATTTAGGAACCAACTCTTACTGCCACTTATAGTATCCAATAGTTGAACCTAGTTGGTATTCAATTAAGTCGATTTATTCTCTGATTCCTGTCAATTATATCACTCTCATTCATCCTCGTGCCATTTTCCATGGTTCCTGGGAAGTAGGGCACATTTTCTCACCTACCCTCATTAGTTAAGTGAGTGTGAACAATTTTAGTGATCCATAGTTACATTAGTGATATCTAGTGGTGATTTTCCCACACCGACTTATCTCTAGATCTAGTCCAGGTTGGTATATTTGAATCCTATATTATGAATTTGAATTCTCTTATATGTATAAGCATTGCATTACATATTAATTAAACATTCATGAATATAGTCATATTATTCCAATTTTTTCTCCATGTATGCAATTTTTCCATGATTAATTAATTATTCTAGGCTAAATTCCTATCTCTCTTATGTAGCGTTCTCTTCTCATTTGAATCCATGAAGGCCTGAAGATCCTATGCTTCACCAAATTTAACATGGTATCATGTATACTATCAAATCCAACAACAAACCTTAGAAGCCTCATTTGATGCACCAGAAGTAGCTGGGTTCCACATAAATCCTAGAATTATTTCCTTGCTCCCAATGGATTATGTCCAGAGAATTCTATCCCGGTTCGATGCACCAAGAGAATGTGCACAAGTTGAAGAGGCAAGTGTTTGGTCTAAATTGATTACAATTGAGTTGTTTTGGAGTGTTTTTACAGATACATTCAAACAATTTCTGAAGAGTTGTTTATCAATATAGTTGTGAAATGGAGAATTCAGCATATCTGAGTCCTAGAATTGTTACACCCTTAAATTACCTGTATTTGAAGGAAAATATGCCTATTTTGTTTTGAAAAAAGCATCTATACAAGATCACCATGTAAGAGAGGCTCAAACCCAATAATATATTGAAAAATTGAAGCATATGAATAATCTTGATGAATATTTTTTCTTCATGTGCATCCACATATCCAATACCATCTTGATGGACTCAAGACTCGAAGAGAAGTATGGGATAATATTGAATCATTTTTTGGAAAACATGATGAGATAAGGAGACATATCCCATAGAATGACATCATAACACTAAAAACCAAAACATTTGAAAGCATACAACAATTTTTCTCAATATTCAAATCATTGGTCGTGCAATACAAGAAATGCATGATTAAGAAGACGGATGAGAAATTTGTGCTCTCAATACCGAGAAAACTTGGCTTATATTTCTCGGTGTTTGTATCTAGCTTTCACTCTAGGAGACTGACTACTCCTAGTTGGATAATTCCATCCCTTGATTCCATCACAAAGTATCTAATCTAAGAACAAGACAAGTTGATACAAATGGGAGCTCTCATAACCTCTCCAAATTAAGCTCTCTTAGATGGTGAGACAAGGAATGTGCAAGAAAAAAGGAAACATAAAGGTAAATAAAATAAGAAAATTGAATTTGAATATAAATATGATTTTGATCCATCAGATGAATCCTCTGACTCTAGGAAGGAAAAACATCAAAGTTCTGACAAGGGAAAATGATCCTACTGTAAGAAAGGAAACCATATAGAAAAATAGTGTATGAAGAAGACCATAGAACGTATGAAAAAAATACTTGAGAAGCACAATATTTCCCTCCCTAAAGGGGCAAGGAACACTAACCCTTGAGAAAAGGATGAAGATCATGATGAGAGATTCCATGCAATGAAGGATAGATTTTCAAGCTCACATGCCTTCACCATTGATTCAGGAGCCTCCAAGCATATGGTTGCATCCAAAGAATCATTCTCCTCATTACAAATTACTAACACTACGAGTATTCACATGGGAGATGACACTCAAATATGAGATGAAAGAAAGGGTTCAATCAAGTTAAAGAATGGAGTGTTCAAATATGTACTCTATGTTCCCTCTTTAGATGCAACTTTTATATATATATACCACATGACACAAGATGTCCCACCAAAGAGAGTGGTATTTTGTCCTAAATTTGTAGAGATATCAGCTATCTCAACTTGGAATATTACAGTGAAAGGTGTTGAAAACCATGCCTCCAAGGTGTATCAATTCTCACACTTTCTGTCATAGTTAGATCTAGTACCAAATTAGATTCCCTTTGAAAGGGAAGGTAAAACCATTCTACCTACACCTTTTACATATGATAATGTTTCCATTATTGTTTCACATTCAAAATATGAAGTAGAGGACCTAGTTGAATAAATTATGAAATTCAAGATGAAGTTCATAGTGATCTAGATCCAAATAGAGTATCTACCCCCACTCCTAGGCATAAATGGGAAAAAAGGTTATTGAAGCAGTTGGGAACATGAATGTTGATCCATATGGAATTAGGATAATAAGATCCTAGTTTCAGAAAGAAATACTTGTACTATGTCAAGCAAATTCATAGAGGAGCAACAAGATCCCAAAGAGATGCTACATGACAAGGTTTGATCAATAATTCTTGTCACTGAAGAACAAATTGGATCATGTCACTCTTCCTCCAAAAATAAGAGACAAAGAAAACATTCCTTCTCCTTTCTATCATTGTATTGGAAGGAGATGGAAAATTTCACATGCATAGCACCAGGAAACTAGTGTACACAAGAACCATCACTCTTCAGTACTGATCTAGAGAGATGTAGATTACATAAACATTTTCACAAGTTTTTTATTCAAGAAATTTTTTTCTCTTGATATGAAAGATTAATCCTGATTTTCCCATTTATTTTGATGGGGGCGTTTACCACGAGTTTTTCCCCTATTTTTCTTAGTTTGTTAAGCATTTTCTTATACAAATAGATTATACAGGTGACCTTTGCTCTTATTTTCCAAGGACCAGGTTTTCAAAAGTTAGGATTAAGGGGGGTGCTAGGATTATTATTAATCCTCACATTGACCACATTGTCTATTTGTCTCCTTTCCTATTTTAGGAGGTCTTCATCACTCCACTATTGCATAGGGGACACACCTAGAGGACACATGCCACTTACTGCACCAATATGCATGATTTTAGGTGCCCCGAGGACCAATCCCTATAATATAGGAACCAAGTATGAGTGCCACTAGTAGTCTCCACCAATTGACCCTAGTTGGTATTTAGTTAAGGCTAGTTATTCTCTAATTACCATAAATTAGATCACTCTCATTTATCCTAGAACCAATTTCCATGATTCAAGAGAAGTAGGGCGCATTTTCTAACCTGCCCTAATCAATTAACTAAGTGTGAATTTTTCTAGTGATCCAGAGTTGCATTAGTAATATCTAGTGGTTATTTCCCCACACCAGGTTAGCTCTGGAGTCAGTTTAGGTTGGTAGATTTGAATCCTATATTAGGCATTTGAATTCTCCTATAGGTAACCATTGCCTAAAATTTTATTTAAACGATTATGTTTTTGTTGTATTTTTTGTTACAATAACCAATTTTATTGTGTGTTTCTGGTGAGAATGATTTCCATTTACCTTAATCATACTTGTCATAATGTGAAATGTAAATCGAAGACATCAGATGATCTTTCATGTTCCTATTTGAATTGATGCAAGATAATATATCATTGTTTAGATAATATCTGATCAACAATTTACTCTATATGAAAAATCTAACATCCTTCTCAAAACGGTTGGTTCTACCAATAGATATACCATCACTTGCATATATGAAGGTTGTAGGACTGGAAATTGGTATGACATTACAAAACTACAATGCATTGGAGAAATAAGTTGACCATAATATAGAGATGTCTAATAGAAATAGATGGAAGAGGTTCCATAATAAACATTGTCACATTGATATATAACACTTAGTGATTGGAAAATTTACAAATTACTCAAGTACATACATTGATGATATTAATAAGAAATTCCATTTATTTCAATTCAAAATTTTGACCCAAAAAAGTTCCTATTTGAGAATTTTTCCTCTCCTTCTAGTGGTTGTAAATGTTGCAGTAGAAAAAAATTCCATTTCATATGGAATAACTGAAAAATGGAATTGGTTTGTGTTACAAGGATCCAAATATGAGGAACAAAGTAAGAGAATTTAGAGAATGGTTTGGAAAAATGATACCATCGTCCAACCATGATAACTTAGTTTCAGAATCAGAGATAATTTTAAGGAACCATACTTATTTAAACGTGTATAAATGTTGGCGAATATTACCACTTCTTAAAAATGCAAAATATAAAATGTTTAGCGATATTTTTCAAAAACTATTTCAATTTCTAAGGGTTTTGTATCATTTATATAATAATTTGGCGATTTTTAGGGTGAAAACATTTTACCCCATCAAAATTGGGAGAAATAGGGCTTCAAAAAAATGCAAACTGGTGAATCTTTTTTTGGAGAAAAACATGGAAACATAGCCCATTGGCTAAATTTTGGCCCCTAAAATTATCTCTGTTCGGAATCACTTCACTCGGAATATAAGGATTATGTCTCTATTATTGCGCTAAGAGTTGCTCTATAGCCCAGTATGGGGGAGATCTTGTAACGTTATGTAACGCTATTTTTATTAATAAATATATATTTTTTTTTAAATTATAGGCCAAAATAAATGTCGGCCAAAAAACAACCTAATATGGGGGAGATGTTGTAATCTTCCTACCTAACAAAACAATAAAAAAGCAAAAATTTAATTATCCGTAAAAAAATTGTGGGTCACGAAAAAAACACAATATGGGGGAGATGTTGTAATGTTCCTACCTAACAAAATAATAAAAGCTAATAAAATTGAATTATCCTCAAAAAAATGTTGGCCTTGCACATGGTTTTAAAACCATGTGCATGGCTTTAGAACCATGTGCAACATGGATAATTTTAGGGGCGAATTTTAGCCCAGTGGGCTATTTTTCCATGTTTTTCTCCCAAAAAAGATTCGCCATTTTGCATTTTTTGAAGCCCTGTTTTGCCCAATTTTGATGGGGTGAAGTTTTTTCACCCTAAAAATTGCCAAAATATTATATAAACAATATAAAATCCTTGGAAATTAAAATATTTTTTGACAAATATCGCCAATCATTTTATAGTTGGCGTTTTAAGAATTGGTAATATTCGCCAACATTTATACACTTTTAAATAAGTATGGTTCCTTAAAATCATCCCTGATGTGCAAGGCCTTCTAAATAACCCATGGTTTTATTGTACATGGTTTAGAAGGGCCTTGCACATGGTTTTAAAACCATGTGCAAGACCTCCTAAACAACCCATGGTTTTATTGTACATGGTTTAGGAGGGCCTTGCAAATGGTTTTAAGACCATGTGCAAGGCCTCCTAAACAACCCATGGTTGTAGGAAGGCCTTGCATGTGGTTTTAAGACAATATATGGGGATATGTTGTAATGTTCGTTCCTAATAAAATAAAAAATAATAAGAAATATTATATGTCGACCATAAATAATATTAAATATTAATAATAAAAATATTATATGTGGAATTTAAATAAAAAGATGTGTCTTTTGGTTTGAATCAAATCAATGGATACCTAAGAAGAGATTTGATCCCTCTGGGCGCTTGATAGAGCCTAGGATTTGGATCTACACTGGTATATTAACATTATAGAGATAAATCCATCTTGACCTACAAGATCATTCATTGTACTCACAAATGATTTGTAGTGGCTGGAGGAGTGAAAGAGAATGTCACATAAAAGTTTAAGGATTTTGGTGGTGTGAACAACTATTTTATGGAGTTCTAAAGGGAAGAGGAAACGTCTTCCTTCTTGCCATATTTTTGGTTTAATAAATATCTATAAAGAGATTCCTCGCGGGGTTTTCTCTCTAAATTATCATAATTTTGAGAAAAAACCCAAACCCAACGACCACATATTATCAACATTACCTAAAAGAATAGCTTCAATCCATACTAAAAGTGGGTGGAAATGATTTGGGAAACCCAAATTCCCAATTCCTATGATAGCTATATTCAAATACCATGAGTACGGTAACATATTGCATATAATATTATGTGCTCACATTTGAATGTAGTGCGTGCTATTTTTTGTGGTTCTCACTTTCATTGATAATGAAAAAAGGATGTTGGATATCATGCCAAAAGAACATAGGATCCCAATAATTGTTCAGAGAACTTAAAATTTGCAGTCATGGCATCGTTACAATATTATTACAAAAGAACAACATACAAAATTAGAAATTTCAGAAAGATAAATCATCATTTTGTTCAAAGATTAACATAGTCTAATGAAATCATATTAAAGGATTCTAAAACATAACTACATTGGAAATCCATCATAGTTATTTCCTCTTTAACCCGTCTTTGGACTCCTTTAGAATATACTTTGGGAGAATAAATGATTTAAATAGTATACATTCAATCCTAGAGGATAGGATACCCTATTTACTCTATAAAAATTATATATTGAGGTAGTTATGTTGTTTGCATAGGATACTCTTCAATTACGAGTGTTCCAACCTTAGCTCAAATATATTATGTTATGAACTACCTTTCAGGAAGAACCCCCCTACAATATAATAAGTGTGATTCATTATTAAGATATTACATTATATAAAGGTATTCAATTTTATTTAGTTCGACATGTTGTTGATACTTACCAATAATATCACTAGTGCAAAATGAGAAATTAATGACTAAAATTTGGCTATAAATGACTATTTTTTAGTCGGCGACTAATAATATATAATTTCCACTATCTTATAGCTAGTCGTATTTCACTTAGTCATTAATAGCTTGACTTATTAGTCATTTATTTAGTCATTCATAGTCAATGGTTTAGTCATTTATTTAGTCACTAATTGTCAATGATTTAGTCATTGATTTAGTCACAAATTTAATCATGGATTTACTCATTGATTTAGTCACTGATTACAACAATTAATGACCAAATATACAACTAAATAAACTACTAGATGGTAACATATTAATGACTAAGCTAAATATGACTAAGCCATGGGAAATAAGCTACTAAGAGTCATATATATGCGAATTTAGTCATTTTTGTAGTCCCAAATTTATGATGGGGAACGGAGGAATGGAACCACCAACCTCCTACCTATAATTAGGTAGGAGCTCTACCATTGAGCTAGCACCCTTCAAGAAGTTTTTATTGGTTGAAAATGATGATATTCAAACAAATTTATGATAGATAACAATATATAAACTACATAATTGTTACTATTACAACATACCAGTAACTAGTATTTATGATAAACTAATTCCTAAGAGCTATGTACAATTTTCCCTATCTTGCATATCCATTCATGTTACAAGAGAGAACGAAACACCTCTGTGATGGATGTGATACCAATTAATTCAATCAATTTATAGAATATCTCTTGGCATGCTTGAATATATGAGAAAAATATCATTATATGAAATCAAGAAAAGTAAAAGTCAAATAAAGTAAGAAAACCTTGCCATTCATAAAACAATCTATCAGTGACAATATAAAAATACATGAAAGTGAAAGATTTCAGACCAAGTGTTGCAAAGCATAAGCTACCATATCAACCAATTCTAGAAAATGAAATATATTTTTATAGAAGTCTGAAGGCTACCAAAATAAGCAAGCAAAATAAATTCAACACATATTTCAAAAAGAGTTGAATGAAATAATAAAAGCATACCCAACATTATAGTTGACATGGTTTATATAAAAATTAGTGTAAAACATTCGATCATGTTTGTAAGTTTATCTCTAGACAATCTTCCTTAGATATAGCCACAAACAGACTGATACAAATAATTATCAGAACCAAGGCCACTCCAGAAGTGCACCACCAGGAAACTAATAAAGACAACAAACAAAATCACCACAACAAAGGTAAGATTTGAGAACAAACAAATGTTGTATGGCCATTTATCTCTGGACACACAGGTTCTATAAGAAACAACAATTAGAACATAACCAATCATTAATTTTTAGTTATTATCCCTTGACTCTTTTAGAAGGAAATTTGAAGAGAATGAGACAAACCTATTCTCCCATAATTTATCCTCCCTACTAACACGAACTTCCTCAATATTCTTGATGGCCTTCAAATTATTTTGAAAAAAAATTCTATCATATCTCTCAAACCTATTTCTTCTTCTCTCAAACTTGAACGTTGATGTGTAAACATGAAGTTTTGGACATCACAACCCTCATGTGCACTACCCCCTTGCATTTATAATCCAGGGAAGCAACTACCATTTATTTGTTTCTCTCATATGTTAAGGCAAAAAACCTATAAAGGTAGTAGAGAAGCTAACCTATCAAGATTTGAATCAGCATGACTATATTTCAAAAAATTCCTGAGAAATTTCCAAAAGTAAAGCTAATATAGTGTGCTCACATCCAGATGGGCTAATGAAAAAAATGGATAAAACTTTCAACTCAAACTTTAAGAGATTATGAGACTTACTCATAGAGCCTGGCAGTATCTGTATACACCTTCATAGCCTAATTTGTTTCTCCATGATTTGCATTGTCAGAATTGCAAGGCTCCAATAATGGAGCACCATGAAGAAATTTTAAAGCCGCTTTGAAAGTAACGAATAGTTATTTCAAGGTCACTACCTCCCATATTCTGCAACATCTATTGCAGTTATGTTAGACTTCTAAGGAAGTTAGCATTTTAAACATTGGATTGTATCAAATCATGAGAATAATTTTAGGTTATGTATAGATGGAAAAATAAGGATAATTAACATCAAGCAAACCTTCAATATGTCTGCAAAGTGTTTCAGATCCTTGGCCTATTTCAGTACAGAACTTCTTGTAGCTTTCCCATGGTCGCTTTTAATAGGACTTGCAACAATTTCTCCATCAGGATCCCTTGCTGTAACTCCATTAGATGCAATAGGTCTCACACCACACATCGGTGGTCCATGCAGGTTATCATATTTGCTTGATTCTTTGGGAATTGTTGGCAATTCACCATTAGAGACATCAGCTGTTGCTCAGGCCTTGAACTTCTTAAGAGGCTTATGTACTTCTGGCTCACTTTCATTCTTTCATTTTACTTGCACTGCATCACCCTCTAACACAAAGGAGGAAGACATCATTGTGAAATTTTTTTAAGAATTAAGCACAATGATTTATGCTCTTGATGGAAATGTAGGACACACAAAAGAACAAAAGTTTGAATGAAAATATAATAAGTGCAACATATTATAGACAAATAGCAAAGCACATAAAAAGAATCACTAAGTGAAAACCAAATCAAAAGAAAGGATTTGCGGAGACATACCTTTATCAGAGGTATTCAGTTTTGGCTTCCATTTTTCTTGTTGTTTGGACTTGTGTATTCCTACTACACCATCATTCCACTTCATTTCTTGGTGTAATATTCTTGTTCCTGCTTGAACCTTTTCTAGATACTATTGAACTACATCATTTAAGCTCTTGCTCTTGACATAGCTCTGTTTACTCTTTTTTGGAAGATAATTTGAGTGGTTCATTATTTATGGATTTAGTTCCAGGAAAGAAAATAAAGCACACATTATTTGTAGATTTAGTTCTCTTTCAAAAATTATGTTTTCCCCTTTTATTTATCTCCTCAATTGTAATCAGTCAAAGTATAGAACAAGCCTTAAATAATAACTAGCTAAAAACCAGTAATACATAGATCCTAACATGGTCTCTTAACATATTGAAAAGTTGAAAACCTATCTTGTACCGTCTATAAGGTATGAGTTGCTATCAGTAATGGGAAAAAGTACATGCTTAAATTGTGTTAAGTATGCTGCAGTTGTACCATCCCCGGATTCTTGTACGTCTTCTCTTGCTGTAAACAAGGTCAGCAAATAGAGAAACTTGATATTTCATACTTTGAAGGTTAGATTTAAAGTTTAAGTTAAGAGTTGGTTGTCTTAAGTAAGAATCAAATAACTAAAATGGACTAGGAAACAATACAATGTTAGTGCAAAATCTCGCTGAAGACAGGTCCAATTAACTTGGAGAAGCACAACAGATTTAATATTGCTTCTATGTAATTGTACAAATTTTTCACAAGAGAATTATAAAAAAACTAAGTTCCTAGACAAAAAAACAAATTATTCAAGTGGAACTGAGCAGCAAATAATTAAATTATCAAGAAACAAAAAAAATATTGAAGAAGCACTGATGTTCCTGCAATTTATCATGTAACTGGTATTTGTTGTCTTCTAAATATGCCATACTTAAATATCTGTTGTTGTCTTCACATATATTTGAAACTGATTAAATTCAACTAGATCTTAAAGAAGATAACAATGCCTGAGATTTTAGAAAATGATAAGCCTTGGTCACTATAACCTAAATTATTTAGCACCAAAGTCCACAGAGATGGCTTTTTCCTCATATATGGCAGGAGGTCTTTTGATTATTCTAATATACAACTATGCTTCTCAGTCCTACTTTTTGCAGGTGATGTTACACTTTTGAGTCATTTGCAATGGAATTTTTGTAGTTGTCGTTGTCCTATTTGCTTGGAATCTACTTACTTTCTCACTCATACTACTATAGCTTCCTTCACCTAAAATGTGTAGTTGCTTGGAATCAGAATCGACCTTCAAATAACCACCTTCACCAAATTTGGATGGAATTGACCTTTACTCTCGTTGATTGGAAACTGTCTGATTTCCCTTTGCAAAGAGGTGGATGAACTACGAACTGTAAAGTTTGAATGTTTCAATTGTAGCTTCCAACAAGCTTGAAACAATGAATTGGACCTTGGTGTATTGAAATGGACACTTGTTCCCCCATTCCAGAAACCAGTGCAACATTTTCCTAGAATCTATGCAAAACATCTAACCTCCTACCAATTTTTTTAACTAGTCCTAGAATAGAGGAAAGCCATATCATCTATGATACCACAAGGACATATACTAGATCAGATCACATACAATAAGAAAATTTAAAAAATTTCAAACAAATGATCATAAATGTTCATCTTTTTTAGGATTTCATATGGGTGTAGGAAAGGGGGTGCTTCTACAGATTTCTACGGATTAAAATATTTCACCTATATTAACGATTCTACAACAAGTACATCTATGAGATCAAGGAAGGATACCTGCAATTACATATACCACTCCCAAATTGATTATGTCCTATCACATTATCTGGAACCCTAAGTTGGTTAAGGTGCTTCAACCATCCAACTCCTAAACTCAACATTATAATATTTCATTTGTCACTAATACAATGAGAATACTACACTTACATTTTTGTATTATATTATAAGTTCTAACACCCCCCGTTAACAGGAAAATGACATTTTCAACTTACTTATCTTGTAACACAAGTCTCAATAATTTTACAATTCTAGGCTTTTGCAAAGGAGAATCACAAATAAAAGGTATGAAATATATTGCATATGGGTAGACTCCCATCCACTAACTGTCTTGGGTAACAAATCATGATGCTTGTTGATTTTCCATAAGATGACTTAGTCATGTGATGTGTCGTCACCAACAACTGTTTCTTTAAACTCTCCACTAATGCTTTGTTTGATTGCCATCACCCTCTTATCGAGGATAGAAGACTCACTGTTCAGTAGACAATTACAATATAATGTGCATCCCTCATGGAATTATTTTGTTAGACTTAATTCTTGCTTAAGATTTAAATTGGTCTGACAAAGTAATCAAGTCTAGTTACTTCAACATACCCTTAATGGGGCCACATCAACTATCTTTTCTCATATCCAGGAGACTACAAAAAGTTTTGTCTCGTTTCATTTTCCTTGTATCAAATTTTTCTATTGTCTTAATGCTGGACTGGCTAGTTCCAGAAAGGACAACTTCCATCATCAAGCCATTACCAAGTTTAATGTTTCAATACCTAAAGACTATCACCCTAAAAAACTTACATATAGTTCTCAAAGTTAGCTACCATACTTTTTCTGAAAAGGACCATGCATCCCTTGGACATTTCCAAACTTTTGTTTTCATCACATAATTTTTGAAGTTATAAAAATTATATTTCTTCCATAAATACCAACATTTTCACAATGTTCAGGAATGATTCAGTAATTTTGAGATTCTCTAATTTCATGTTCTTTTTGTGACTTACCATGTTTTTGCTCACCAATGGACATTGTTCCATCAAATAATAAACTAAGTCATGACAAAGCATTAGCAAGCTCTGTGGATTAAGCCAAGATGAGCAAGATGAGCCCCAAAAAGTCACTTTCAAATCAAATTTTTTCTCTTCCTGCAATGGTTTTGAAGAAATTTGGCATCAAATGTGAGTTTGCTGATTTTTTCTATAGCGGTTGTTGAAGCATTACACACTTGTATGAAATAGTTACGTAAGGTAATTGATTCTATCCAAAGACATTGTTGAGCAAAGTAGATTGTCCTTTCCTTTGACCATGGTTAAAATAGGAAAATATAGATTAGAATTCCCAAACAAAATGTGTTATTTATCCACAAAGCAGGTCAAAACTTTTCAATATTATCAATCTACATAGAAAAAACTTGCAAAAATTCTTTCCCTTTAATACATCATTTTCTGTGCTTAATCACCCCTACATGCTGCTAAATGTTGTTCATGGAATACTTAAAATGCCACTTGCTAGAAATTTAGGAACAACTTGCTAGAAATTTGGCAAAAACTTGGTAGAATCACTCAGATCTCTCACTGTTCTTCATTGCTGAGCTATGTGATTTCATTTTTATCTTCATATTTGATATTTTGTGGGAGTTTGCAAAGGGTTTAGTACTCTTCTTGGGAGAGGGCACACTGTGGATTTGTATTCATAGTGACCAATCTGAAGAAGTGTGCACATATATATATGGGAGATCTTTGTTGATAGAGAGGGTGCATTTCACCAAGGGAAGATGCACCATATTCTGCAATATACAAGAATAGATAGTCTAGGCATAAATATTGTTTACCAGAGCTGAAGCAGAAGGGAAGCTACAGGAAGAAGTCATGGGAATCCTCTTGGGGAGTCATTGACACCAAGAAATTTTTTTTATAGTCAAACAAGGAGTAGCTTAAGCACAAAGACATCAGATCTTTTATCCCAGCCATAAATCTGCTTGTTGGACACATTAACCTATTGTTACAACCATCTGAAGGAAGCCTCTGACACAATGTTAATCAACTATTGTGAAGGGGTTTTCTCAATCTAGGAGTCGTACTGGTTGTTCTTTTTGGTTTCATTAGTCAATACATTGCATCCACAGCTCAAGGAAACACATTGAAAGGGTTGTCCACTCATCCCAAAGCTTGAATAATATCAGATCATAAATTTAATAAAAATCAATGTTCTTTGGCTTTAGTTGGCATTGCATTCTCATTGTTATTTTTTACAAATATTGTCCAATTAAATATCAGTCATTTCCACATTGGTTGGTGAGTTATGATGATGTTTAATGGAGCTGTTCAATGTATTGGTTGATGATTTCTTTTTTTATTCATTAATTTCTCATGAACCAATACATTGAATAGCTCCATAAAACATCATTGTAACTCACCAACCAAAGTGGAAAGGACTGATATTTAATTGGAAAATATCTGTAAAAACTAACAATGAGAATGCAATTCTCTAGGAAATTCCTCTAGCGTTGTTTCATTCTAGCTCAAAAGAAAATAGAAAAACTCCTGCAACGCATTTATTGAAATATGCCTAATAGATTGTTGAATGCTTTTTCTTGATCAATCTTCCATCGACTCATTTTCTTTTAATCAACAAGCGTTATTTGTAATCACAAGCAAAATGACTAAACATACTATTGATGTGCAACTGTTATAACATAGTTGTAAGAATTTCATTCTTTGTAATTTATTTTCATATAATTGGCTCAGTCCTTGTCTTATGTCATATTTTGCTTACATAGTGCACATCATATTCAGATAGGTCTAGTTAAATAACTATATTTTTTTTATCAAAATTGACATGCCTAGTATGTAATTGTGTGTGGGGGGGGGCTTGTGTGCCAATGTGTTTGTAAGATAGATAAAGATGAAGCACTCACCTGATAACATATGCCGATGGAAATTACAGGTACAAATATAACAAATACCTTCCATGTTTTCTGCGACATAACTACCATAGTCCCGAAGAGTTGTATTAGTGAAAAGGAAATACAAGACACTGTGGTCTGTTCATACCTGTTTCATGCAATTAAAAATAGGATTTAGGGGTATAGCTCCTTAGAAATGGCTGATGATATTGCTTGAGTGGAAAGAGTTGTTTATATTTTTCTATGGTCAATCAAGGAAAATTCATGTTTCTTTAAAGAATTTCCCAAGGAATTTTAAACAAGGAAAATTTTTATCTTTACTAATTAGATTCAGTTTCATAATTTATTAATCTATAATCAAACTTATCATAATTTATTTTCCAGTGGAAAACATCCAATAATCATGTTTTCTTATTAATTTTCTATGTAATGAAATGACTCAATGAACTCGCAAATGGGGAAAGAATCACAAACCATGTTCAAGATCCATCTTGGTGGTGTCGTATCAAAGAAGGACATGGGTACATGGAAAATACTATGGATCATTCCCACAAATAAATTTTGAGATGTCAAAAGGCCCACTACTACTACCAGTAATGCTCAGACCAACACACACAATGAGCATCCTATTGACAATACAATGTACACTAGAATGAGGAAACCACTACTAATTCTAGGCTCGATATATAGCGTGGGAGGACATTCCCATGCCATCTAATAGTTGATTCCAACCTGTAGCACCTCAAAAATTAACTGTGATAGCAACATAATTGTAACCACGATACCACCATATACTGTTGTTAAGTAAGAGTAGTAAACCTTTTTGTTAACACTTCCTAATTCTCTCTTCTCATCTTGTGTAAGCTGTAACTATCTAGACTGTGTATCCCCATCAGGTTCCTATTGTATTGCATTGTGCATTTGTTTTTGACTATTCTGAATATGTATGAATGTGATCCTGTTACTCTTGCATTCTCTGTATCCTAATGAAAAAGAGAAACATCATTAGTTCACAGTGTTTTCAATCACATGTGAAAATCCAAGAGGATAATCCCTCCCCAAGTTGCACCATAGAAGTTGTTCAACCTATTTGATGTTTCAATGAAGATAATGGCATAAATTATGTGAAAGACAATGCAAGGGAAATACAAGTGGTGTCACTCATAATTGGGTTCAACACGTCGTCAACCCACCGACAACTATCAAGAATAATACAATACAAACTCCAAATGGTTTTTATTCAAAAGGTATGGTTGATTCTACAAAACCATATCTTACAAGTTTTTAGGTACAATGAGAAAACAAGTACAATAAAGACATATATTTAAATCATCATATTGACAAACAGGATGAAGACACTGATTTATAAAGGAAAAGGAAATCGTGCCCTTATCCCATAAGGAATGCAGGTCTTCTAGTTGTTCAAATGATGGGAAAGAATATGCAGTCCGAGGGTATTTTGGAGAGGCATGGGATTTGTGTCCTAAAAAAACCTAGACGTCAGTTGACGTCCTCTAAAAATTATAGCCTTAATGATGGTTACATGGGGGTTAAGATGGTTTGGGACACTTCATCGAGGTTATTGGAAGCAACATGCTCATGAGGAAATCATTTACTCAACATGCAAAACAAAATGCAGAGAAGTAAATACAGTTTGGTTAATAGAAAACAATTCAAGAGGCCCTTAGAGCAGGGTGTGCCTTGAGGAAAGTGACAAAAATTGTAATGTCCCTGAATATAATGAGTTTAAGTGCTTCCCTAAGAAAGTTTAACATGAACCAGGAAGATATTTCATTTTATCCTTTCAATATACTAAATAATATTATCTTTTCAATATATGAAATAAAGATGTTACCCTTTTTTTCCTTGACAAAAAAAAGGGGTACTTGGTTGTCCTACTATTTGGAATTAAGACATCATCATCCTACCTTATTTTTTAAGATTGTCATTTTTTTTTGGAACAATATTTAGCACAAAATAATATTTTCAAAATCAATACTCCATCAAGGGATTAGTATTTGAGTGCATGTGAACATAGCAAGCATAGGTGTGCATGTGTACATATGTAACTAGAAAGTATATATCAATGGGTTTTTATCAGTGAGCTATCCATGGACATCAGGTTTTATCCTAGGTTTTTATTACTATCACTTTCTTTAAATACTTGAGGACAGTTTCCAAATTTTTTTTTGCACATGACCATGTGGTGCAATAGGAAAGCAAAATGACTTTTTCTCTACCCATCTAGGTTCAAATCTTAGAGGTTTGTTTATATTCCTACAGGAAAGTAGGGGGTGATTTTTAGTCCTATTCACAAATTTTTCCCTTGGGACTGGAAAGATACCAAGAATATCACTCTCTCTTAGTTCTTGAGGGTGGGGAAATTTTTTTCCAAATCCCATGCGCTAAGTTACCCAAATCTAGATCCAGATTCATTTGCAGGTCCAACTACATAGGACGACACTCGAAACTAGACTTGTTTCTCTCAGACCATGCCAAGTATTCACTTTGTAGCTAAGTTGTAATAATATATTTTCCATGTCTACAACCATTAATCAATTCAATTACCAATAAAAGAAACCATTAATAAAAGAGAAACAAAATTTGTAATCAAGAAAAAACTAGAAGAATGAAACAAACCTGAAGGTGAATTTAATGATAACAACAACAAAAAAATGATGAAAAAAAGAGAAATACAATATGTAACAAAGAAAAAAATAGAATGAAACACACTTAAAGGTCTAAACATTGCTTCCATTATGAAGGGAGTGGAGACTCAATGTAGGCAGTGGACACTCAATGTGAAGCTTAATACCAATACTTAACAATTTCAATTTCTGTCCAACGACAACAATCTCATCACAGAGTTTAAAATTGAATGAATTCCAACTTGATTTTATCTACTTAGATACGTCTTCAAACATATTATTAGATCCTACAAGACTCTAGTACTGAACCTTGAAAAAATATATGGTTTTAAGGGGTCGACTAGGGTTTAAAGGAAAATGACCACATGCTAGGGAGAGAAAATATAAATCGATCTAAGATACAAATTTATGTGAGAATTATGAAAGACTCTCATCAAATACTGAACAATCTCTCTTAAAGTTGGAAGACAATATTAACAGCCTTGGAATTTTCTCTAAAGAATAAATTATTTATATGGTTACTTCATAATGTCCCATAGCTCCCAAATGGTTGAAATAAATTTAGAATTCATTGGAGTACAAACATATGGTATTTGAGTTGGTTAGGGTATTAATTGAAAGCATTGAGAACATGTAACATGAGTGAACTTATCCAAGGTGCAGAAAGATCATCCATTTCCATCACTACTTCTTTTGATAACTCTAACAGTTGTATTGTCATCCCTGGCATCTTCTTCATGGTAGATCAGCTCTGTTGGATTTGGCTATCTCCAAGAGAGTCATCCGACATGTTGGTCACCTCCTACTCATTATGTACAGATAATTGTTTCTTCATTCTTGTGAAATTAGGGATCACGTGGTTGTTTTAGAACCATATTGAATAATTTTGAGGAGATTACCTTCAGCAAGGCCAACAACTTTGCTAGCCATTGTATTTGCCTCATTGTTAGCTTTTCTGCATACTCACTTGAATTTATATGATCTGAACTGTTTAAAAATATGGAAAGCATGCAGTTATCAGAGGCATCAAATTAAAGTATGACAGAGAAAATCAGATTTGAGTGTCAAATAAAAATGATGTCTTTATAGGTGAGCCATATGATCTCCAGGATTCTAATCCTTTTAAGGCAGCAAATGCATCTTCTATGTTGTTTGATTAAATGTATGTCCAAGTGCATATTTAATTATCTGAATTTCTCCTAGGTTAAAAATGACACCTATGGATCCAGCAAGAACTGGATTTCCATTAGTTGTTCCATCCAAGAAGAGGGATTATTTTCCTTGGTTTGAAATAGATTAGGAGAGGATTTGAGCTTTTATTTCCAAAGGAGATCCATTCCTATAGTTCCAAGCATCAAATCCATTCTTGATCTCCAAGTTCTAGGGAGGAGAGGAACCTCTATCTAAAATAATTTTCCATGATAGATTCTCTGAGGAGATTTTTCATTTTTTACTAACACTTAGAGATGGATATTCATCATTTTCCTTTCAATTAAATCTTGAGTTATTTCTCATAAGACAAATATTTAAACAGATTAATCTTGACAATGGGACCCAAATAATTTTAATCAATGGTTTATTTTTTAGGAACCTAGAGTATGCCTCTCTCCATGTCACAAAATCTAGAGTAGGCCTCTCTCCATGTCACAAAATATGAAGTAGGCCTCTCTCCATGTCACAAAGTGCTGCAGTAGGACTCTATCCATGGTCTTGTCTGATGACTGAGAGTTTCTTCAAGGAGTAACAAACAACACACTTATTTTGAAAAACTACATCCCAAGAAGGTATGGAGACATGATTCTTCATCAATTTACAGAGAGGGCATCTAAAGGTCCCCTGTATTCCTTTCTTGGTGGGTTTCTTAGTTGTTATAACTTAGAAGGTTGTTGTGGACTACAGTTTAGAAGAATGAGTTCATTTTAGGGACTGATTCTTTCTTCAAATCATACCTATGTAACTTTGAGTATCATAAGAGATATCGTAGGTAAGCATTGACTATGAAGACCCTCTTTCTTTTACTATTGGCCCCTTCATTTACGCACCTCCCCAATATATCCCCTAAAAGAAAAATGAATCCTAGGGAGAGACTCCTTGGTGGTTTGAAGAGCATAATATTAATATTAACAAGGTTAACAACTAGCTATTTAGGTCACAAAACCAATCCAATTGTTAAGTAGTCTTTTTTAAACATATAAGGAGAAGTGACCAACAATGGCATAGGTTCTACAAAAATAAATGAAATAAAGACATAATGATGGAGGTAATCACCATCAACATGTGTAGATTCATTGAAAATTGTTTAATCTCATCAATGCCTATCCCAAGAAAGATCGGAGAAAGATGTTAATTGTTATTAATCCATATATATCCTCTAAAAACATGGGTTGTGCAAAAACTAAAACTATCTCCTAACATTTCATCACATATGAGACTAGAAATCAAGTACAAGAAAAAGTCATTGTTACTCAGAAATGAGATATCTAGAAATAGGGAAAAAGTCTTATAAGAAATCAACTAAGTAGAACTAAAATGTTTGAATATCTTTGGAGAGAGCTAGTGGAAGTTTGAACTAGCATGGGCCAACCAATTGGAAAATGCCTCTAGTCCAAATAATTTTTAGCATACTTACAAGAATATATATTATGTAAGAGGCCTAATTTTCTAGAATCTTGTAGAGATTTATGATAAAGCTCTAAGAAAATAAAAATATGCAGAAATATTATTCTCAAATTACAAGAATAAAATATATTTTTTCCATTTGTTCTTATCTACTTCATGCATTCAATTAACACTCATTGAATTTGCAGTCTTTCCTTTTACCTAATATTATATATTAGACATGATAAAATACATTGAATTTGATATTTATTTCATAGAATTTTCACAATATCTATTAGTAGAAACACATAATAAATTTATTTTTAGGAGTGATTAATTTTTATGTCACATAAAATATGCAAAGGACATGTGAGTATGTGACCTCTTACGACACAAATCAGCCTCTTGATATTAAAGATTTGAAATCAATGATGGATAATAGATAAATAATAGGGAGTCCAAGGTCACCCCACCTAACCCTCTTCTTCTCTAGCTCAAGGGATGAGTCCCTGAATACGATTACTATGTTTTAGCAATGAAGCACATTGTCAATTTGAAGAGTAACCAAATAAAAACAAGGTTTTATTATTGAAGTTAAATATAATGGCGATGATGGGATTAGGGACCGGTGTCTTATCAAATGGGAAAATAGGGTAAATCAAGGATAGAAATGAAGAGATTACTAACATCCAAGTATTTATAGGAAACGAGTGATAATCCCCACCAAATTCAAGGAAGGCTAGCATTCATGGAAGGATCTACAGGGGAATAGATGGAGTGGTATCTTCAACACTAACTTGAGCATAATATTCATTAAGCATGGAACCCTAAGGAATACAACCAAGAATTGAAAATACACCACCTATTTAACCATAAAACCAAATGAAAACAATTATTGGTCCAAGATTAAACCAAATCATTAGTAAGACAGCCACATCATATCTTTAGCATAAGCCATCCATAAGAGACCAAAGATATTCCATTAATTCTTAGTGCGATTTCCCTGCAAATAAAAACATTAGAAATGAATGAGGAAGAGGCTCTCTTATAGTATAGAAGCTCAACTTCCTTTACAATAATATAATCATAAATTCCTAGATCTCACCTAGGGTGGAGTAAACAAATAAAAATGCTTCACTAAACCATAACGAACTCTATCTAGATCCAAGAAAAAGGATGGTCAATTCCACATGTACAATGCCAAATATTCACAATGGACCAAAAAGGGGGATGCATACAAAAATAATTCCACAATGATATAGCATTCAAAGGCTTTCCAAGAAAATATGCACCATGGAAGTGGTTAACATGTGAAGCAAAATCCTCAAGACAAGACATGGAACCATGCAACCATCCTCCCAAGTGGATAACTCAACAAATAACCTTAAAACATTGGAAACTCTCCTATCAAAGTGGATTCAAGAAAGTGGATGACCCAACATGAAAAAAACACAAAGTCATGTGTGTGCCTTCCTCTAATGAAGTGCTCCCTAACTAACTCCACAAACAAGGAATACATTGCAAGGTAGGTCCAAACACTAGTTGTCAACATGGATCTCTAAGCTATTTTCCACCAATAATATGCCCACAAGATAACATTATAAACTCAACAGAGCTCCATAAAGTATGAGAGAAAAACAAGCAACAAAGGTGGGTGTTTGACCATGTCAAGGGTCAAACTAGCTCAAACAAACATCTCCTTAACATCCATTAAATATTGACCAAGACTGCGCAACAGGGTACAACCCTTTATCCACCCAATACAAGCACTTGTATATGTGTCTAAGAAGGAGAAACAAGTAGGTAAATTTGTGGAATCTCAGCACTAAAACCCTCCAAAGCATGATGACATATTCTTGGTCTAGAACACTCATAATATATGATGATTAATCTCATAGTGATTCTACAGGTCTACTGCTAATCATACATTCCTCACTGACAGGCCTATGTTCCTTGCTTGAAATTATACTCATGGAAAATACCCATATCCAAGATAAAGGAACTACCTCTACATTGAATTTCCCATCTCATACTGTCCTCAATCCATAGAGAGGGAATGACTTGGTGCATAGATAAAAAAGGAAGGATGTGAAAAGTTGCAAATATATATTAGATTTAGCTACATGACCTTTTTTTACAGCAAGGAGGTTTTCCCAAGTGAACACCCTTTCATCCAAGCATGTGAAAGTATGGAATAAAAAAATGTTCTTCAAGCACTACATATATACTTTCTATATCACTAGATGTTGGTTTCAGGGTGCTGAACAAAGTTTGCAATGAGTTCCTTTCTCTGCCAGCTACCACATAGTGCTCACTAATTTCTTTAAATCATTAAATCAAAGTCTACTAACAAAACCCTAATTTATTGGAAGGAATGATGAATTGAGTATGTTATGAATTCCTTCAACTGCTGCCACAAGTTACCCTCAACTAGGCTCAAACCTAAATAATGGTCTAGCTGTTCAGAAACGAAATTATTTCTTTTGGTCTCTTCCTTCACTAGGGAAGTAATTCCCTGGTAATATTTGTAATAGAATTTTCATATTAACTTCATATGATGGATTTAAGTATGTGTGAGATCTATCCCATTGATGGTGGTTCAAAAGTGAGACTAGCACTTATTAAAAGACTCCTGAAGAAAGTGAAGACTGATGAAAAAATCCTTCAAACTATTGTAATATTTTGTGCATGGCCACATTTGTATGCTCATGTGAGTAGAAGACAGCTACAACATGATTGGATTTACAAAAATGTCTCCTTAGAGATGACACTTGGACACGATTAATGCATCCAATAAAATGAAGAAGTCATCCTTTCATAAATCTATCATTGTTCTGCACTTGGATAGGCACACTAACAAGCCTTCAATTTTACCCAAAAATCTATTGCTAGTGCCCAATCCTGGTGGGATATATTTATGTCAAATGCTATCCCTTATGAACATAAACTAAATCAAGGGAATAGTTCCATATCATTGGAAATGAACTGAAATAATCTTTATGTCCATACATATTGGCCCTTTAATTGAGATAATAAGTTCTCAAACTAGGCCTATGTTATGCAAAATAACACAAAATCAACAGATCATGAGATTCTTGAAGAAAATGAGATCATCCCAAATGTGATTCCAAACTATCCCTTTAGGCCTAGGATTCTCTCACACCAAGGGAGAAAATGTACTCATGTCAATTATGTGAAGAACCAAGGACACTGGATCTTTAAGATGAGAAAGTGATGAAGCAAGGCACCTTTAAGCCATGACCATTTCAATCCATGTGCTAAAGCATCATTAAAATATAAGTCATCAGTCACAGATCCCACTCATAGCTAGTTGCATCTATCACAACATGGAGAAAATTTTTACCATATTGCATCAAGTAACCATGTTGAACTTGTAATGATGATCACAAGCAAATACCCATCAAAATGGGGGGTAACATGACCGATGAAAGTTAATGCTCTTTGTTATTGTTAGAAGTTAGTTGAGCAAACTAGATAAATAACTACGGTTGCTATCAACATGTCACCCATTATGGGTCATCATGTGCAATGGATGTACAATTGCAACATTGTTAATATAAATGATTATTTCATTTTCTCTATCCACCATTTGTTCACGCTATTTTTGTCATGGTATGAAAGAATATCCTTAGAGCCTATGAATATTTTTGTTTGATTCTATATCCTATGAAGTAAAAAAAATCATATTAGATATCATTAATCCCGAGTTGGGAAGAAAAAGATGAGAATGAGCATATATGAGAGACAAAACCCTTGATTAGTAATAAAGGAAGAGATGCCAAAAAGGAAAGTCAATACATTTTAATTTAAAAGAGATTTTTTAAATATATGGTACCTGTGGACATTCCAGGGATTTTTTCTTTCTTAAGGAACAAAAACAGGTACACAAATATTTATTTTGAGAGCAATAATTTTTTAACCGGAATGGAAAAACAAAAGCCATGAAATGGAGGAATGAAAATCACAAGAATAATTGAATTTTGGGATATGTATAATAGAAATAGAAATTTTCTCTTTCACATATTTTGACAAACACTTTGCAAGCAAACTCTTACAATTGTGGTTTCTATTTTTTGTAGGTTGCATATGATGATTCTGGGATCATATAATTTGCACAAACAAGGAGTTGGTGGGCAGAATTTGAATTCTTTCCACACCCCAATTATGTATATTTGTTCCAATGAGTTGCGGCCACCACAAACCCTACAATCAATGCTATTTCTTGCTCTTAAAAACAAATACAACATATAAGTAATTTATCATTCTCTTCTTTGCTTCCAATTTCATGATAAGGGTTTTATAGGTACATTTGAAGGGGATTTCGTGAGCCCTCCGACTGTGAATATAACCACATCGAGCAAAAGGGGTTTGTGATTGCAACTTTTATCATCAAATGAAGCAATTGTGTGCCCAAAATACAAATTTTGATTGAAAAATAAATAAATAATGGTTTTATTGAAAATAAATTGGTTGCAGCAAAAGGGTCTCCAATTGAAATGTGATCTTTGTACAATTAAAATCCTTAATGAGTTTTTCCATCAAACTTAAATTTGAATGAGATCCTTTTCTTACCTTGAAAACTGAGATTGATGTGGAAGGGTTTCTCTCCATCCATGATTGTATAAGATCCTAAGCTTGAATTGTCGAGCTCAAATAATGTTTTTGTTTTTCTTCTTGTGCTAGGATTTCCAGTTTCATATTAAAGATAAAGGATTGATTAAGTGAATTCAACGTTTTTATTTAATGTTAGTTTATCATTAATCATGACTTACTCATTAAGAAGCATAGGAATAGTGAAAATTTACCCAATGATAATATTACCTATTTAATCATAGTATAAAAAAAATACCACTTCATTAAAATGGGTAATATTGTAAACTAACCTACCTATAATAGCTTTTTTTGAAAAAACCTACCTATTATGCCTTGGAAATTGAGTGAAGACAATAAATTTCCTTCCAAGTTTCGGTAGGTTAAGCATGAAAAATTTAAACTAATTGTGTATCCACATCCTTGGACCTTGAATCCTTGTGATGGTAAAATAAGATGACCTGCTATGACTTCTATATTGTCCCATAAAATGTTCCTTGCTATCATCAGAAAAAGTGATCTTTTTAGCCACTATACTATTGTCTACATTTTGACTCATGATAGGTTTCTTTCCATCCAACATCCCTATGATATTTCCTTTCATCCAAGGATTGGATCTTGTATCTGCTATGAATTTTTTCCACACGAGTCTTCCTATACCCATTCATATACAAGAACTTTGCAGAATTTTAATTTGCGCCAAATTTATGAAGTCTATTGATAGTATTGTTCCTATAATAGGGCATATAGTTGGGGAAATAATCCAACATGTGATGACACCATCCAAGCAATGTATCTTTCTCCCATGGAAAAAAATTCCTCCTTTAAAAAGTAAAAGAAAATAAATCAACCCACTTCCATACTATCGATGTTCATCATGAATACAACATAATTTACCTCAACCCATGAAAGTATTTTTGTGCAAATGGAAAAATATACATTCATACCGCCAAATCAATCTACATTCATACTGCCAAAAATACATTAAAACTTTTAAATAAAGTTAAACACCCAAATGGGGATTAAATTGGGCATCAAACAAATTCAAACTCTTCACATAGGGTTTTCTCATCTAAATTTACGAATTACAAAAATGCTCATAGATGGATGAAAATGAAGCAACATGGGCAGGAATTGTTACTTAAAGAACGATCATGTCTTGGTATTCAATGCAAGGTTTTGAATCCATGCTTAAGTGTTTGTTGTTGAATAAAAATTGTTTATGTAAAGATGATATGAGGTATAAACAAGAAGTATCCATTCTCTAAATATTATTTCAAGTGAATCCTCAATTGCCTCTACGGCCGACCCCTTCTTGCGACAGTCTCAATTCCATGAGAAAATCAAACTGAAGCAACAGGGGAATGAATTGTTACCTGAAGCATGATCATGTATGGGTAATCCAAGGTTTTGAGTCCACGACCAAGGGTTTGTTGTTGAATCAAAATTGATTGTGTAAAGATGATATAAGGTACAAATAAGAAGCCTCCATTCTCTAAAAATTATCTGAAGTGAAGCATCAAATGCCTCTTTGGCCGACTCCTTTCCGCTAGAGTCTCAATTTCATGATAAAAGTGAACTTCCAACCTAGGTTATGGTTAGCTCACACAAATTCATTTGTGTTGTGGCTTTTGTTTTTTTTATATTATATATTATTTATTTATACTTCTTAGTTTTTTTTTTATATATTTTAAATGTAAAGTTTTTAGAATCAATGTTAATATAAAAATAAAATCGAAGTGGTGTGATCCGTTCTTCCCTACGTGTGCCTTTATACTCTTATGTGGTCATATGGGACATGAAGAGAATTGAAATTGGGAGGATAAATCCATAGAAAAGAGGAATGTATTTTATAAAACATAAGGTAAAATGAAAATGTTTTTAGAGTGTGTGAAATTAAATTACTCATGACATGGATATTTTGAGGCCTACATGCATGATTAAGTAAGACTTCTCTTTATTGTTTTTCAATTTATTTTGTGAAATGTTACAAAGTTTGTCAGAAACATTATGAATTTCTTGGTAAGTATTTTTTTTAAATGGTAGTTATGCAACTCATTATTTTTAAATATTTATAAATTATAGATGTATTATGAATAAACATTAATATTATCTATGCTGGACCTCATAGATTTAATAAAATGTCAATTTCTTTGTTCAAATAAAATTTTAAAATTCTAGTTTTTAAATAAATAAGCATAGGGTTTGACTATGATGAAGTTTTTTCAGTAACTTGGACATTGGTAAAATTTCTGGACAAGATTTGGAGGTTGTTCCATCAACACATACAATGCTTCATAATAGGAATAACAAAGTTTGCAAGGCCTTTTCCTTAGATTTCTCCTTATTGAGAGAAATGATCATTTATTAGAAATCAATCTATTCTTCTAATGATAAATTCCCTTTTGGATTGTTAAATTTTATAACCTCAAGAATAAAATAGAAAATTAAGACCCAAAATTCAAGATTTCATTGCTTAGCATGATGACTAGATCTCTTTACATCATTACCATTAGTATACCTTGAACTTGACTTTTCTCATCGTCAATCCAAATGTAAACATTTTATGCCTTGACGAAAATAAATGGGTTTTGTTTTTTTTCCAATTTGTCATATTCTCTCGTTTCAATTGGCCCATCAGTTAGTAGAAAGTTGTTATGGGTCGAAGGAAAAGTGAGAATACAATATTGCAAAGAATGTGGTCAGGTGAATTGGGATTGTTCTTATGGGAAACCATCATAAGCAACCTCCAATTTTGTAGATGCCTAAATTTTATCTATGATCACATGGTGTTATGAAAATTCTAATGCTTATTATCCAAAAGGAATTAAAATGGGGTATTAATAAGAGAAAAATTCAAACATATGGATATGCTATCGTATTAAGGTAGTTTGTAACATTACAAAGATAACAATGATCAAATATATTGCATAATGCATGTTACTAAAAATTATATCATGTCATTGAATTTAAAATAGATTGTAATATTATATATATAATTAATAATAACAATTTTTAAATATTTGCATAATGGATCATTTAAGGTTGAGATGACGGAATGATCAAGGAAAACATGGAGTCACTACCACATAAAAGGAGACTAGATGCTAGAAGCATCATCAATTTAGTATCTCAAGCTATGAAAATATGTGAGGCGGTCTCTGAATCCATCTCCAATGTTAATATTTAGTAAATCATTAAAATTCATTGTTAAAATTGCAGGTTTCCATTGTCGAGTGACATAATTAACATCATTGGGGTCTTTAAAGCGATCTACAAATTTAGTAAATTGGACAAATTCATTGCCAAAAATGTAATTTTCTGTTGTCGGGCTGACACAATTAAAAATTACTAACATAAAAAGTTAATCTGTATTCTTTGTCGTTGTTTGCTAGTCATATATGTATTATTGTGATTAAATTAGTCATTTACATTAGTCATTTTATTTTAGTCACTTGTTATCTAGTCATGTATTTTATCTCGTGACTAAATTAGTCATTTATCTTAGTCATTTTTTGTTGGATCACTTAAAATTGCTCTGTTTTAGTCATTTATCCCTTGAAAAAACTATGGTGAGTATCTTTTTTAGTCACTTAATCACTTATCTCTCATTTTGTACTATTATTATTTTGGGAAGAAGGTTAATGTATGTGGTTAATGTTTTGATATTTAACCCATCTAGACATTATACATAATTATTTATTTGATTTTCTAGTGCTTGGATCATTATCAGTTGGAAACATAGTGCATAGTGACTAGTCCTAAGTATCCTTATCACTTCAGACTATTATTTTGTCATTATTAGCCTAATTATCCACAGATTCATCCTCTTCCTTTTTTTCTAGGATCTAATGCACTCTAATTCATGATTTTAGGCCCACTTGAGCCAGTTTCTATAATTCAGGATCCTACCTTGAGTTAACTAGCCTTCATTTCATCACTTGAGTCAGTATGAGATCTAATGACCCCTAACACTCAAATGAACACCTATTATGTGACCTCTATCATTAGTTATCATCCATTAACTAGATAATATACCTTCTTTGTCCACCTATTGTTAATTACAATCAATTAATTGATATGGTTTATGAGTTATGACTAACAACTATGTCCAGTGATTTTTTATATGTTATCTATGCCTTCCACATGTGTCGAATTCAACTACCTCTTTAGGCTCACTAACATCTCCCTTCGATATGTTCTATAAATGATTTTAGTTTTTCAACATTAAGCTAGTATTATGTTAGGATCTTTACTAAGAGAATAACAAGTATAGCAATCAAACACAAGAGACAATGAACACAGTGTTTTTGATTGGGGAAACCATAAATGGAGAAAACCCCGCAACTTCCTCAGAGATAGAATCAACACAAGATGTAAGACCCCAAAATAGTAAGATGCACTCCCGACAGCAGTAGTCTTCTTCTTGTCTAGTCCCAGTGTCTTTCCTTCCTCAACTATGCGCTACACTTGAGTGAGTGAGTGATGTGTGCTAAATAGAGATCCCAGATCTCTATTTATACTAATCCCAGCATGACTAAAACCCTACTAGGGCCGACCTATACTTGGAGAGTCTAATAACCCTAGTGCCCCGGAATTGTGGGGACTTTAACCCTTACACAATCGGAGGGTTACCCACTATGACTTGACATGACTTGTTTACATTATTGATTCTCCCGATTGGAACATTGGGGCATGACAACATGACTCAAATACATAATAAATAAATCCCGGAATAAGCATCGGGTTACAATATATAAGATACATATATGAATACATTTTGAAGTTACAAATACATCAACACTCCCTCTTAACTAGGAAGGTATTCTTTCGACATAATTTTCAGCACTAGTCTTCTTCTCTGTATCAATTGGATCATCTCATCATCTACATCTCAAGTCTTCTGAGTCTTCAAGTCATCTTCATCTTCAAGTCATCGTCATCCTTCGAATCTGGATCATCTCTTGATCTAGATCATCATGGAACATCATCACTGGTTCTGGATCATCTCTTGATCTGGATCAACTTCACTGGACTGGATCTAGATCATCACTTGATCTGGATCTAGATCTGGATCATCTCTCGATCTAAATCATCACTGCTAGATCTGGATCATCACTCGATCTGGATCTCTCAGAGTCATCATAACTAGATCTGGATCATAGCTCGATATGGATCTCACCTAGTGGTCATCATGTGTGTACTATCTCATCATAGGAAGTTCTATAGAGCCATCCTTCTTTCATGCTGGTTGTAGGCCTATCCATCAGGTAGGTCTTCACCCAGCACTTACATCTGACCTACTCGTCAGAAAGGCATGCCCAAGACTCACATCTGATCATGTAGTAAACTACAATCACATCAGAAAGGCCCAGCACTCACATTCAACAGCATGACAGGACATCAATATCATCTGTGAAAAGGATTCAGCACTTATATCTGACCTACTTGTCAGAAAGGCATACTTCCATCCAGGCGGGAACACATCCTACTCACAATGATGAAATATTTCCATACTTTCATCCAGGATGGAATCGCATCCTGCTCACAATGATGGAAGACTTCTATCTAGGAGGGAACACATCCTAATCATAGTGATGAAAGATTTCCATACTTTAATCGAGGCTGGAATCGCATCCTGCTCACAGTGATAGAAGATTTCTGCACTTACATCTGACCTGGTAGGAACCAAATCCTACACCCTCGTCAAAAGGGCATGCACTCACATTTGACCTGGTAAGAACTGAATCCTACACCCTCATCAGAATGGTCCCCAGTCCCATACTGAGCTACCTGGTAACGGACCAGGTGCCTCCACTCTCCCAGAGAGTGGCAGTTGCCCTTACATCTATCATACTCGACAGAATGGTCAACACTCATATCTGACATGGAAGGAATTGAATCCTCTCACCATGACAGAATGGATCAGCCCTTACATCTGACCTACTCATCAGAATGGCTTTGGATCTTTAGCACTCATATCTGACATGGAAGGAACTAAATCCTCTCATCATGACAGAATGGCTCAGCCCTTACATCTGACCTGCTCGTCATAATGGCTTTGGGACTCTTTACTTTCCCTTGGAGGAAACCTCTATCTGGAGAACACCAAGCTTCTCCCTAAAGTACTCAAACTTCACTCTGGCTAATGGCTTTATTAACACATCAGCTATATGTTCCTCCATCGCAACATATTGGAGCTTCACTACTCCTCTCTGCACCATATCCCTGATATAGTGATACTTGATCTCGATATTCTTTGACTTGTCATGGAACACTGGATTCTCTGACAACTTCATGCAACTCTGGTTGTTGCAATGTATACAAGTAGCATCCAAATAGAGATAAAATATATCGGACAGTAGATTCCACAGCCATACTGCCTCACAACTAGCTAAACAAGCTGCGACATACTCTGGTTCAGCTGTACTCAGTGCCACACATGATTGCTTCCTACTAAACCAAGAGATCACACCTGATCCCATACTGAAGCAACACCCTGAATTTCTCTTCCTATCGATGGCACTGCCTGCCCAGTCTGAATCAACATAACCCTCCAAGTTAATATTTTGATTTGCATCATACTTGAGCCCATAAACAATTGTACCTCTCAAGTACCTCAGAATATGCTTTGCAGCAATCAAGTGAACATTTCTCGGATCTGTCAAGAACTGGCTCAAGGTGTTCACAGCAAAGCAAATGTCTGGTCTCATGTTCGTCAGGTACATCAATGACCCAATCATCTAACGATACATCGTAGCATCAACCGACTCTGAAGAAACATCATTCAAGAGCTTTAGGTTTGATTCCATAGGTGTGGCCATAGTCTTGCAGTCCATCATCCCAAACCTCTTCACGATCTCTACTACATACTTCCCTTGTCCAAGGAAGATTCCATCCACACTCTGCCACACCTCCATACCTAGAAAGTAATGCATCATACCCAAGTCCTTCATCTCATACTCAGTAGCAAGCTTTCTTTTCGTATCAGTGATCAACCCATCCATTCCTGTCATGAACAGATCATCTACATATAGTAGAAGCATCACTGGGTTTCCATCTCCAACCTTGTAGTAAGGGTTGGAATCTTCTTTACTATTGGTAAATCCCAAACTAGATAGAAAGCTATCAATTCTGCCGTACCATGTCCTTAGTGCTTGTTTCAAACCATACAGGGATTTCTTCAATCTGCATACATGAGACTCCCTGTCATGTGTCTCAAAACCGAGTGGTTGTTCTACATACACTTACCCTTCCACTACAACATTCAAGAAGGCAGTCTTGACATCCATCTGGTGTATCTTCCATTTCATCAGTGCAGCTAGAGCAAGTACTGATCTGATGGAAGTGTATCTAGATATAGGTGCAAAGGTTTCTTCATAGTATATTCCCTCTTTTTGAGAGAAACCTCGAGCTACAAATATTGCCTTATACTTTTCAATGCTACCATCTCCAGCATGCTTGATCTTGTAGATCCATTTGGAAGTTACAAATGACTTCCCTTATGGTGTTGGGACAACATCCCAAACATCATTCTTCATGATCAATTGGTACTCTTCAATCATAGCATCCTTCCATTCTTTTTGTTCTACCGCTTCTTCATAACTGGAAGGTTCTTTATCAATGTATTCACATAGTAAAGCTACATACCCGAAATTGGATGTGGTCCTCTTTCTTTCTCTGTGATTCTCTTCTGGAGCCCATATCTTTCCACATCTTAGATAAGTTCTCGTACCCAAGCAAGTTTCCTCTTATGAGGATTCTTCTCTAGAGGTGGATCTATAGGTCTTTGTGGTTCTTCAAATTCTCGATCTTCTTCTCGAGTTTCTTCATTCATGGTTGTATCATGAATTCTGGGTGCTTCTGCTTCTTTAGGTTCTTCAGCAGGTCTCTTTCTGGATTTGTTGTAAGCCGTGTCTTCATCAAATGTCACATCCCTACTGATGTCAATCTTCTTATATCCTAGGAAATATATTCTGTAAGCCTTCGATTTTTCAGAGTATCCCACAAATATACCCTTCTTTCCTAAACGATATAATTTAGTCCTCTTCTCTTTTGGAATGTGGATGTACACAAGACAACCGAATATTCTGAGATGGCTGACTTCTGGTTTCTTGCCGGAGAATACTTCTTCAGGAGTCTTGTTCTTGAGTACTCTATGTGGAGTACGGTTCTGTACATACACCATTGTTTTAGTAGCTTCTTCCCAAAGATGCATAGGAAGGTCTTGATCATGAAGCATTTCTTTTGTAGTTTCCATGATAGTTTTGTTCTTCCATTCCGCAACCCCATTCTGTTGTGGATTATAAGGAGTGGACAACTCCCTCTTAATCCCTGATTCTTTGCATAGCTCTTTGAATTCATTTGAAGTGAATTATCCACCATTATCTGATCGAATGGTCTTGATCTTCTTTTCAGTATGGTTTTCAATCAACGCTTTGAATTCTTTAAACTTGTTGAATACTTCATCTTTGTTCTTCACAAATTAAACCCATGTCTTCCTAGAAAAATCATGAATAAAAGAAACATAATATGCATACCCGCTTAGAGAGTTTGATGACATAGGACCGCATACATCGGAGTGGATGATTTCCAAGATTCCTTTTTCTTTGCTTTCACTGCTTGGAAATGTATTCTTTGTATTCTTTCCTTTCGTACATCCTTTGCAGACCCCATCATGTTTTTCTTGAATTTCTGGAAGACCTTCGACATCTTTCCTTGCAATAGGTAGTGCTCTGTAATGCACATGTGCAAGCCTTCTATGCCAAAGTTCACTTGGCTCTACTGTGTCATGGACCAAGGCTTGTTCTAGATGGCCCTTCAGTTTGTATAATCCTCCTTCTTGTTCTCCAATTACTACCACATCATCGATAGTCTTTCCTTTTGGCCACATGATGACTTGACCATCTATGAATGCAACCCACATTCCTTTTGCATCTAATGCTGATATGGAGAGAAGGTTCTTATTTAGTCTTGGCACAAACAATACTTCTTTCATTGTTAGATATTTTCCATATTCTAACTTATATGAAGATTCCCCACTACCTTTTATTGGATATTGGTAGTCATCTCCTAGCTTTACCTTGTGAGGTGATTCATGTTTTGATAGTCTTACAAAGGATTCCTTGAATCCAGTCATATGTTTGGAAGCCCCACTGTCTATAATCCAATCATCACTACCATGTGTAATGTTACCTGTGAGAGCTGATATCAGAACATATTCATCCTCTCTTGAAGAATATTCACTTTCATATTTGGATCTCTTTCTGGATGGTTCATCATCCTCTGCAGCATGAGCATGATGTATTCTTTTGTTTCTCTTCTTTACTATATTATGTTTCTTACGACAATTACTTGCATAGTGTCCTACTTCATCATAAGCATAACATATGATCCTAGATATATCTCTTCTAGTATTATCTTTGTGAGAGTTCTTACCTCTGAGGTGATGAGCTTTCTTTCTTGTTGACTTGGAGTGAGTCGTGGAGTGTATCGTGAGAGCTTGGTCTTCACTTCCCATCTTCTCTTCTCGAGCTGCTATCTGAGCTTATTCTTGAGAGCACTCTTCCCATAGTCTGCTAAACTTGACTAACTTCTTCCTAGCACGGATTCCTTGGATGAAATAATCCCCTGACCTAGGGAGGCCATTCAATGTAGTCATTACAATCTCTGCATTTTCCACTCCTTCATCAACTGCTTCTAGTTTCTCTTTGATTTGAGAAACTCTTATGAAGTAAGACTAGATGGTTTCTGCATTCTAAATATTCACATTCTTTAGTTGGTTTCTTAGGGTCATCTTCCGATTGATGTTCTTTCGTTCAAACAATTTGGTTAAGGCATCAAACATAGCTTTAGGTGTCTTGAGAGAAGTAACCTATGGGATGAGGTGATCCTTGATAGAATCAACAATGATCCTCTTTTCCATAACCATCTTCTTCTTATCGAAGGCCTTTGCCTCATCTCCCTCTAGAACTGGAACCTCCTCATGGATGTAGGAGTCTAATTCATTTTCTTCCAGGACCAAGGAGATCCTATACTTCCATGCTCAGAAGTTTTCAGCTCCCTCAATATTTTCATCAAGCTTGGTATGATGAGACATCTTAAATGAGAACCTCAAATGGAAATACAAAATATTGTAGATCTTACCAGGTTCAAGATGTCGGATCTGAAACTTGAGCTGAAATCATGCAGAGCTAGTTCAGGAACAAATTAGGGTTTTTCTTTTCTGAAGTTTTTGTCCACCCAAATGCCTTGAAATTTGTCCCTAACTTCTATTTTTTGGAGGAGATCAATCTAGGCATGGGCTCACTGAAAAATTCCTCTTCTGTGAAAATCCCTAATTTTCGACAGTAGTGATAGGTCCAAAACTGAAAAACCTCAGAATTGGATTCTGTTTCGATAGAAAGATGCACCCTAAGGAGGAAAGTTGTTCCACCTTAGTTTTGCTGAAAATATGCGGAGGAAGATCCACAAACTAGGAATCGCTAGTTCCCGCAGCTACACAGTGTCTTCTTCTCATGTTAGCTCAGATACCATGTTAGTTTTTCAACATTAAGCTAGCATTATGTTAGGATCTTTACTAAGAGAATAACAAGTACAACAATAAAAATCAAGAGACAATGGACACAGTGTTTTTGATCGGGGAAACCATAAATGGAGAAAACCGTGCAACTTCCTCAGAGATAGAATCAACACAATATGTAAGACCCCAAAATAGTAAGATGCACTCCTGATAGCAGTAGTCTTCTTCTTGTCTAGTCCCAATGTCTTTCCTTCCTCAACTATGCGCTACACTTGAGTGAGTGAGTGATGTGTGCTAAATAGAGATCCCAGATCTCTATTTATACTAATCCTAGCATGACTAAAACCCTACTAGGGACGACCTCTATTTGGAGAGTCTAATAACCCTAGTGCCCCAAAATTGCGGGAACTTTAACCCTTACACAATCGAAGGGTTACCCATTATGACTTGACATGACTTGTTTACATTATTGATTCTCCCGATCGGAACATCGGGGCATGACAACATGACTCAAATACATAATAGATATCTCCTGGAATAAACATCGGGTTACAATATATAAGATACATAGATGAATACATTCTAAATTCACAAATACATCAACAAATGCAACCTTATTGGAGAATACAAATAAAATGTAGTTTATACCAATTGAGTTGTTTATCTTATGTTTATGCTTCATTATCTTATCTCCATTATTTTTCTTATCTCTGTTGTAATTCTTGCTAGGTTAATTTTCATTCAAGATATTCCTATATGAATTCTTATTTGATATCAAATATTCGAGGTTGAGCATAGCTCATTTAGAATTAATTAACTTCCATATAGATATTTACAGAGTTTGTTTTGTAGGTACAATTTCAACAAAAAAAACTAAAAAATCGCCGAAAATTTTGTATACGTACCATGACCTCTACTAATCATCTTATAGAGCCTACAATAGCTTGTTTGAAAGGCATTTATGTGATATAAAATGATATGTTTTCATGGAATTCAACTTGAGTATTTGGTTTGAGAGATATGTCAAGTTGAATATTGAAGGTTTGCAACAACTCGCATATATCCATACCCTCTATTTCGGATTGATATTTCTCACTTTGAAGAATGAGAAAGGTCAAGTTCCTTATATGATTTGAAATATATATTTGATATCTAAATGCGTCTTTGATGGAATTAGATTCAGGTTGAATCTAGAAGAATTTTTATTAAATTGACAACATGACATTAGTCATGTTTTTGAGTTTTTAGTTAATATTACATACATGATTTAATTTACATCCACAACTTTTTGGATTCAATGTTATTCTTGAATTTGAAGAATAAAATTGCAAAAACCTCTATTGAGGATGAAAAACTCAGTAATTTATGTCATCTCAGTCCTAAAACTCTTCATTTTTATCTTAACGGTTATAAATCAGTTTTTTTTTAAAATCTTTTACATGCTTCATAAGATGATGATGCAAAATCTAGTGATCTTTTCAAAAAAAAATAAGGCTAGATGAAATTTTGAGTACTCCTTCAACACTCCCTGCTATTGACATCATGCTTTCTACCTAATACTCTATGACAACTATAAAACTTACTCAATGTTCCTTTGAATATAGAGATTTTTTTGTGACTTTTCCATTGTTTTGCAGCACATGTGATTCTTGATACAAACCTTTTTGTTCTCCTATCTATTTTCCATTTCAAACTCTAAACATAAGAAACCAGATTTTGCAGCTCATATAGTCTCTAAGCCTCTCATTGGTTCACGTTTTAGTGATTTATTAGATCTTTTGAAGGTGGAATTTCAATATGGAGTTGTTTCATTTACTCTCATTGTCATCCTTCCTATCCACTGCATGATTTTGATTGGCATATGTACTCATAGTTGTAAAGGAGATGAAGGACCAACGTGTTAGCACCGGAAATGAGCCCAAGGTTGTATAAAGGCCTGCCTCCGGGTAATAGCAAAACCACTTTTGAAGAGAGAATTGGCCTTCTACTCTTCTGAGAGGGATCTCTCACTAAATGTATGACAGTGGACAGATATATATGTATCCAAATGGAAACTATAAATCGCTTATGAAATTGGTTGAAACAAAATACAACATCATTGGGTGATGGAGTCAAGATATACAACATAAATAATCAGAACGTCAATGCAAATGTTTTCATCACAAGGGCAAGGTATCCATTCTATTATAGTCATTCATATTTGTCTGGTGAGAAGGAGGAACATGAACAAACCACTAATGCAGAGCATTGTGAGAAATGAATTCTAGATTAACTTGGGAAGAAGCTTTTGGTGGATACCTGGCACAACAGATGGAGCGTAGTGAGTACGAATTCCGAACCATTATACCCTAAGTCTCATATATGAAAGAAAAAAATAATGGAAAAGGTAAACTAGAACAACATTAACATAAGAAAGAAATAACAGACTATAAGTGCGAACAACACAGGAATCCTTGTGTTAAAAAATGCCAATCTTGGCTCTGGGATTATATTAAAACTTTCCTAAAAAACATACACAACAAATAATTACAATGGTGTCAACCCATTCTCCCTTTTTTGGAGGTATATTTATAGCATTTCCATCTTTCCAAAACCGACATTTGGGAATTAAAATTGGTTACAATAAAGGGCCTGTTCTGACAGTTTCTTATGTGTCATTCTGATGCGGCTTATATGAATGGCCAGACAATGATACATGGAGCAAGGGATGAAGAGGCACAATATTTTCCCATACCCCCACCTGGCTGATGCTGACTGTACAGACCCCTCGAAGAGAAATGACCTTCGGGGTGAGCACGTGACATCTGGAAAATCTCTCATGGCACTAGCACCACCACTTCTACCGGGGTGGTGCGAGCTAGATGGACCCATAGTGGCAGATGGTTTTCCATGTGTTGAGACCAGGGAGTGGCATAGCAACCATCTCATAAGCTTGCGCTTGGAGATCCATTGCTTTCGAGTATGAAGACATAGGGACCTTGGGTCGCATGGTTTTAAAGTCAAACCATAACTCGAAATCACTGACCAACTTGTCAAAGATGACCTTCCCCGATAATGCTTGTTCCATATCTCGAATTTTCTATGGTTTGATCAACAGTCAAATAGGAAATACTTGTAGTCCTTCTAAGATTGTAAAGGACCTCTCTCTTCCCAGAAAAAGGGGAGTCCTCTATTCTTCAATGTCTTGAACATCTGGAGGATCTCTCGGAGTTTCTGTTTAGTGACGTCTATTTGGGCTTGCATCATCTCCATCATCCTGTGTTTAGTTACCACCTTTCAGGCTCCAGAGATAATTGCAACCTAGTTTTGAAGACCGAGACTGTTAGAGGCTTCATCTGACAAGGAGCTTATATAAATTATGGCTCGTTCTGCAATCTCTAAAGGTCTCTTGTTGATTTGAACTTCTATTTCTTGGACATGTTTTTTGGTCTCCTCAATAGCTAATCCTAGGTCTGTGATAACATTAAGATAGGGTCAGAACTTGTCAGCTTCCATGATAATCTTGTCCCATATCAGATGCTTTACACCTTGCAGTGCAAGTTTGTCGGTTACTTGCTGGCTCAACTTACCGTTTTGTTGGGTGAGTTCTCGGCATTTTTCTTTAGCCTGTTGTCTACCTTGTTTCTCTTTAACTCTTTCTTCTTTTAATTCTTCGATTTGTTGCTTTAATTTGATGAGTTTGGTATCCTTTAGGCCTATCTATGACATTGCCTTGGAGAGAGAGCTAGCGTCTACTTCTTCAACCGTGCCCATGGGCTGGATTTCCTTCTCTACGTTCTTGCTCTGGAGCTCACTTTCCTTTGCTGCTAGTCCAACTTTTAACTCTGTATCACTATTCCTCAAAAGTTGGACATCAGATTCCCATTGCCTCTCCTTTTCCTCAAGCCTTGGCAGCGTAGCTTGGCTATCAGCAAGCTTGGAATTCAGTGTCTCTTTCTCCTTTTCAAATTTGACCAATTCATCTGTTCAAGCGAGCTAAGAGCCAGGGATTCTTAACCTCTTTTTCAAAGCATGTATCTCTTTATCCTTGCCATCGAGCAATTTCTAGAACATGCTTCCTTTCTATCCACCTTCCTCCATCAATATAGCTTCCTTCTGTAAACTGTTGATCTGGGCTTTAAGTGCTTTGACCTCTGCTCTCGCTTTTTTTAATAGATTAGAAGTTATAGCCATACCTTCCTCCGACTTGGACAATTGTATGCTAGCTTTAAGTAGTCCGTTATTCAGTATTCCTTCGATCTCTTTGCTCAGATGTATAACGTTGGAATTGGGAACCTTTGAAAGGTTTTCATTGACCTCAGTCACCTTGCTCCCTTCTACCAAAGCTAAGTTGAGGGTATCAGTGGCATGATCTGGTACTACTTTCAATGCCACATTGGACTGAAGAAACCATGAGGCTTCACAGTACAATTCTATTGTCTCGTCAAAGGTTTGGTTAGCTTTATCTCGGTAAGACTTCAGCCACTCTTCTTTGGATGCTTGTATGCTTTTCCCTTCGAATACATACTCTTGTATCTGCAATTTGGCCATCTCGGGATCCACTTGCTGCTGTATTTTTACTACCTTCTTCTTCTTTACCTGTCCCCTTTTATCCTGTACCAATTGCTATCCAGGCTCTATTTTCAGCCTCTTGGGTGTGTTGGCAGTGTCCCCTTCTTTGGTGTCCATGGCCTCAATACCCCCTCTCTTCATCGAACTCATCGAGTAACTGACTGGTGATGAGTATCCACCTATAATCACGACGACAGTAGCCATCTCGTCCTTGGGGGAATTTGTTCCAGGTAACTGTGAACCAGTGTTCTGTTCGGCGCTGGTATCCTTTGGGACAGTACTAGGGAAATCGTCCCAATTCACTTTTTCTCTAAGTCGAGGCACTTACAAGTGCTCAAAGGGTTAGCATTTTTGGGCCGTTCTCCTCTTGGAGATAACCTGATGAGGGTCATATTTTATTGCCTGCTCTTGACGAAACCCCATGTCTTTGAGAAATTTGGAGACCAGAGGCAATGCAGCTCTGTTTTTTTTTGTATATGGTTGTAATCTCCAAGGAAAGACAAAATTCAAATAATTTTTGAAGTTCAAGAAGTGTTCTTCCTTGACCATGAGTTTTTGTCGGATTAACTCCAAATAGAAGATCCTGGGGGTCAAGAAATATGGCAGGATGTATGGCGAATGCACAAAGCTGTACAATCTTATGGTTGTCCCAAACTCTAAGAGGAACAAGTCTCCTATCCTTCTGCCTTTCAATAATGGAAGCATTTGCCTCATTTCAGGTAACACCCTAGGCAGTCTTTCCTGGAAAAAGACTTTATATATGTTAGCCATCAGCTGGTTCATGAATTTACTGTAGTTAGTGCCCATTTCAGTAGTGACTTCCAATTCTGGTAGCTGCATATCTTCATCATTGTGGGCTATGAACATCCTCAGTAGAAAGGATTGGAACCTGAATGTTTTGGCATCGTGGAAGTTCGTTAACCGAGAAAGGATGTTCTCAGCTAAGAACTCATCAAATTTAAGGCGACAAGACTGACTTGACTATCTGGGCAATTCAGGTTCAGCTAGGCAGGTATCTAAAATGAATAAAAACACTCAACAATGACTCTGGGACATATGCGTTGGTATCTAAACCTAAGAACTGACTTGTTAGGGTTATACACCACTGAGTCTCTTCGTTGAATTTTCCAAGGTCAATAGGGTAAGATAAGTTGATGGGTTCACTATTAGGTTTTAGAATAGGATTTCAGGAAAGCTTCCTTACTCTCAGCAGGAGACTCTCTAAAGCAGCGAATAATATATTCTTCTCGGTAATTTTGGGTATGTTGGGCGAATCCATCGGGGACACCCATGGTTTTGCGGACAGTAGGGGATTTGACAAGGCAGACAATTTTGGACTGGGACTTATCCATGATGACTCCTTCGGTGACAGATAAATTATTTGCACACCACTAGACAAACTCAGGGCACTGGGGGGTTGGGATGACAAATAAAAAATGAAAGAAAGACTGAAAAACACTACATGTATCCATACCTCGGTTCTTACGTTCTTCCAATTTTCCCCTAGAAGTTTTGATAGTTTCCCCCACTAGGAAGGTATCTTAAACCTCAGATTTTGCATCAAATAGACACTCTTCTATATTCTGACCTGATGCCTCTGGTTCTATATCCTCTCTTACCTCCACTACTTCCATTGAGACAATTTTCAAATAATGCTGAAAGAGTGTCAAGGGCCTACCTTGTCCTGTAGCGTGGTCCCCTGGCTAGTCATGGCTGGCACTTTGGATGTGGTTTAGGTATTTGACAGCTTTGATATTTCAAGGAAAAACAAATCTTTGCAACTCTGTGTGGGCCTTTATATTTTTTTACACGTCATAGCTCTCACATATGTCCCAGGTGGTTTGCACCCTGGATTCACCCTCTATATTCTCAGGCTGTAGATCTGTGGGTTTCTAGTTCCCACACATGTTTTTATTTTGTGTGTAGGATGCTTAGCCTCTGATTGGGACCAACTTCTTTTGCGACCGTAGATTTAAGCAGGCCCCACCCTTTTTTGCATAGCGGAGCTTTGGTTTCTACCTGTGCTATTTCGGATTGTGAAATGAATTTTAGCCGTAGATCTACCTTTGTTCACACCAGCATCGTTTATCAAAACGACCTGTATTGATTTTTTCAATCTATGTTTGTGTCCTACTCCTTGCAAGTTCAGGATGCGAAATAAATCACCTCTGTAGATCTTTCGGGCTCCAATATTGATCGTCCGATGTGTCCAATCTTTAACCCATTTTGTAGGGCTAGAGAGTGGCTTTTGGTCAAGAGATTTTTCCATGCGAAAATATCTGACACCGTTGATATTCCTCTTGGATGTTTTCATTCGTCGATCATGAACCCTCTTTAATGCATCCAATACTGCCTTTAGCCCTGTTTTCCCAAACTTCAAATCATCCTGCTGCTCAGGGCCACCCCGCGTGAACCATCAACTTCCTTTTTTTGCGTATGCCCCATTTCTCAATGTGATCATAGAACACGAGAAACACCCATGTGTGGAAATTGAACCCAGTGATAGATTAATTTTACTCACAATAATTAACAATTGATCATGCAAAATCACTCACAAAGGAGACTGAAATTGGAGCTGAACACTAAATTGTATTAACTTAGTGTACAATAGCCAACCCTGTAACATAATAGGTTGCTGAATAAATAAAATACATCAGGGATTCAAATGCATGAGGAGCAATTCGAATCTAGCATAAAGCAGGCTTACTAAAAATAAGCAAATCCCCCATAGGTGCAAAAAGCTGATCCCAAATCAGTCATGGAGCTCACGAATTAGCAAAAAGTCTTAGGCAAGCTAAAGAGTGATGGAATGACAACTAATACATGCTTTTACAAGGAGAAAAGAGAGGAGGATCTGTAGGACAAAAAACTAGTCAACCTCACCTAGTGAAGCTTTTAACACATATTTCATTAAATTTAGAATTAAACTATGGATCTAGAATTTGAAAATAACCAAAAAATTCAATTCTAGTTATGTTTTTGTAATAAAAAGTTTCCAATTTTAATGAAATATGTGTTTTTTCCATTTGCCTTAAAACACTGAAAAAGGAGGGAATAAAGCAGAAAAAGCAGAAGGGTGCTTAGGAGGTTAGGAATAAAGCAGATTTGATTCCTTGAGGTCTCCCAAGTGCTACATGAGTCAAATAAGGCAAGTTTGACCACTATGGATAGGTAAATGACAACTTGCACAAGGTGGGACACATGAACCAGGCAAATAAGACAAAAATAATGAAATTAATGTCTAAGGTAGCTAATTATGGGTTGATTATTCTAAAAACCCCCCTTAAGCTTGACTTATGAGTAATATATAAGAAAATTATAGGGCCTAGCAACAAGGCTTAGTCACCCTTTTACATACTGCATGTCCATACAACCAAGGAAAGAGGCAAAACCAACTTGGGAAAATCCTCC
>LPNX011000281.1:297222-318003 GCA_001517045.1 Pseudotsuga menziesii
CACGCAGCTCGTTACTTCTTTCCGGGACCGGGCTTTGACCTGGTTCATGAAATTCTCCAGTACTCAGAGCCCTACGTTAGATGAGATTAAGGCAGCCATAACCAAATAATTTAAGAATCCTAAATCGGAATCGTAGAGCATCACTGAACTCAAAGAGATTCGACAGCGGCGCGGCGAATCAGTGTGGGACTTTGACTAGAGATTCAAAGTTCTAATGGACCAAGTCAGCTTTACCATTAGTCCTATGCAACACAAGGAATGGTTTATTGCAGCATTATTACCACATATCAGAACTCCCCTCATGCAATAGAAGGTTGCTGACTAGCAAGAGGCTCTGGAAATCGCAATGAAGCTAGAGACTGCCCCCATCAGCGATGATTCTGGTATTGCTCAAATCCAAGCACAGCTAGCAGCGATGGCCCTGGAACTTTGCGAGATGAAGAAGGGGAAACCCGATTGTGAAGAGGTTTTTGTGTATGCAATGTCAGACCGAAGGTCACGACAAGGAATGGTGCCCTCTGGTAAGCAAGTACCTACATACAGGTGCGCCGAACCCATTTCCCCCACAAGTCCTATATTGTGAGCTCTGTCGAATGACAGGTCAGCACCGGCCCGAGAATTGTTACCTGTTGCAAAGGTATGGACATGGACCTAAGAACCCCTACTGTAATTTCTGCAAGTCTGTAGGTCATAATGAGGATGAGTGCTGCACCTATGACGCCTACCGGGTGCACAATGATGGCCCAAGTAATGATAGCTACGGTTACTAGGGGGGTGCCTCTAGTAGAGGTTCTTCTGGAGGCCGTGGTGGTATGGCCGGAAGAGGCCGAGGCCAGTTGGTGTGTTACAATTGTAACCAAGCTGGGCATTTGGCTCGCGATTGTCGGAACCCCACTACGACATGTCGGTACTGCCGCGCGGTAGATCATGTGATTGAGCAGTGCTCGCAGCTCATAGCTAAGATTCAGGCACGACAGAGTACCCCTATGCAGAACATCCAGATGATTTCAGTTAAGCCCAGGCCTGCCGCAACCGTCAATGTTGTCACATGGAGTGGCGCTACGACACACCCACAGAATACAGAAAACCAGACTGCCGATGCTTGGGTTTGTAAGGCTCCTGCGAAAATCCCCGCATTTGATATCACAAGAGAAAGAGAGACCTTTATGGAAGTCAAGAAATATTTTGTTGGCCCTAGCACATCCGTTGCACCTGCGCAACCACAGCAACTATCTTTGTGGCCCCAGGAAGCCCCGCTGGATAATGTAAGTACTCTCTCCTCCTTTTTACAGAGTTGCCTCAAACTTTTAAGAGATCAGGATGCTCTGACTAAGTTACAGAAATTCATTGCTTCCTGTGGACCTCAGTAAAGTTCTGGTCAAGACAAAACTGTTCACAGAGTCAGCAGAACCGGCAGGGAAATGAGATTGAATGCTCAGATAGGAGCATACGATATGACTGATGTTATCTTGGACTTAGGGTCCGATGTAAATGTGGTAACTAAACAAACCTGGGAACAAATGGGAAAACCCACCCTCACCTGGTCCCTTATCTAGCTGAGACTAGCCAACCAGCAAAGGATCGTGCCTCTAGGAATATTCCTGAGTGTCCAAATAGATATTGCCGGGGTCAGTACTGTCGTGGACTTTGAAGTAATTGAGATCATTGATGATAGCAATCCCTACCCAGCCTTGTTAGGAATTGAATGGGCAATGGAAAATGCTACAATTATTAACCTAAAGAAGAGACAAATGATCTTCGAGGGGAGATACTTGAGAGTCATCCTACCCCTGGATCCCTCACAAGGGGTACGGTACACAGAACCACTCCGACAATAGGATCAGGATGATGTGGATCCCATCTACACTATCACCGCGTAGGAAGAAGGTTCTGAGGATCCTCTTGCCGCAGGTTGGGAGTCTGGTAGCTCCTGTAACATGGACTCTGAAGATGACTTAGAAAGCTGGCAGAACCGCTTACATAAGCCCCATGGGTGCAGCCGTGCCCGGACTACCAAGTCCCTCAGATGGCTCAATTCACAACCAAACACTTTACCTATTTTTGATGGCTTGACCGATCCTGACCGGTTCATTGCACAGGTCTCAGGCCTTATACCTGAGTCACAGAAACTAGAAGCTCCGGACTTCGCATTTCGAGCCATAGTAGCCAGGTGGTGGAAGGCCCATAAGGTATAGATCCTTAGGTGGGAAGCTTGTCAGAAACTCCTGTGCCTACGATTTAAGGGCCCGACGGAGGAGCTGCGAAGCAAGTTTGACGGACATTCTAATCCTCAGGAACATTTGGCACAGTGCTACGAGGCATGGAAGTATGTCCCTCAAAGTGAATGGGTACATATATTTGTGCACACGCTGGAACCAATAGCAAAAAATTGGTATGTGGAGGCTGAGCTCCGCCAAGATACTGTAAGTTGGGACTGTCTTGTTCATAGTTTTATGCATACTTTCTATATTAATGATGTCTGTCCAGCACTAGATGTAGCTATTAGGATAATCCATACTAAGGTATTTGATGACCAAGAAGTACTAGAACATCAACCTGATTGGCCCACACAAGAAGCCCACGCCGTCGAATGTTATAACTTCGCAGTTGACGAAGATGACGACCCACGCAACATCGCTATCCTTGAGTCAGAAGGATGTTGTGACGTACATGGACCAGCAGTCAAAGCCCCAGAAGTAACTCAACCCCTGAAGACACACACAGTTAACATTGGATCTGAAACACAGCCTAATATTGCTACAATTGGCGACTATTGGGATGAGGAAATGGTCAGCAAGGTAACCCAACTTCTCCACGAGTACCAAGATCTCTTTCCAACAAAGTTTTACGAAATGAAGGGTATCCTGGGTGATATTGGTGTAATGAAGATTCCTTTGAAACCCGATGCCAAACCTGTGAAACAACGTCCTTATAGATTGAATCCAAAGTATAAAGAAAAGGTTAGGTTGGAGCTGGATAAGATTCTCGCCGCAGGAATAATTGAGCCTGTTGAGGAATCTGAGTGGGTCAGTCCTATGGTGGTCCAGGAGAAGAAGACTAAGGGTGAAATCCGAATCTGTGTAGACCTACGAAAACTCAATGATGCCTTCCTGCATGATTCTTTTCCCACCCCCTTTACAGACGAAGTACTCGACAATGTCGGGGGTCAAGAAGTGTACTCTTTTACCGATGGTTTTTCAGGCTACCATCAGATCCGAATCGCTCCAGAGGACCGACATAAGACAAAATTTGCTACCGAAATGGGATCCTTACAGTATACTGTCATGCCCTTTGGGTTAAAGAATGCACCTGCTATATTTTCTAGAGTAGTCATCTCCGCGTTTAAGGAATACATACATAAATTCCTAGAAGTTTACTTTGATGATTGGACCATTTTTGGGCTAGTAAAATACCATATAACCAGTTTGAGCCTTATGTTGAACAAGTGTAGACACCACTAGATTTCCCTGAACCTAAAAAAGTGTATCTTTTGTGCACCTTTTGGAATTCTGCTTGGTCACGTTGTATGTAAGCAGGGATTGATGATGGGTCCTGCGAAGATCGCTATCATTGTGAACCTACCACCCCCGAAGTTCGTCAAACAACTTCGCATGATGCTGGGTCACACCAGCTACTACAAGAAATTCATCCAAGGCTATGCTCAGATTATCGCTCCGTTGGAGAGGCAGCTGAAGAAAGATATCAAGTTCGAGTGGACACCGGAGTGTCAAGCAAGCTTAGATATTTTAAAGGAAAAAACGGTCACCGCCTCTATTCTAGTATTTCCTGACTGGAACAAAGAGTTCCATGTGCATGTCGACGCATCCTCCATTGCTCTAGGTACTATGCTAGTTCAGTCAGGAGTAGGTAATATCGATCGCCCTATCTCTTTTGCAAGCAGAAAATTGTCCACAGCAGAGAAAAATTATACTATGACAGAACGCGAAGGTCTCGCTATGGTATATGCACTAAAGAAGTTTTGACATTATCTGCTAGGGTCTCATTTTAAGATTTTTACTGACCATTCTGCTTTGAAGTATCTGGTTAACAAGCCTGTGCTAGGTGGAATAATATGTCCGTGGTTGATCCTATTCCAAGAATATGATTTTGAGATCATCGTTAAGCTTGGCAGACTTAACCTAGGACCTGACCACTTGTCGAGGCTCGACTCAGGCGAAGAACCTACCAATTTGGACGAAGGTCTTCCTGATGCCCAGCTATTTGCTATACAGATGGTTGATGAATATTTTGAGGATATTGTTCAATACTTGTCTACAGGTTTTCCACCCCCCAAGATGACCACACAGCAAAAGAAGCAGTTGGTGGTTCGCGTAGCGGACTTCACCTTAATAGCGGGACAACTGTATAAAATGGGACCAGATGAAATACTGCGCAGATGCATCTTGGAGCATGAACGGCCACTAATTTTGGCTGAATCACACTCTAGCATAGCAGGAGGTCATTATGCAGGGAAAGCCACCACACAGAATATTTTGACAACCGGCCTATGGTGGCCTACAGTTCATAAGGATGCAAGAGAATATTTCCACAGCTGCGACATCTGTCAGAGGATAGGCAAACCATCCAGGTAGGATGAAATGCCCCTAGTTCCGCAGGTAACCTTATAAGCTTTTGACAAATGGGCTATTGACTTTTTCGGCCCTATCAACCCCCCCACGAAGAAGTCCAGAGCGCGATATATTATTACAGCTACTGACTACCTTACCCGTTGGGCTGAAGCCCAACAAGTGAAGAATTGTAGTACTGCTACAGTCACGCAATTCATCTTCAATCACATCTTATCTAGGTTTGGGTTCCCTCGCATCCTTATGAGTGATCAAGGATCACATTTCTTAAATAAAACTATTGCAGTGCTGACTGAAGAATTTCAAGTATACCATCAGAAAAGTACAGCCTATCATCCACAAGCAAACGGGACTGTCGAAGCTTTTAATAAGATCCTTGAGCATGCTTTGACAAAGATTTGTAATGCTAACATAAATGATTGGGACCTTCAAATTCCAGCAGTGCTATGGGCTTACAAAACTACTTGCAAAAAGTTGATAGGCCATACACCTTTTCGACTAGTTTATGGGAAAGAAGCCATCATGCCCATGGAATACATTGTTCCCAGCCCCAGAATATCTGCTTTCACCTAGATGGATGACCCAGCCATAATGACAGAAAGACTGAAACAGATATTAGAACTCAAAGAAGATAGATTTATTGCAGGTTTCCAGCAACAGGTGCAGAAAGCTCGAGAAAAAGCGTGGCATGATAGACACATCAAGAAGAAACAATTCCAGCAGGGTGATCTTGTGCTCCTCTATGACAGCAAATTCATGAAGTTCCCAGGAAAGTTCAAGACACATTGGAAGGGCCCATATATAGTACATAAAGTTACTGATGGGGGCGCAGTCCAGCTAGCTAAGTTAAATGGAGAAATTTTCCCTTCTATGATAAATGGGAGTCGTCTAAAAAAGTACAGGGACAGGCCAGGTACTCATAATCAGAGGTAGCACCAAGAAAGAAAAGTATACATACCCAGAATAGCTGAAATTGGGTACTGGACCATAAGACAAGCTGCTCATAACACTAGGGAATGTCGCAGTCTAAAGGCTGAAGTATGGAAAGTCGAAGGTTGGTCAGGGGTCGCAGGGTCATACTGTGTTGAAGTGGAAGGTGGTCATTGTGTCATAGGTTCCAACTGTGTCGCAAGCGTAGAATATGATGGATGGGACAAAATGAAATTAGCAGCAGCGGCATGTGAGCTACTCTCAATACCTGTAATTATGAGATCTTGGGAAAATCTGAGGCCAGGTGTGACGAGATTCTTGGCATTCAAGCAAATTTGGTGTCATTAATACACTATGCTGACAGATTTTGTAACGGAATTCTATAAGTACGCTACATTGGCTTGTGAAATTTTCCTCAAAGCACTTCTTGGAGTTTTCTCTACTAGAGCCATATCAAACACTTGTGAAGTCCAGGAGCTAGTACGAGAGTTCAGAGAGAGAGGTCTGCAGAACCTTTTGAGTAATCCACTGGTACAGTCCTATTCGACCTAGGTACACAGGCAGGAAGAAGTTTTCTCTAAATCAGGCGAAGGCATGCACAAATTCACTCTAACGTGGAGCAACGAAGGCCATAAGACCTCGCCAAACAACTCTGGGGAGCCCCGCCCTGAAATCTTCTGGCATAGCAGAACCATGGTAGCTGTGTGTCTTATGCAGCATGACACGCAATTCCAGGGGACCCCAAGCTGTGGATGGTTAAGTGTCGCCAACCCGAGCAAGGGATGGGGGTGTAGATGGATCCACAAGGCCTTGCTCTGTATAAATATCAAAAAGGTAAGAAGCAGGCAGCCAACAACCCGCAGGAAGGACTCCAGGAACCAACGCACAATGTCTTCGCCAAGCACATTTTACCACTAGCCAAGCAGATAAGTGCCCCGGGACGGGACACTGGTGAGTCTTAGGGGCCTGTTGGGGCATGCACCTCAACGGTCCTTAAGATGGGTAACTCCGCGGGTTTTGACTCAAAATATTCTTAGGGGTGTCGGGGGTTGAGTCAAAGTCCTCTATTGTAATAAACCCGCGGCTTAAGACCAAGTTTTAGGGTTTTGGGTGCCCATGGTTTGAATCCATGTTTTTGTAAATAGTGTGATATAAATAGGCACTTGGGTAAATAAGAAAGGTTAGGATTTTTTATGTAAATAAAGAAATGCGAAGCTAAGGATGATTGTACAGTAAAGAAAGGTTAAGTCCCAGCTGTGTGTGTGGACGACCTCTGCAGCTGTGTGTGCAGAGGGGTTTTGTAAGAAGATTAAGGAAAGATCTGCAGCTGTGTGCACAGAGGCCTGCTACTGTGTGCGCGACTTGAAAGGACTGAAGGGATCTGCAGCTGTGTGCGCAGATCAAACTGTGGTTTTGTAGCAAGTTGAATAAAACACAGTTTTGTGGATGTAACCCCTACACTGGGGGTGAACCACGTTATATCTGGTGTTGTGGTTTCTTGTGTTGTTTCTCTTTCTGTTGTCTTTTATGCATTAATAACTATATACATTTGATAAATTAGATCACTACTAATAACAAGCTTCACTGTGAATTCCATGTAGTGGGTTAAGCAAGTCATGGTTGTTTATCTATCTGCGAAGTTGTATATGAATCAATAATAAAGCTGTGTAATTATTGATTAATAAGTTTATTAAAGGCTAAGGTACAGTAATACCCCTATCTGCTTGCAGAAACCTGATTCTGCGGCACCCCATAGCTGTTTCGGGTGAGACTGCAACCTGCGCGCAGGTTGTTGCTGAAAGGGCAAACACTGTGGGTCTTTTGTTGGTGCGACATAAAAGGATTAAACCCGGGTCTGCCCTATTGCCCAACATGCACACAAGAGAAGGGTTAGTAGCAAAACCTTGAGGCTGCTACATATATAAATATTCAGTGAGATCTCCATTCAGGAAGGCACATTTTACATCCATGTGGTGTACCTCCCATTGCCTTGAGGATGCAATGGCTAAGGCTAGCCTGATGGAATCCATCTTTGCCATTAGGGCAAAGGTCTCATTGTAATCTATGCCATAAACTTATGAGTAGCCCTTGGCTACCAATCTGGCCTTGTACTTCAGTGGTGAACCATCAGCAGCAAATTTGGTCTTATAGACCCACTTACACTGGACTAAATTTCTCCCTGGGGGAAGATCCACTAGCTCCCATGTGTTGCTCTTCTGGAGTGAGCTGAACTCCTCCTTCATGGTTGTTTTCCATATTGGATCTACTTCTTCTTCTTCATATTTTTGAGGATCAGACTCCACCATCAAATAGCATTTTCAGCAAACATAGGATCCTTCATGCACAGACCACTCTCAAATTGAGATCTAGTCCTCCTTGGGTCATTGGGACCCCCAGTTAGCTCTCCTGCTACATGTAGTGTCTTGGATTCCCATTTTGGCCTTGTAGGACTGTTAGGGTCTGCAATAAACTCATCTCCATAATACAAATCAGAATCAGCATGTTCAACAAACTATTTACTTACTTCCTGAGGTTCAGGTGGAGAGGAGGCTTCTCCAACTTCCACTGCTGCAAGGGGTTCTTCTTCAAACTGAACACACCTTTCGATGAAGGATTTTTTTGTGCTCAAATTTATCAGTTTGTACCCTTTTGAATCTTCATAGTATCCAAAAAAAATATACTCTTGGATTTGGGGCTGCAAAGCCTTTCTCTTTTCTGTTGGAATTCTAGCCCAAGCCTTTGAGCCAAAAATCCTGAAATGGGTCACATCTGGCTTGTGCCCACTCCATGATTCGAAAGGAGTCATAACATCAAGTTGTTTGTGAGGCACCCTATTCTGAATATAAGCTACACAGTTGATAGCTTTGGCCCAGTACTTTGGTGGCAAATGTTTGGCCTCCATCATGCATGTTGCCATCTCCTTCAGTGATCTGTTCTTCCTCTCAGCAACACCATTTTGTTGTGGTGTGTAAGGGATAGAATGTTGCATCTGAATACCTACATCTGCACAATAATTAATAAACTCAGACTTGACATAATCACCACCATTTTCAGATCTAAGGACCTTGAGTTTCCTCCCAGACTAGTTTTCAACCAAAGCCTTAAAGACTTTGAAGAGGCCAAAAACTTCAGACTTGTGTTTCAGGAAGTAAACCCAGCAATACCTGGAAAAGTCATCTATGAAATTCAATTCATATTTGGCCTGAATCATGGACATATGAGGGAATGGGCCAGCAACATCACTGTGGATCAGCTCGAGGGGTGCAGAGGTTCTCTCATGACTAGCTCTCTCAAAGTTGTGCTCTGGGTGTTTTCCTAGGATACAACCTTGGCAGACTCCTTTGGAAAATTTTATCTTGGGAAACCCTATGACCATCTCTTTTTCACTAAGATCAGAAAGATAATTGTAATTTAGGTGGCCAAATATTTCATGCCAAAGCTTTCTTGCTTCATTAGCATGAATCAGAAGAGCAGAGGGGTTTGAGTAGGGTAGGAAGTGTGAGAACATGTATACCTTTTGAGCATGATTTGCAACTCCTTTTGCAATGAATCTACCACTTGAGATCTCTATGATCTCAAATTCATCAGGGGAGAATATGACCTTCTTTGGAGACCCAGTGTGAGTCATCTAGTACACTGATAAGAGGTTGGAGGAAAGACCAGGAACATACAACACATTGCTAAACTGGCCATGATCAAGATCAATCCTCCCTTTGCCCAAAATTTCAGTGAGAGAGTCATCTCCCAGTACTATAGGTGGTCCCTTCGACATGTCAAGTGAGGATAATGCCTCCTTGGTCGAAACCATGTGTCTTGAAGCTCCAGAATCAATGATAAAACTGGGTGAGCTTGATGTGCCAGCAACCAATGCATTAACTCTCTCTCTGTCATCTGAACTTGATCCTCCTTCTCTCTTCTTTGAGCTTTCTGGAAGGGAGATTCCATTATTCTCCAGGAGTTGGGTCAGCATGTCTATTTTCTTCTTCATACAAGAGATTTCAGTGTGATTTCCCTTATTGCAGTATGCGCACTTGCTCATTTCTCCTTTGTTTTTCTTCTTCTGGTAGTTCTTCTTGGAACCTTGTGGCTCCTCCGAAGACTGTTTCTTGTCTCTCTTTTGCTTAGGTGGCTTTTTAGCTTTATTTTTGCTTTTTGAATCCACCTTCAAATCTCCAGCAATCAGAGCTTGATATTTGGATGGTTTGATGGTGCCCATCATCACCAGCTTATCCTATTCTTGTGTGAGAGATTCCATGAAATATGCAAGGCTAGGCATCTTCCAGGTTCGAGCTATCAGTTTTTTGGCATAGAAGGTCGAAACAAACACTGAATAGTCAGGGCCTAGCTTTGAGAGAATGGCCAGAATGAGCTGATCATCCTTCTTTTCGATCCCACACTATTTCAGCTGCAAAACAAGTGCTTTGAACTTGGATAAATATAGCTACAGGGATTCAAAGCTATTTGGACTCAGAGAAATCAGATCATTTTCGATTTGATGTCCCCTCATCTCATCTGTCTTTCCAAAAAGATCAGCAAGATTCTCCCATACTTCATTCGGTGATGTCAATCCATCAAGATGCAAAAGGAGGTCTTTGGAAATACACAGACACAGGAGACCATAGGCCTCATCCCTCTTGTTGTGCCATTTTATCTTCTCTGCAGCTGCATTGGGCTCCGCTTATGTTTCCATAGTCACCCTATAGAGGCCTTTCACTCTAAATAGTATTTCCATCTCTACTTTCCATTCAAATAAATTGAAGGGAGTCAAGATACTTTATGTGATTGATCCATAGCTTAGAAAATTTGTCCCAGCTGTCGGTAGAAGGCTCCCAGTCACTGATGTCGAACCTGCAAAACAATTTTGAAGGAGGGAAATTGATCTACAATGGCTCTGATAACATGTGGAAATTGAACCCAGTGATAGACTAATTTTACTCACAATAATTAACAATTGATCATGCAAAATCACTCATAAAAGAGACTGAAATTGGAGCTGAAGACTAAACTATATTAACTCGGTGTACAATAGCCAACCCTGTAACATAATAGGTTGCTGAATAAATAAAATACATCAGGGATTCAAATGCATGAGGAGAAATTTGAATCTAGCATAAAGCAGGCTTAGTAAAAATAAGCAAATCCCCCATAGGTGCAAAAAGCTGATCCCAAATCAGTCATGGAGCTCACAAATTAGCAAAAAGGCTTAGGCAAGCTAAAGAGTGATGGAATGACAACTAATACATTCTTTTACAAGGATAAAAGAGAGGAGGATGTGTAGGACAAAAAACTAGTCAACCTCACCTATTCAAGCTTTTCCATTTGCCTTAAAACACTGAAAAAGTAGGGAATAAAGCATAAAAAGTAGAAGGGTGCTTAGGAGGCTAGGAATAAAGAAGACTTGATTCCTTGAGGTTTCCCAAGTGCTACATGAGTCAAATAAGGAAAGTTTGACCACTATGGATAGGTAAATGACAACTTGCACAAGGTGGGACACATGAACTAGGAAAATAAGACAAAAATAGTGAAATTAATGTCTAAGGTAGCTAGCTATGGGTTGAGTATTCTAACACCATGACCATAATTTTAATTGGGTGTTAACAACTGGCTCCACAAGGGATGCTATCCTCCTAGTGAGGTAGCAAAGAACCCCCCACTGTAGACTAAGTGCCAAAACCATTAAAAACCTCATATAACCTAACTGTCTGAAATAAGAAAGAAAAATTTAAAGGATGGTTACCTCATTTGATCTTAGGGCCTTCTCCATAGGCTTCAAATCTTCCTATTCACCACCAATGTTGATTGAAAAATCAAACGTATTTACACTATGATACATGGGCCTTAGTCCCCTTATTCCAAGTAGTGTTTCAGGAACCTCCCATTCACTGTGCCCCCTTCATACTATGACCCATATGGATACTCAAAAATGAAGGCATTGTCTCCTCTGTGAGCAGCAATGAGGTAAGGACCTACCCATAAATGGTCAAACTTCCCATGTTTCCCTTTATCTTCATGGGGGGCATCCCATTTTAGCATCAAGTCACCAACTTGGAAACCATCTTCCTTTATTTTTCTGTCGAAAGTATTCTTCATCTTCTCTTGGTGCACTTGGACCTTATCATAAGCTTTATCCTTCACTTCATTAATCTCAATGATCTGGTTGATTCTCCTTTGAATGGAATTTGGCTCATCTAGTGGCTCTCGCAGTAATTTCATAACTAGGACACCCAGAGAGGCAGGAAAAATTACTTCGGTTCCATAAACTAACTGGAATAGTAACATGCTGATGGCTCTCTTAGTACTAATTATTTCAACTCTCTTGGTACTTCAACTTGGTGTGCCAAGCTTTCTTGTTATCTTCTAATAAATTCTTAATAATCTTTACAAGGTTCTTATTAGAAGATTCAGCCAATCCGTTCCCCTGTGGGTAATAACTAGTGGAGTGATTCAGGATTATATGGTATTTATGGAAAAAGTTTATCATCTTCTTAGATTTAAATGCAAAGGAATTGTCAGTCATGATTCTCTTCGGGAAGCTGAACCTCGCCAAGATATTGTTCTCAATGAAATCCATTATGACTTCTTCTATAGCTTTTCGAGAGGCTATAGCCTCGATCCATTTTGTGAAGTAATCTATGGTAGTCAGGATCCACTTGTGCTGTCCAAATGAGTTTGGATTTATCTCACTGATGAAGTCCAACCCCCACTGTTGGAATGGAGCCTCCACTAATATGGGGCTGACAGGGAGAGACACCATCTTCCTCCTTCCTTCAAAGATATGGTACTGGTAACATTTTATGGTTTCCTTGTAAACATCTGAGAACAATGAAGGCCAATAAAATCTTGCCCTCAAGATCGTGTTTGTGGTGACCTTCTAGGAATGATGACCCCCACAGTCCCCTTCATGAAATTCCTTCGTCATGTGCTGAGCTTCTTCTCCCAAAAGACAATTCAGTAATATCACCCTAGGGTCCTTCCAGTAAAGGTACTATTTGATGATGCAAAATTTTGCATCTTTCAGTTTGATGGATTTGGCTCAGGTTTTGCTCAGACCAGCAGGGAGTTGTAAATTCTACGATACAAAAATAACGTCAGCATACCAAGGGGATGTAGAGAAGGCTGGTTTCACTTGCATCTCAGACTCTTCTAGACCAAATTGACAGGAAATAAAATTTAGTTGCAGAGAGTTGCAATGAGAGTCAGTCATCATCTTAGCCAATCCCTGCCCTTTGACCAGCTTCGTGGGCTTGATTTCTATGTTATACTCAAGGAGTACCACAACCCATTTGGCTCTCTTTCCTTCCGGTTCCAGTTGTGTCAATATGCTCTTCACAACATTGCATGGTACAAAAGCGATGATGCAGGAATGGAGGATATAGATCCTGAAATATTTCAAAGCTTTGACCAAGGCATATGCTTGCTTTTCCATTATGCTCTACCTCAAATCCCTATCCCTCAATATTTTACTAAAGAATGGTATAGGATGTTCCTCACCTCGATCATTCTTCGGTATCAACACTGATGCTACAGTGTGTTCTGAAGCATAAGAGAATACCAAAACATATTTTTCAAAATCTGGGCTGATCAACATAGGAGCCTTCGAAATAGCTTGTTTTATATCCTTGAAGGCTTTCATGGCCCCGACTATCCATTTAATTTCATTGTCCTTCCTTAGCATGCCAGTAATGTTCATTAGGATTTTGACAAAGCTAGGGATGAATCTTCTTAAGAATTTGACCTGACCGAGGAAGGATTGGACTTCTTTCTTTCTCTACGGTTCTTCAACCTTCAAGATGACTTTTACCCTGTCTGGATCGATCCTGATCCCTTCCTTTGAGATGATGTGTCCAAGCAATTTCCCCTCTTCCAGGGTGAAATTTGACTTCCTGGGGTTCAAGGAGATGCCATACCTTCTACATTTAATGAAGACCCTTTCCAAATGCCTGATATGGTCTTTAGCCCATTGGGAGTACACCGTAATGTCATCCATGTATATCACCACAAATTTTTCCTTTTCCTCTGCAAAAGCAATGTCCATTGCACGTTGGAAAGTAGCTCCAGCATTCATCAACCCAAATTGCATCTTGGCGTACATGAAAGTACCCCACGTTGTGGTGAAAGTGATTTTTTCTTGATCTTTAGGTAACACCTTCACGTGTTTGTACCCAGAAAACCCGTCCATCGTAGATATCCTTTCTGATCCTATCACCCTCTGAAGAATCTGATCCATTTTGGGTAAAGGATAATTATCTTTCAAAGATATCTTGTTCAAATTCCTGAAATCCAAACACAACCGTATTTCTTCGTTCTTTTTTTGAACGGGAACTAAATTGGCTACCCATTTGGAAAACCTCAGAGTTACTATTATCTTTGCATCGAACAACCTCTTCACTTCCTTCTTAATGATGGGTACTAGCTTTGGATTGATCCTCCAGAGATTTTGCATGAAAGCATTAGAGGAATTTTGGGGTCTAAAATGGGACTCCTAAGGAAAATAATAAAATAATAGTTAAAATAATAAAATAATATTGATTAATTTTGGAGGAAGAAAGAAACAAACTACTTTTTGTGTTCGTATTTTTGACATATCTCCAAGTGTTTTTACTCAAATTTTGATCGGGAAAGCTTGTTTGATGCGGAATTTGATTCTGCATCCAACGAGTACCCACACTGCATACTTTTGATGGACCCCGCTACCCCAAAGACAAGAAATACTTGAAAAAATGTGATGATGACATCATCATCACATTTTTTCAGGTATTTCTTATTTTTCGGGTAGCAGGTTCCGTCAAAAGTATGTAGTGTGGGTACTCGTTGGATGCGGAATCAAATTCCGCATCCAACGAGCTCTCCTGATCGAAATTTGAGTAAAAACAAAATGAGATATGTCAAAAATATGAACAAAAAAAGTAGTTTTTTTTAATGACAAATATGTCAATTCAACCATTATGGTTGACTTATTTTATTGAAATTCTATTGGTTCTTGAATTCCAACTCACAAAAACTTATTTTGGCACGTTTTTTTATAAGGCCCATTTTAGACCCCAAATTTCCTCTAATGGTTTCTCTTCGATTTTAATTGGAATGGTGTGCTAGATGATGGAGGTGTCATATTCTTTGAGATCTTCATAAGTCCATGCAAACACATCCATGTATTTCTTCATCAACTTCACATACTCATTTTTCTCTTCATCAGGAAACTTATTTGACAAATTTATAATCTTTGGGTCTTCTTTAGTGCTGATATTTACATCTTCTACAGCATCTATGGCGGGTTCGACTTTAGGCTCTTTAGCTACATCATTCTGGTCGAACAGAGACTCTAAAGGTATCAAGCCTCTGGGGATATGGTTTCTTTTTAATTGGACTATATCCTTTCCTCCCAAGGAGTCTTTTAGTTTTCCTATGCCAAAAGCTTCCTCTCCTTCCCCAAACTCACTAGACATCTCCAAAAATATTTTGATCTGCATATCATCTTCGAAGACTTGCCAATGTTTGGTGTTGTCTGGTATGGAAGGTTTGTTTACAATCTCCACCTTATATTTCTTCTTTCGCACCACTAGAGCCTCACACTTCCCCGCTGCAGTTGCCAGAGAATTCACCACCATGTTTTCGTCTCTAAGAATCATTTGGACTGTGTGTTTGGTGAATAAATTCCCAAACATGTCACACACCTTGTTCCGGTAGGCTCTCATTCTCAGATGCTTAGTTTGATAAACATTATTCACTTGATTTATTACAAGTTTTGAGTCTCCAAAAATTTGGGTCCTTTTTGTGCCTACACCTTTCAGCTCATGTAATCCCAACAACAAGGCCTCATATTATGCTACATTGTTAGAGCATTCAAAAATTAACTTGTAAGAATGAAATTTGGATTCTTTAGTGGGGAAGATAATATACACACCTGCGCCAGCACCCGCTTTAGACACAGAGCCGTCAAAATACATCTTCCACAATCCTTCATCTTTATGACTTTCTTCCTAGGTTTTCAGCTCGCCTGCTACTACTTCATTTTTTTGTGGCCCGATGATTTTGGAGTTGCAAGGAAGTTCATCATTGAAGAAGATAGAGGACCCCAAATATATGTCGACGACATAGATGTGATGGATGTTATCCTAAGCCTGATTGCTCACTACGTAAGGAAACCTCTTCTCACTGTATAATCTCTTGCTTTCATTCCGAACAGGAATGGTAGCATAAGTCATGTCCATCTGCAAGCTTCCCTTTAGCTTCGAGGTCCAGGATCTTGAGAAAAAATACCAAATTTGGGTGGAATGTCGGCCACGATGATGTCCATGACGACAACCTTAGAAGGGAGCTTGTTTAAATAAACCACCATGTCTTTGATCAATCCCATACATTTCACTCTTTTAGAATCAAAGGAATGCAGGTCCTTGTAAGGCCTAGTAATCTCCAACCCCAAGCTTTCCACCACTCCTTTCAGCATTAGGCTGTACGAGGCTCTTGAATCCAACATGGCATTGTGTAACACCATATCATGTATGTTCAGGCTAATGTAAAAGGGGGGTACCTCCTTGTCTTCGCTGCCCACGCTATCAATTTCAGACCCCAGGATGATAGTAGGGTTGTCTTCGGTCAACTCCAAGATATCAGGATGGGATTCCCCTTGGTTCACAATCATATGCATGATAGTATCCCTGTATTCCTGATTTCTTAGCAATTTGTTAAAAGGAATCAAGATTTTTAGTTTAGCCAACTCGTTCTGGAGGTCAAACGTGGGAAGGGCCTTGATAGGCTCGACAACTTCCACTGGTTCCACCCTTTTCACATTACAGCTTTCCCTTACCACGTTCGTAGGCGCCATTGGCCCTTTCTACTTCTTATTTTCTTTCCCAAGAATAGTCTCACTACTAGATGATTGGTCTGAGTTTAACCCTCCTTTAGGTACAATATCATCTCCAGTAGAGTCGCCACCTTTCTTCTGTATGGCCATGTCCCTATTTCTTAGTTTGATCTTCCTGACGTCGTCAATAGCATGCACATAACCTTTATGATACTGCTCCAATTCCTCGCTCAGGGTTTTTCCATCTACTTGAGTGAACATATCATGTTCCTTTTCGTTCAAGTAAATCTCAGAGTCCAAGTTCCCAAAATGATGGATATGATCTTCAGCGGACTCAGCTTCATCTTCGGCAAGCACATAGTTCTCAGGAAAAGGAGGTCTGATAAGCTGCTCTTTAGGATTTATGTAATTCCTCACATCCCTTGGTCTATTGGGTTGGAGTGGAGGAGGGCCCGGCCATCTAAAATTAGGATTCCTTATCTGAGGCTCATTCGGTTCCCTGTTCACTGGCCTAGTTTCTACTGTTATCCTATCCATCAACTTTTCCATAGTTTTGAGCATCAGTTCAAATTTCACATCACTGGATGAAGAAGTGGAGGTAGAGGGATGTATCTCTTCTCGACTTTTCCTCCTGTCAATATCCACCCTAGGTTGGATTTTCCCACATGCAATCATATTGGCTTCTACCTCTAGGGAATCAGTGAAAATGGCCAGGAGGGTGTTGGACTTTCTTTCACTTAACGGTAAAGCAAAGTCATTATTAAAGGCGTCTGCATAATGGATTTTAGCTTCCTCGAGTGAAGGTTTGATATCGGCAGGTATCGAGTTGTAAACCCGCATGAATTAGCTATAAAATAAATGGACGGATTCAAAACCTCCCTTCTTGAGATTATTATATCGGGACAAAACTTGTAGGGGGCTCTGTTTGTCATCCCATCATTCTAGAAATATGGTCTGAAAACTGACGAAGTTGCAGATAGAGCTAGGCGGAAAATATTTATACCATTTCTTGGCCTCCCCATACAAACTCTGAGTGAATAACCACATCTTGACATCTTCATCATCTACCTCCTCAAGGTCTATAAAGTCATCAAACTTATCTACATGGTACCTTGCTGAAACATTTCCCTCCCCGTCGTAGAGTGTAATCCTCTAAGCATAATTCATGGGGAGGTCATGCAGGACCAGAGGTAAGGCTAACGGGGTGAATATTCTAGCCACCATTGAGGTGGTTCGGTTAGGAATAGATAGGATATTGGGCACTTGAGTGTTCTGAAAGATAGAGGATATCCCTTTGGCTTCAAGAGGGGTTTCTAGGTTCAGCCAGAAAGAATCAAGCAGATAGGATTGTTGCATATTAGGACCTACCCAAGCCTTTCTCAAATCGGGCTCAGACTTCAATTTGGTTAGCAATATTTTAGCTCCAACCTCCCCATTGGGTTCAACTAAGCTGTACAAGGCCTAAGATGATGAAGTATCAAACAACGGAGAACCCAAATTCTCCTTATTCCTATTTCTAAGTATCATTTCTGGATTATCCACACTAAGGAAAGTTTCGGTATCAGAATTACCTCTCATGTGGATCTTTCTGGGAGCTAGGATAGCCAATGCAATGTTGATCGTGGTAATCTTGGAGTCGCTAGGAAAAACACACCACCCTTTCTCAACTTCAAGATTTCCTCTCTCCAGAAACCTTGTCTTTACGATCACTGGTCTCCTCAGTGGAATTTCCTCCTGGAATCTTTTAGTCGAGTCGCCAGGGAAAATGACACAACCTTCTTCACCTGTAAGAATCTTTGTTAATCCACCAAAACTCTTTATACTTTGAATCTTTGTCATTTTTGCCAGGGATGATATTCAATCTCGTCCTCGGCAACGGTGCCAGTTTGTTAGCACCAAAAATGAGCCCAAGGTTGCAGAAAGGCTTGCTTCCGGGTAACAACAAAACCGCTTTTGAAGAGAGAACTAGCCTTCTACTCTTTTGAGAGGGATCTCTCACTAAATGTATGACAGTGGCCAGATATATATGTATACAAATGGAAACTATAAATCGCTTATGAAATTGGTTGAAACAAAATACAAAATCATTGGGTGATGGAGTCAAGATATACAACAGAAATAATCAAAACTTCAATGCAAACATTTTCATCACAAGGGAAAGGTAGCCATTCAATTACAGTCATTCATATTTTTCTGCTGAGAAGGAGGAACATGAACAAACCACTAATGCAGAGCATTGTGAGAAATGAATTCTACATTGACTTAGGAAGAATATTTTGGTGGATACCTGAAACAATAGATGGAGCATAGTGAGTACGAATTCCGAACCGTTATACCCTAAGTCTCATATATGAAAGAAAAACAAAATGGAAAAGGTAAACTAGAACAACATTCACATAAGAAAGAAATAGTAGACTATAAGTGCGAACAACACAGGAATTATTGTGTGAAAAAACTTCGATCTCAGCTCTACGATTATATTAAAATTTTCTTGAAAAACATACACAGCAAAATATTACAATGGTTTCAACCCCTTCTCCCTTTTTGGGAGGTATATTTATAGCGTTTCCATCTTTCCCAAACCAACATTTGGGAATCAAAATTGGTTACAATAAAGGGCGTTTGATGACAGTTTCTTATGTGTTATTCTGATGCAGCTTGTATGAACAACCAGACAATGATATAAGGAGCACAGGACGAAGAGGCACAAGAGTTACCCATACCCCCACTTGGATAATGCTGACTGTACAGACCCCTCGAAGAGAAATGACCATCGGGACGAGCACACAACATCTGGAAAATCTCTCGTGGCACTGGCACCACCACCTCTACTAGGGTGGTGCGAGCTGGATGGACCCATAGTGTTGGATGGTTTTCCATGTGTCAGGACCAGGGAGTGGTACAACAAGCATGTCATAAGCTTGCACTCAGAGATCCATTTCTTCCGAGTATGAAGTCATAGGGACCTTGGGTCGCATCATTTTAAAGTCAAACCATAACTCAAAATCACTAACCAACTTGTCAAAGATGACCTTCCCTGATAACACTTGTTCCATATATTTGAATTTTCTATGGTCTGATCGGCAGTCAAACAGGAAATCCTTGTAGTCCTTCTGAGATAGTAAAGGACCTCTCTCTTCCCAGAAAAAGGCGAGTCCTCTGTTCATCAATGTCTTGAACATTCGTAGGATCTCTCGAATTTTGTGGTTAGTGACGTCTATTTGGCTCTGCACCGTCTACATCATCCTATGTTTAGTTACCACCTTTCAGGCTCTAGAGATAACCATGACCCGGTTTTGAAGACCGAGGCTGTTAGAGGCTTTGTCTAACAAGGAGCTTAGATAAGTTATGGCCCGTTCTGCAATCTCTAAAGGTCTCTTGTTGATTTCAACTTCTACTTCCTGGACATGTTTTTTGGTCTCCTCAACAGCTAATCCCAAGTCTATGATAACATTAAGATAGGGTCAAAAATTTTCATCTTCCATGATAATCTGGTCCCATATTAGTTGCTTCGTGCCTTGCAGTTCAAGTTTTCCGGTCACTTACTAGCTCAACTTACCATTTTGTTGGGTCAGTTCTCGGCATTTTTCTTCAGCCTGTTCTCTACCTTGTTTCTCTTCAACTCTTTCTTTTTCTAATTATTCGATTTGCTAGTTTAATTTGATGAGTTTGGTATCCTTTAGGCCAATCTGTGACATTTTCTTGGAAAGAGAGCTAGTGTCTGCTTCTTCAACGGCACCCATGGGATGGATTTCCTTCTCTGCGTTCTTGCTCTAGAGCTCACTTTCCTTCACTGCTAGTATAACTTTTAACGTTGTCTCGCTATTCCTTATAATTTGGACATTAGCTTCCCATTGCCTCTCCTTTTCCTCAAGCCTCAGCAACTTAACTTGGATATCAGGAAGCTTTGAGTTCAGTGTCTCTTTCTCCATTTCAAATTCAGCGAATTCATCTGCTCGAGCGAGCTGAGAGCCGAGGATTATTAGCCTCTTTTTCAAATCCTATATGTCTTTGTCCTTGTCATCGAGCAATTTATCGAACACGCATCCTTTCTATCCATCTTCCTCCATCATTATAGCTTCCTTCTGTAAACCGTTGATCTGGGATTTAAGTGCTTTGACCTCTGCTCTCGCTTTTCTTAATAGATTAGAAGTTCTAGCCTTACCTTCCTCTGACTTGGACAATTGTATGCTAGCTTTAAGTAGTCTATTATTTAGTATGCCTCTAATCTCTTTGCTCAGATGTATAATGTTAGAATTGGGAACCTTTGAAAGGTTTACATTGACCTCGGTCACCTTGCTCCCTTCTGCCAAAGCTAATTTGAGGGTATCAGGGGCATGAAACCACTTATACTATGAAACGGGAACTCGACACAGTTCTCGTTTTTCTCTCTCCTAATTTTAGTAGCTATTTTTACCCCCGTTTAAAAAATGGTTGATGCCAGTATCACACATTTTCATTTTC
>LPNX011000281.1:321715-396512 GCA_001517045.1 Pseudotsuga menziesii
TCCCATATTGCTTTGAACACCACATTGGACTGAAGCAACCGTGAGGCTTCACGGTACAATTCTGTTGTCTCCTCAAAGGTTTGGTATCCTTTATCTCGGTAAGACTTCAGCCACTCTTCTTTGGATGCTTGTCCAGTTTTCCCTTCGAATACATACTCTTGTATCTCCAATTTGGCCATCTCGGGCTCCACTTGTTGTTGTATTTTTACTACCTTCTTCTTCTTTACCTGTCCCCTTTTAGCCTGTATGAATTGTTGTCCGAGCTCTATTTTCAGCCTCTTAGGCATGCTGGTAATGTCCCCTTCTTCACTGTCCATGGCGACAATACCCCCTCTCTTCATCAAACTCGTCGAGTAGCTGACTAGTGATGAGTATCCACCTGCAATCACAACCACAACAGCCATCTCCTCCTGGGGGGAATTTGTTCCAGGTAACTACGAACCAATGTCCTATTCGACACTGGTATCCATTGGGACAGTACTGGGGAAATTGTACCAATTCATTTTTTCTCTGAGTCTAGGCACCTCCAAGTGCTCAAAGGGTCAACATTTGTGGGCCATTCTTCTCTTGGAGATCATAACCTGATGAGGGTCATATTTTATTGCTTGGTATTGAGGAAACCCCATGTCTTTGAGAAATTTGGATACCATAGGCAATGCAGCTCTGTTTCTAACTGTATATGGTCCTAATCTCTAAGGAAAGACCAAATTCGAACACTTTTTGAAGTTCAAGAAGTGTTCTTCCTCGACCATGAGTTTTTGTAAGATTAACCCCAAATAAAAAATCCTGGGGGTAAGGAAAGCTGGAAGGATGTATGGTGAATGCATAAAGCCGTACAGTCTTATGGTTGTCCCAAACTTTGAGAGGAACTAGTATCCTATCCTCCTGCCTTTCGATAATTGCATCATTTGCCTCATTTCAAGCAACACCCTAGGTACTCTTTCCTGGAAAAATACTTCATATATGTCGGCCATCAACTGGTTCATGAATTTACTTTAGTTAGTGGCCATTTCAGTAGTGACTGCCAGTTCTAGTAGCTGCATGTCTTCATCATTATGGGATATGAGCATCCTCAACAAAAAGGATTGGAACCTGAATGTTCTGGCATCGTGGAAGTTCATTAACTGAGAATGGATTTTCTCAGCTAAGAACTCATCAAATTTAAGGCAAAAATATTGACTTGACTATCCAGGCAATTCATGCTCGGTCGTGCAGGTATTTAAAATTAATAAAAGACTCAACAATGACTCTAGGACGTATGCGTCAGTATATAAACCTAAGAACTAACTGGTCAGGGTTATACACCACTGAGTCTCTTCATTGAATTGGCCAAGGTCAATAGGGTAAGATACGTTGATGGGTTCACTATTAGGTTTTAGAATAGGATTTCAAGAAAGCTTCCTTACTCTCAGCAGGAGACTCTCTAAAGTAGCGAATAATATCTTATTCTCGGTAATTTTGGGTTTGTTGGGAGATTACGTCGGGGACAGCTAGGGTTTTGCGAACGACAGTGGTTTTGACAGGGCAGACAATTTTGGACTGGGACTTATCCATGATGACTCCCTCGGTGACAGAGAAATTCTTTGCTCACCACTCGACAAACTCAGGGCACTGGGGGGTTGGGTTGACAGAGAAAAAATGAAAGAAAGACTTAAAAACACCACAGGTATCCATACCTCGGTTGTTACGTTCTTCCAATTTGCACTAGGCGGTTTCAATAGTTTCCCCCACCATGAAGGTATTGTAAAACTCAGAGTTTGAATCAAATAGATGCTCTTCTGTATTCTGACCTGATGCCTCTAGTTCTATATCATATTTTACCTTCACTACTTCCATTGAGACAATTTTCAAATAATGCTGAAAGAGTGTCAAGGGCCTATCTTGTCCCGTAGCGTGGTCCCCTAGTTGGTCCGGGCTCGTGCTTTCGATGTGATTTAGGTATTTGACAGCTTCGAGGTTTCAAGAAAAAACAAATCTTTGCAACTCTATGTGGACCTTTATAATTTTTTACATGTCATAGCTCTTGCGTATGTCCCAGGAGGTTTGCACCATGGATTCACCGTCTGTATTCTCAGGCCGTAGATCTGTGGGTTTCCTATTCCAACACGTGTTTTTATTTTGTGTGCAGGCTTCCTAGCCACCAATCGAGACCAACTTCTTTCATGACCATCAATTTAAGTGGGCCTCACCCTTTTTCATCCAGCAGAGCTTTGGTTTCCACCTATGCTGTTTCAGATTGAGATATGAATTTTAGCTGTCTATCTAACTTTGTTCGTACCAGCACCGTTGATCAAAAAGGCCCGTACTTCTTTTCACAATCCATGTTTGCGCCCTACTCCTCACAAGTTTTGGATGCGAAATAGCTCACCTCCATAGATCTTTCGGGCTCCAATCTTGATCGCCCAATGTGTCCGATCTTTAACCCATTTCGCAGGGCTGGGGAGTGGATTTTGGTCGGGCGATTTCACCGTGCGAAAATATCTAACACCGTTGATCAGGAACCTTCTTTAACGCATCCAATACTACCTTTAGCCCAATTTTCCTGATCTTCGAATCATCTTCCTGCTGAGCACCAACCCGTGCAAACCATCAAATTCCTTTTGTTGCATATTCGCCATTTCTCGACACGATCATAGAACACGAGAAACACCCATGCCCATCATTTTAATTGGGTGTACAGTCTCTAAGCCTCTCATTGGTTCATGTTTTAGTGATTTATTAGATCTTTTGAAGGTGGAATTTCAATATGGAGTTGTTTCATTTACTCTCATTGTCATCCTTCCTATCCACTGCATGATTTTGATTCGCATATGTACTCAGAGTTTCAAAGGATATGGAGGACCAACCCATTATCTTGGAGTTGATTTTACTTTATTTAGATCACATCTTAGTTAAAATTTCATGGCTCTAGCATCTCAAGTTTCACTTACACCTGATCTCAGGAATTTCAAGTCTAATGAACACCTTCATTTGCATGTAGACTATGTAGAGATCCAACAAATGAGATAGACATGGGAGGAACAACCTGTTATTCCCCATAATAATATCCTACCACACATCTAATGATGTTCACACCTAATTGGATTTGGAGTATTTTATTTATGGTGTACCTCATTTCTATTCTTGAGGGATGATTTTTTCCGTGAGTTTTAGCCTCATTCCTCATTTAACATGGACAAATAAGTTTATAAAGGGCGAACTTACCCTTTGTTTTTGGGCCCAAATATCCTTCTATTTTTAACATAAGTCAGGATTAAGGGGATTTTTGGGATATTCAACCCATATAGACATTAGCCTTAATCATTTATTTGATTTTCTAGTGATTAGACCATTCTCAATTAACCACCTAGTGTATAGTATTAAGTATCCTCATCAAATTGGACTATTATTTTGTCATTATTAGCCTTATTATCCTCAAATGCATCGTCTTTATTATTTTAGGATTTAATTCTCTATGATAATTGATTTTAGTCCCACTTGAGTCAATTCCTATAATTTGGGATCCTACCTTGAGTTAACTAGATTTGATTTCATCAACTGACTTAGTATGAGCTCGGATGACCATTAACACTCAACTAAAGACCTATTATGCACCCTCCATAATTATTTATCATGAGCTAACTAGATAATATGCCTTTTTGGTCTACATATTATTAGTTACAATCAGTTAATTGATATTCTTAAGGAATTATGGCTGGAAACTATGTTTAGTGATATTTTCTATGCTATCTAATCCTGCAACATGTGTAGAGTTCAAGTGCCTCTTTAGGATAAAAAATATATCCCTTCGATATGTATTATAAATGTAAACTTATTGGTGAATAATAATTAGATGGATTTTATAACAATTGAGTTTTTTTATCTCATGTTTTTGCTTCATTATTTTCTCTCCACTATTCTGCTTATCTCTATTGTAATTGTTGTGAGGTTATATTATATTTAGGATAATCCTATGCAAATTATTATAGTTACTGAAAGTTATTTCCATTTTTATTTTCATCACTATAGAATTGGTTATTATGGTGCACAATCGAAGTAGGTATTAACACATAATACAAGAAGATACTCCACCATACATTCTGGACAATGCATTTGTTCCTATATTATAATATGGAATGACTTGGAATTCAAAACCCTGAAATTATTCTCCTCGAAGAAAAGGAACGGCAAAATTTAGGATACGAAATTAGAGATATGAAAGCTCTCTATCAACTTGGAAACCCTAAATGACATATTCTAAGAAAGTAAGGGACAATATACAACAACATGATTTGGATTTGGTGGTGAAATCAAAGGATGGGCATAGTATCTTCAAACAATATATATATATATATATATATATATATANAATGCCATTTAAGAGGGTCAATAATTGCAATAAAAATGAATAATCACAAATCTTGCATACGTTTAAATTAAATAAGAATGTGTATAATAAATCTAGTGAACAACAAGGAGAGCAAGTGTAACCTACCTAGAACTTAAAAATAAATATTTTTATTTATTTGAGAAAAAATTATCTTAAAAGTTATTGTAAAATTTTTGTGACCAAGTTGGGAAAGGATGATCCTAGTTGAATATTTTATTTATTTAAATAACTAAATGAAGATACACCTATCCAAAGGAGACTGTTGAAAGAGTGTTCACGAACCCACTAGGAGGAATGAGCAGTTGTAGAAGTCTAAATGAAAAGTGGCAGCACTAGCATTTCACTTTCTAAATGTTGCTCGAAGAAAAAACCCTAAAATTGTGGTCATGTTCCCTTAGAGGAGGAACTGAGCAGGTGGCTCATTTAATTACAAAAATGACCCAAAGACCCAGGAAATATTATAAATATCATCAAATCGAGCAAGATTCTCATCAAATTATATTCGAACTGAATGAACCCTATGGTTGGTGCAAACTAAAAAGTCACGCACACAAGGAATTCGAAAAGGGGATAGCTAAAGAGAAATTGATGATAATTAAGTCTGCTATTGAGTGCTAAGTTGCATATATTTCTGTGTGGGATGTTACATAGCACCTTCATCCTAGTGGTTCAGTGAACATGCTCGGGGGTCCTAAAATAGGTGATATTGGATTCTTTCAGGAGATGATTGGGAGGAACGATCTCCTTTGAGTGTTTGTCCCCCTTCTACAATTATCAAGGTTCTAAGTTGTTTTGTTTATTATCTATGATTTTATTTTAAATCTGTGTCTGGAAGGTTATGAATGTTGATGGATTCTAAAACTAGTAACTATTTTTAAATTAGAACAAGTTAAAGTATCATCATTCGATATATTGTTTTATGAAGAATGTTATACTCTCTACAGAGTTTAATTGTAATTATACCATAATGTATCTTCTATGTGAAAGAAAATTTGTAGTTATTTTCCTAAGAGATTATAATCAGTTTCATAGTTTATGGTATTACTTTTCTGTAAACATAAATAATTTACAGATGTATATTAGGGTAGCCGTTTTTATACAATGCATTCTGTTCATCCATTTTTTTTTTAAATATACCTCTATATCTAATTAAAAATACTAAGCTTCCAACCTGAGTTCAAAAAACTCTTATTTTGGCACTTATCACTTATTATAGTCAGGTTCACTTAGATAGTATTTTGTTAGTATTTTTCTTTTCTATCTCTCTACCCATTGAAAGAATGTTTAGGATCCGAGTTAAGGAAAAATTCCTTTGTAGCCGAAAGGGTTAGATTTAAACTAAAGTTATAACTAGGGTTTTAAAGACTCAAATAAACTTTAAACATGAATCAAATTCAATCCCTTAAGGTCTTGTTAACAAGAATCTATAGATTCCATTTTGTTTTTAGTAATAAGAAAACGCGTATTCTAATATATATATAATCTCTGATAATCGACATATGTAGGAAAGGATTATTCATAGTATATTTTGTATATATAACTATATTCACAGTAATACTATAATATGGCCAAAAGGCTTATTTTCAATTACGATAAACTACAACTCAAATATAGACAAAAAATTAAATCATTTATTTAGGATGCGGTTTAAACAATATTATAAAACATAAAATAACTAAACCTTAGCAAAAATCCATTGTGAACAAAACAAGTTTAATGTCGTTCATTAACCAATAGGTCACCAGATCAAACCCTGTCAAGGCCATTCAATCAAAATAAAATTTTAAAACTACACTATCAAATAATTCCATACAGATAAAAGCCATAGTCAATAATATAAACTATCCATCGATTTTTCCACATAGAGGTGGAAACGTTCATTAAAATTTCTAATACCATTAATCAACAAAAAAAGAGTTTGAAACACATAAGGGCAAGTCTTCCCGTAAGAAAACAACCAATTAGAAAGAAATGATTTCCTTTTAGAGTCAACAAAAAGGAGTTATGGCTCATAACTTATACCAAATGGTAAATATATAAATACAAAGTGGCATCTACTTAACAAATTATCAAGATTATAGATTCCTCACAGCCTTCATTTCATCACTTTACAAAGTATAGTAAAAACCTCATGGAATCCTTATAACAACAAATAATTTACAAGTTCATATGTTTAAAATGAAATACAAAATGAGATAATCAAAGTAGGGACCAACATCCTCTTTATAAGCATAATGTAGTTACAAAATCTTAAAAGCCTCGGTGAAACTGTTTCCATTCCTCAACAAAAATATGCAAGATTTCAATTTAACAATATAAATAAGTAATGCTTCCATTACAGTCCCCATCAGACTCCACGACAAAGGGAGGTCATTTTTATAAAAAAAAAAAGTTCCATAAGGCCACTTAACTAGAAGTTTACCAAGTTTTCCATTAAGAAGAAACAAATAAGCGAATCCCATCCATAAGAATAAGGGCCCAACCTTGGAGCCATAGATTCACAACCAATAGAGCCAAAGGAGAAAGGGTGTGGGTATTAGGCCTTACCAGACCATGCGCCCACCTCCATAAAGACTACTTCCAATCCAATGCAACAATCCTTGGCATGAACCTCCTGCAAGCAAAAATGTAGGGGTTAAATATCAACCAGATTGATATTCTGGAAACCACAAAAAGAAAAAGAAAAAGAAACCATAATGAAATACATTAGATCTTATCTCTACTAAAGAGACATAGGCTATGCAGGAAACCCATAGTTTTAAAAATAAAATCATAGGTTTTGTTGGTCAAAATTTCCAACTTGAGACCATTGCTAGTTCCCATACTATGTTTTGGGCATTTTTTTAATTGGAAAAGGCCAAAATCACACTGAGAACCAAAGACCAACACCGATAGTCGAAGACAAATACCCTTATCTCTTCCACAGTGCAAGAGAAAACAATCATGCCACAAAGGCAAGTACCGAGATGGGATAAACCTGTAGGGGTTTTTGACTTGACACCAATGAATTCCAACAGGAAGCTATACATCCATCATGTTTCCCTTTTAATATCATTTAATATATCTATTGTATAAGCCCAACTTCCATAGTTGCCAAACCATCTTTATCATTTTTGATGTCTTTGGTATTTTTATGTCATGCTAGTTTATCATATGGTAAGAGTAAGTTTCATTTCTAGTCAAGAGCTATACCCTTTCTTAGGTTTAGATGTTTATCCTTAGCTTAGGATTTTTGTCTATCCAAGTTGTTTCAATCCCTTCACCTTCAACACCTGCAAAAAAGGTTACACATGGTTTTGCGTTAGCCATTAGAGATAAGTAATACCTGTAACCCATTTCCCTAACATCCTAATAATATTTCACTAGTTTGCAAACAAAAAAAAGGAAACATGTAACATCCCCGACCCTCCAACCAGTGAATAGGATGCTACCATGTCATTAAACACCCAGGAAACTAGCCCCATGAACATGTACATGAATATAAACTGAAATAAAAATGCTTAAAACATAAAACTTGCTAAGATGCATAATCATTCATATACGCAGTTGATGAAAACCTACATTCATTCATGCATTCAACATGTTCATTATAATCCATTTAAATGGTAATATAAATGCAGAGGAAAAATGGTCAAGAATACTTATCTTAGAAAGAACTCGTCTCGTAACCAGCTATGTCGCTACAATGTTCCACCCAACCATAGGCCAGCGTGCTCCTTAATCTCTCAGTAGCGCTGCCACCCTTGAGCTAGGCGTGATTCCCCAAGGAATAGGGAACAAGTAGGCTTACACATAGCCAAGGATACACAAAACAGCAGATCAGCCAAGCCAACATAGTTGGGTTTATCAGGCCATCCACAACTCAGCCAAGCCAACACCGTGGGCTTATCGGGCCATCAAGGAGCTGGGAAAGGCTAATTGCTAAGCTGGTGAGATCATTGCAGAGCTAAGGACACCTACACAAGAACTAGCATGGCTTATAGAACACCCACACACACCCAACACAAGGAAATTAGTCCCTTCTATGCTACACAGTCCCTCAGGCCCTGACCTCCCTTCCAATGCTTTTTAGGGGTTGTGGAGATGAAAGATAGCACTCTAGCTCTATCTATGTGGTTCCCAAACACACTAGTTTTGTCAAGCAAACCAATCCCTCATCCCCATTCCAATACAGTGCGAATACCAACCACTTCTTGCATGTAGCAAAACAAGCGATTCATAGCTTTGTGAGAAAACAAAAGAACATAGGGTGACAACCCAACAATGGTGAATGCAACTCAGGTCAAGCAAAGCAATTTAAAGCTTTCCTTGGCCCTAGCATGGCCAAAGCAACTCGAAAACAACCTAAAAGGTATTTGCACCCACAACAAACAAAGGACGTGGGGAAAACAACAACAACCACAATTTAGGGAAAGAACAATAGCCCCATCTCACCATGAAGCGATGGGAACATTACACAGTCCCCAAAAATGGAAGAAAAAGTCTAATTCTCATTCCTGGATAGGGGAAAACATGTACACAGTTCACAAATCCGTAAGGAGAACATGCACACAGAGATCGTGTCCTGAGGCCACCCCTCTAGTTCACTGCATGAAGGAAAGAACCGGGAAGAATACTGTGTGTGAAGACGGAGAGAGAGAGTCCCTCTATGTGAAGATGGGCCAAAATGATGGAGAGAGTGGGAGAGTCCAAGAATCCCTTTCCCACATGAATGGAACAACCCAGCTGGTGGAGTGTGCATGTGGGAAAGCCTGCCACCCACCACTACCCAGCATTAAATGCCCCCAACTAACAACATCAATTTTAAATGGGTAGTTGTCACATGCTTCTTCCCATAGGTTCAAGGTTTAACAATCCCCCACTTATCCTTAGGAAAAATCATTCCCTTTTCAATATGGTTGCATTGACATAGCTGGTAGTGTTTCCTTTAATTAAAAATGCATATTTACATGATGCCAAAATTAATATGTGTCATATATCACGATATACCATCGACAATGATTCCAATCGCCAAGCATAGCAAAACCAAATCGATGGTGGGGATTTTTCCTTTATCTCCACACCATGATTAATTACAATATATGTATATATATCGTGTATATTTAATGCATTGGGATTAGAAATAGGATGTTACATTCCCCTCCGCCTTCAATAGCACTGTCCTTAGTGCTTTACAAAATTTGAACAAAATGCTACACTAGTACCGCCTCAGTGTTCCACACGATTGAACAAAAATGGATGTGCCAATCACATGGCATCCTCTAGCTCCCACGTAGCCTCTTTAGGTCTGTAGTGCTCCCATTGTACCTTTACCTGCCCTATGGCCCGGTTCCAGAGCATTGTGACCTTCTGGTAGAGGATGCACATTGGCTCGATTTGGAACTCTCCCTCGGGTTCCACCTGAATCAGATCCCAATTTATCACATGGTTAGGATCATGTACATATTTCTTAAGAAAAGAAACATGAAAAACATTATGAGCTCTAGTATTAGCAGGCAATGCAAGTCTATATGCAACTAGCCCTATTCTTTCAAGCACTTCAAATGGCCCACAATATCTTGGTGACAACTTGGCATAATTTCCAAGCTTCAAGGAACTCCTCTTTTCCCTCACTCTGAGGTAACATGATCTCCAATACTGAACTCCCTATTCACCCTATGCTTATCTGCATAGATTTTCTGTTGCTACTTTAAGATTCTGCTTGATCTTTACAACCTCTTGATCCATTTCCTTGAGCAATTCTGATCCAAGCACAACCCTGTCCATTGGATTATCCCAATTCATTGGTGTCCTACACCTTCTTCCATGCAAACCTTCATATGGACTCATCACCAAGGATCCCTGCTGTCCATTGTTATAAGCAACTCTACCAAGTGTAAGTAATCTTCCCACTTGGTTGGTTTGCCCATCACGTACATGTGAAGCATATCTTCAAGCACTTGATTAACTCTCTATGTTTGCCCATCTATCTGAGGATGGTATGCAGTGCTAAAGCTTAGCTTTGTACCCAAATCTGCAAACAACCCCTTCCAAAAATTGGAAGTGAACTTGACATCTCGGTCAGAAACTATTTCCTTAGGCAATCCATGCAATTTGAAAATCTCCTTCATGAAGATCTTTGCAATGTCATCAGTCTTATGCGTAAACTTAACTGGTATATAATGTGTTTCTTTTGTCAACTTTTCCACCACAACCATGATGGAATCATGTTGTCTCCAAGTCATCGGCAATCCTGTGATAAAATCCAGGGAAATACCTTCCCATTTCCATTCTGGAACTGGCAAAGGCTTCAACAAACATGTTGGGTGTTGATGCTCAACCTTTACCTACTGACACTTCATGCACCTTGAAATGTATTCAGCCACTTCCTTCTTCATTCTTGGCCAAAAGTACTGCTTTCTGGCTGTATCAATTGTCTTTTGGTATCTTGGGTGACCAAAATACGGAGTTTGATGGATTTTATCCATAACAAATCTCCTCAACTTTGCTACATTTGGAATATAAATTCTGCCTTTATAAGTAAGAAGTCCATCTTCTTCCAATTTATATCCCTCATACCTCTTCTCAAGACTTTGCTGCTGCAATTTATCTTTTACCAGCTCATACACTTCATCTCCGGCAATATGAGTAACAATCTGCTGCCTCAAATATGATTGGAAAATACTAAGGGATGCCACATGCATTTCTTGCACCTTCCTGCTGAGTGCATCAACTACCTTATTCACTTTTCCCTTTTAGTGCTTGATTTCAAAATCAAACTCACATAAAAACTCCAGCCATATTGCTTGCCCAACATTCAGAGTAGGCTGATCAAATAGATACTTCAGACCACAATGGTTTGTTCTGAGCTCAAATCTTCTGCCCATCAAGTAATGCCTCCACATATTGAGAGCATGTACTATGTCTACAAGCTCTAGATCACGAGTGGCATAGTTCTTCTCATGCTCCTTCAGCAGTCTCAAATCATAACATATCACATGGTTGTCTTACATAAGGACTCCTCCAAGCCCTTTTCCACATGCACCGGTACACACCCCAAAATCTTTCTCTGGATCTGCAACTTTCAATACTGGTGCAATGGTGAGAAGATTCTTCAACCACTGGAAGCTTTCTTCACACCTTGATGTCCATTCAAACTTTATCCCCTTCTTTTGCGAAGAAGTGATGGCATGTGCAACTTTGGAGAATCCCTTAATGAATCTCCTATAGTATCCTGCAAGTCCCATAAAAGATCTTACATTTGTCACATTTCTTGGAGTAGGATAATTCATAATGGCATCAATCTTTTCAGGGTCCATAGATATACCCTCCTTAGAGATAATGTGACCCAAATACTGAATTCTGTTTCTATAGAAGTCATGCTTGTTCAGCTTTGCATACAGTTGATGCTCCCTAAGCAATTGAAATGTCAACCTTAAATGCTCTTCATGTTCTTCCTCATCCTTAGAATAAACAAGAATGTCACCAAGGAAAACAAGAACAAACTTGTCTAAATACCTATTGAATGCACTGTTCATAAGGCACATAAATGTAGTTGGTGCATTTGTGAGACCAAATGGTACCACTACAAACTCATAATGTCCATACCTTGTTTTGAAGGTTGTCTTATGAATTTCTTCATCCTTGATTCTCACCTGATGGTAACCATACCTCAATTCAATCTTGGAAAATACCTTCGCTCCTTTCATTTGATCAAAGAGGTCATCGATCCTAGGAAAATGATATTTTTTCTTCACAATAACCTTGTTCAATTGTCTTTAATCAATACACAACATGTGTGTACCATCTTTCTTCTTTACAAACAGAACTGGTGCTCCCCAAGGAGACACACTCAGCCTAATATACTTCTTTCCCAATAACTCTTGCAGTTGCATCTTCAACTCTAGCATCTCTGGTGTACTCATCCTATAGGGTGTCTTGGACACTGGTGCTGATCCTGGCACAAGTTCAATTGTGAAATCAATGTCCCTCTTTGTAGGAAGCCCTGGAATCTCATCAGGAAACACATCCTTGAATTCCTGTAACACCTGATAGTCATCCAACCTAGGAGTTTCATCTCATGTTGCCTCCAAAATATGAGCTGCATACAATTGGAAACCTTTCCTACAGAAATTCTTTAACTGTATTGTAGAAACCTACTGTACTGAAATCACCTTTGGAATACTTTTCGCAACTACTGAGTTCCCTTCTCCATCCATGCATTCAAAAGTATTATTATAAAAGTCAAGCTTCACCCTGTGAGCTTCTAGCCAATCCATTCCAATGAGAACATCATAGGAACCAAGTGGTAAAACATTTAGATCTACACAAGTGACCAACCCATCCATGACCAATGGACATTTCTATACCACTTCATTGACCTTTCTCTTATATCCAGTGGCTAGCTGAACTAACCAAGATTTTCTATGCTTTACTTTCTTAAAAGCACAAATATCCACTACTCTAGGAGTAATGTAACTGTGAGTAGAACCAGGGTCAATCAAAATAGAAACAGATTGCTCAACAATCTTACCAGCAAATTCAACCACAGTTCATTGGTGATCTGCTTGGGGGTCCTCCAGTGCTGCATAAATCCTAGGGACTGCCCTTGCTACTTGACCCACTATTTCTACTTCTTGAATGTTGTAAGCTGGTCTTGCGCTCTCATTCTTGAGTGGACGATATCTGCGCAAGTGGGGTCCTTCACATTTCCAACATTTGAGTGGTCTTTTATTTTGTTGTGGATATTTAGGCTTTTCTCCTGTCACTCCAACTAGATTACTTGCAAATTGGGATGGCTGCTTGTACTGATTCCTGAATCTAGAAGGTTTGAAACTTTTCTTTCTTTGGTCAAACTTCTCATTATTCTTGTCCTTCCATGCCTTATGGTAATCAGCTTTACCTTTTCTTTTCTCATAGCAATACTTAGCCTTCCTTATTACTTCTTCAAGAGTTCTAGGTTTGTAAAACTCAATCCTGTCTTTGTAAGACTCCGGTAATCCACTCAGAAACTGCTAGACCTTCACTTTTTCATCCCTAATGTACCGGACATACCTCAACAATTCCAAGAACTTATTTGCATACTCTTCCGTGGTCTACTGTCCCAATCTCAGCTCATGGATTTCCTTAATCTTGTCATCATAATACATGTCAAAGAGGTATTTCTGCTTGAAATACTTCTTGAACTGTTTCCACTTAAGTCTCCTTTCACTGATCCTCTTTACTTGCTTGAAGTGTTCCCACCAAATGGATGCTCTTCCATTCATATTGAATATGGAAACTCTTGCCTTCATGTTTCCCGAATAATCATGAACTTGGAAGTACTTCTTTATCCCAAGAAGACAAGCTTCAACCTCTTGTCTAGTGTTTACCTCACCATCAAATGTAGGAGTTTCCTCCTTCTTAAATTCATCCTGAGAGCGATCCCTATGGTGTCTCCTTCTATTTCTTTTATGAGAAGGTGAGCTTGTATCCCCACTGGATTCTTCAGAGTCTAATGACCCACTGGAATTCCTTCTCCTTCTCCTAGTACTTCTCTTACGGCCTTTCAGTATTGTTGTACCCCATCCAAAGTCTATCTTTCTCTGTAAGTCTATCAAACTCTGCAACATAGCAGCATTCAACTGATGCTGCTCTTCCTAAGATTTAATCAAGATTCTCATGGTGGCTACAACATCTGACGATGTCTCTTGGAATCTCCTTCCATTAGACTCTATGTCATCATTTCCATTATGGACATTTTCTCCCATGGCATCTCCCGCACTCTCGTAAGAAACCTGAGCATTAAATCCATCATGGGTTCTCATAACTGAACCACCACTTACTTACCAAACTGTACCACCTAGAATACTTCCCTTGAAGGTGTCTATGATTCTGCAAACGCGTTAGTAACACAACTGTTAGATGCATAACATTGATAAAAAAAAAATAGTATTTACCTTCTCCTGGAAAAATCATAAAATAACAATTTTTCTCAAACACATAATTTTCTTCCTTTTCAGTCCTGTAGTCCACTGACAATCTGTTGAGAAATCCACTAAAAAACAGCTGAAAAAATCATTGAGAAATCCCTCTGGAAAAACCCAAAATTTATTTTTCCCAATCAGATCTCTTCCCCACTAATTCTTCGACACCTTGGCGATCCAAATAAAAATTTTCTTCCAGCGCTCATTGGCGGCCCTAACAACTAACATTTTCCATTGTATTGGATCTCTTGTTGTCTGAGTTGACGGACTACCATTGGTGATGCCAAGGACTATTGTGTGTCAGTGACCAGAACGTTAACCACTACAGCATTGGTGAGCAAACTAACTCCATAACGTTGTATAGACAATCATAAGCACTCTTCATTGGGTGGATAGTCCCTTACGTGGCCGCAACGACAAGCAACAAACCGACTGTGGTTTCTGTGGACCATAAAACTCATCAATGGTCTCATAAACTATTTCCCTCTAATGTATCGGTGATCAGATCCACTAATCCTCTCCATCGTATCGACGATTCAAACAACAAACTCCTTGCACTATGTCGGTGACTGGAGCACTATCATCAGTTGAAGACTCTAATCATTGAGTGATAGTCCAACTGAGAGCCGCAACAATTGAATCACAAACAACTAAACTTTTTCAATTTCCATCGGTGCTCGAGACAACTAAATTATCCTGACACATTGGCAGACCCATCAACTAATTTATGTCGATGTGTCGGCGATCCAATCCTCTAATATTCTCCGACGTATCGACAGTCGGAAGCACTATGCATCAGGTGGATATTTCTTTAGGTAGCTGCAATAGCAGACTCACGAACAAATAAATTCTTCTGACGTTCATCGACGGTCCGTTCAACTAACTTTTTTCGATGCTTTTAACACTTCAGAAAAAAATTATTTCCTTGTCTGCCATAGCGTCGGCTCCTTTATCATCTATTTTTCTACACTGTGTCAATGATCCCATCTTCTATTTTCCATCGACATATCATCGGATATCTCATCCACTAACTTTCCCCGCCGCATCAGCTCCTCTAACAACTAATTTTCTCCGATGGTCGTGACATGTCAGTGACTGCATCATCTAATCATCGGTGATCCAAGCAACTAATCTTCGTCGATCACTGATGGCCTCATCACTTAGAAAAAATTTTGAAATTTTTTATCTTTATCTTCTTCTTGCGACGCTCCATCAGCTATTTCATTAACTATTTTCTGCCGACACTGTGGTTACTCCATAACCTAATTTTCATCGATGTTCACCACTGCTTCAGCTCCTCAAACAACTAATTTTTCTCCGATGGTGGTGACATTTTGGTGACTCCATCATCTAATCATCGTCGATCCAATCAATTGATTTTCGCTAATCGTCGATAGTAGATATCAGATGTTGTTTCAACTAAATTGAGGCGGAGTTTTGGCGGTCTTCGGTTGATCTCCGTCGAAACTGTGTCTCCCACATCCACTATTATCCGCTGATGGTTCATGAACACTTAGAAAATTTTCTACAAAATTTGTTCTGTCTGTCTTCCATCAGGTGGGCTTCCACCTAGCTCTCCGTTGCATCAGAAGATCTTCCCACTAAGTTTTTCGATGAGCCGACAGTTCTAGCACTTAGAAAAACTTTATGGAAGTTTTATGTCATATCTTTCTGATCTCTACTGGGCAGAAGGAAACCTTCCTTTTCTAGTTGATCTTTCATGACCCATTCAGGCCCATGTTGTAAAGTTGGCTCTGATACCATAATGTAACGTCCCCGACCCTCCGACCGGTGAAGAAGACAATACCATGTCATTAAACACCCAGGAACCTAGCCCCATGAACATGTACATGCATATAAACTTAAATAAAAAGGCTTAAAACATAAAACCTGCTAAGATGCATAATCATTCATATAAACAGTGGAAGCAAACCTAGATTCATTCAGGCATTCAACATGTTCATTATAATCCATTTAAATAGTAATATAAATGTAGAGATGAAATGGTCAAGAATACTTATCTTATAAAGAACTCATCCCGCAACCAACTACATCTCTGTAAAGTTCCACCCAACCACAGGCCAGCGTGCTCCTTAATATCTCAGCAGCGCTACCACCCCCGAGCTAGGCATGATTCCCTAATGAATAAAGAACAAGCAGGCTTACACATATCAAAGGATACACAAAACAACAGACCATCCAAGCCAACACAGTTGGGTTTATTAGGCCATCCACAACTCAGCCAAGCCAACACCGTGGGTTTATCAGGCCATCAAGGAGCTTGGAAAGGATAATTGCTAAGCTGGTGAGCTCATTGCAGAGCTAAGGACATCTACACTAGAACTAGAATGGCTTCTAGAACACCCACACACACCCAACACAAGGAAATTAGTCACTTCTCTGCTACATAGTCCCTCAAGCCCTGACCTCCCTTCTAGTGCAATTAAGGGGTTATGCAGAAGAAAGACAACCCTATAGCTCTATCTATGTGGTTCCCAGACACACTAGGTTTGTCAAGAAAACCAATCTCTAAGCCCCATTCCAATGCAGTCCGAATACCAACCACTTCTTGCATGCAGTAAAACAAGCTATTCACAGCTTTGTGAGAAAACAAAAGAACACAGGGTGACAACCCAACAATGGTGAATGCATCTCAGGTCAAGCAAAGTGATTCATATTTATTCTTGGCCCTAGCATGGACAAAACAACTTAGCAGCAACCAAAAAGGTATTTGCACCCATAACAAACAAATGACGTGGGGAAAACAATAGCAACCACAATTCAAGGAAAGAACAATATCCCCATCTCACAATGAAGTGACGGGAACATTACACAGTCCCCAAAATGGAAGACAAAGTCTGATTCTCATTCCTGGACAAGGGAAAACATGTACGCAGATTACAAATTTGTAAGGAGAACATGTGCATAGATATTGTGTCCTGAGGCCGCCCCTCCAGTTCGTTGCATGAAGGAAAAAACCAGGAAGAATCCTATGTGTGAAGACGGAGAGAGAGAATCCCTCTGTGTGAAGATGGGACAAAATGATGGAGAGAGTGGGAGATTCCAAGAATCCCTTTCCCACGTGAATGGAACGACCCAGTTGCGGGAGTGTGCATGTGGGAAAGCCTACCACCCACCACTACCCGGCATTAACTGCCCCCAACTAATAGCAGTAGTTTTAAATGGGTAGTTGACACACGGCTCTTCCCATAGGCTCAAGGTTTAACAATCCCCCCCTTATCCTTGGGAAAAATCAAGTCCTTTTCAATATGTTTGCATTCACATAGCTGGTTGGGGTTCCTTTAATTAAAAATGCATATTTACATGATACCAAAATTAATATGTGATGTATGTCATGATATACCATCGACAATGATTCCAATCACCGAACATAACAAAACCAAATCGATGGTGGGGATTTTGCCTTTAGCTCCACACCATGATAATTACAATATATATATATATATATATATATATATATATATATATATCATGTATATTTAATGCATCGGGGTTAGAACCGGCATGTTAACTAGCAGGTACACTAACTGATAGAAAACAAACATGACATTCTTTCATGACTTAATGATGAGTAAAGCAGTGTCGTTATAACGGTAAGTCACACCATAGTATTATCATAATGAGTATGTTACCAAAATGAGTCATTTATGTTTAAATGGATATGACACTAGGTCCCAAGTTAAAGATTGTATGGATTTACTTATCCTTCATAAATGTAGTTAGACCTTTATTTCACAATCTTTTTTATTTACAAAATTTGGAGATGTTACATGTGGTATCAGAGTGAGTTTCCAAACACTAGGGCTGAAGATTGGATCGCTCACATGCAAAACGAGAAACAAAATATACTGATCATGTTTTAAAACTATTTCTATACAGAAATATAAATTTGTATTTTGCAGGAAATGGGAGGATTTGAAGCATTTGTTGAATATGGACCCATCACAATAATCCAGATAAAATTTATGTTGAATTAAATAATCAACCCTCATAACTACTTCAAATAGTGAAATATTTAAAGGATGAAATACAAACTGTAAAGAAGATAGCAAAATATTTTTAAGAGCTAAAGATTTTTATGAGCTAAAACTAGGTTCAATGTCAATGAGTAAATTTCTAAGTTTATTAAGATATGTACCCTATATAATTGATGAAAATCCTAAGATACAGAGGTTTCTAATTTGTTTTCCTACTAGCTTCAATGACAAGATTGAATTTGATAATTCAAAAACCCTTGAAGAGGCAATGAGAAAAGCTAACTTATGTTACAAACAAAGTAAAAAGAGAGAATTCATATCTAAATCGAAGAATAAAAGAGAAAGTAACTTTGATGAGAAGATAAAAGGTTTTATTCCTAATAAAAACTTCAGAAATAATTCTTGGAATATTTCTAATACTAATTATCAAGGAACATATTTTAAAGTTAAAATGCGCCAAAACAGTACAACACCAAAAGGCAAAGACATGCCTAATAATTATGTTAAAAACAATGAACAAAAAGAAGTTGTAAACTACTAGGAATGTCAAGGACCTCACTATTCAAAGGACTGCCTGAAAAAAAGGATAAACTACACCAATGTACATACCATTCAGGAGGAAGTAATAGTTGGTGACGTAGAAAATAAAATGCCCAAGATTAATGTAGCCTTGGAGAATCGACAGGCTGATCATCAAACCTCCATGGTAGAAGTACAAGGTATGATACAAAACCAACTTGTTTCTATTTTGATTGATCCAGGTGCTATTTTAAGCTATGTGTCACCTTTTGAAAAAGTTTGAAAATTCTTGCTTGACTCAGCTAGCTATAGGAACTAAAAGAAAAGTAGTTAATTATGTTGAAAACTGTGATTTTTTTATGATTCAGTTCAAAACTCACGTAAAGTTAAACGTATTATCATTAGGGTCATATGATGTTTTAATAGGTATGGACTGGCTCAAAAAACAACAAGTAATCTTAATTTTTTTTGAGAAAACATTTACTTGTTTAGATGATAAAGGAGAATGAAATACAATCAAAGGGATACGTAGAAAAATATATGTTAGACAAATCTCAACATTAAAAATGAAAAAGGTTGTACGAAAAGGTTGTAAAGTTTTTTATGTACACATAATAAATAACAAACACATGGATAAATAAGATAAAACAAAATTTGATGGTATTCCAATCTTACAATATTTCTCATATGTTTTATCAGAATAAATTCCACGATTACCTCCGAAGAGAGATATGGGTTTTACTATTGAGTTAGTACCAGGAGCTATACCAAATTCCAAGGCTCCTTATTAGATGAACATATTATAACTTAGCAAATTAAAAATATAACTACAAGAACTGATAGAAAAGAATTACATAAGACCAAGTGTATCCCCTTGGGGGGACCTTTCTTATTCATTAAAAATAAATACGATAAATTATTTTTATGTATAGACTATTGTCAACTGAACAAAATGACAATTAAAAACATATATCCATTTGTCCACATTGATGATCTCTTTGATCAGATACGCGCAGTAACAATATTTTCAAAGATAGACTTGATATATAGATATCATCAAGTCAAAATTAAAGACCAAGATATTTTAAAACTGCTTTCAGAACCTGATACGGGCACTATGAGTTTGTAGTTATGGCCTTTGGGATAACGAATGCTCCATCAATTTTTATGTGTTTAGTGAACAATGCCTTAAGTAAATACTTAGATAAAATTGTGGTCGTCTCGATAGATGACATATTAATTTATTCGAAAACAAAGTGGCAAATGCATTAAGCAGAAATGCAAGAATGAACTTTATAATTTCCATTAGTATTTACAAAACAGAATGAGATGATAAATTGGAAGAAGTGATAACAATGGACAAGGAATACCAAAATATAAGAGAAAAGGTAACATATAATGAATATGAAAATGTAAAAATATATTACAGTTTAAGAGAAAAAGCCTTAATGATGTATAAAAACAGACTATATGTACCTCACATAAAAGAAATTAAGTTGCTAATTTTAAATGAAGTTCATAAAAGTCCTTATTTTGAACATCCAAGGTATCAAAACATGATAACAATGCTAAGGAAATATTATTTATGGCCTAATATGAAGAATGAATATATTGAGTATATAGATAGGTGTATAGAATGTCAGCATGTTAAAGCTGAGCATTAACACCCAACAATTCTTTTGCAACCACTTCCAACTCTGAATTGGAAATGGGAAATTATCAGTCTTGATTTTATAACTCGATTTCCTAAAAATCAGAAACAAAATTATTCTATAATGGTGGTGGTAGACAAAATAAGAAAATAAACACATTTTAAACCTGTTTAAACAACTTATAAGGCTGATAACATTACTCACATATTTATGAAGGAATTTTTCAGTTGCATGGAATTCCGTAGGTAATAATTCCTGACAGATATCCAAAGTTTACTGGTAAGTTTTGGAAATCATTGTTTAAAGGACTAGATACTAAATTAAATTTCAATAATGTTTATCATCTGAAAATGGATGGACAAACAGAAAGATTCAATCAAGTTTTAAAAGTCATGTTATGGATATATGTTAGATACTATCAAAAGAAATGGGAAGATTATTTGCACTTAGTCGAATTTGCATATAATAATCATTATCAAGCTTCAACTAAAATTGGTCCTTTTGAAATTGTATGGTAGGAAATGTAATACTCCCATTTCATTGATTAATACGATTGAAAGGTTGATGTTAGGACGTGACTTATTAAAATAACTAGAACAAACAGTGAAACATGTACAAATCAATTTAAAAACAGCTCAGGACAGACAAAAGAGTCATGCAAACCTTAAAAGAATTCAGAAAGAATTCCAAGTAGGTGAGCATGTATTTGTCAAAGTAAAACCCAGAAAGAGCTCCTTTAAGTTAGGGATATGCGTTAAATTAGCACGCAAGTATTGTGTACCATTCGAAATATTAGAAAGATTTGGACCAGTGGTGTATGAGTTAGCTTTCACACCTAATATTAGAATACATAATTTATTTTATATTTCCATTTTGAAAAAGTAAGTGCATGATGCTGCTTATGTGATTGAGTGGAAGGTTATTCAGGTAGAACCCGAAGGAGATTTTCAGGTGGAACCAGACTGTATTCTTGATAGGAGGAAATTTTTTCTTCAAAATGGCACCATTGGATAGGTAAAGGTGCAATGGAAGCACCTCAGTCTAGACGAAGCAACCTAGGAACTATAGAGTTATATGCAGTAGGCATATCCATCTCTTCTCCAAGAAGACTTTGAATAAAATTAAGCAACACCGAGAAATATGTTGATCTTCAAGGGAATGTTTGTAACCTACCTAGAACTGAAAAATAAATAAATTTTTTTATTTGAGAAAACATTATGCTAAAAGCTATTGTAAAGTTTTTATGACCAAGTTTGTCAAGGATGACTATAATTGAATATTTTATTTATTTAAATAATTAAATGAAGAGAGTCATATCTAAAGGAGATTGTTGAAAGAGTGTTCATTGACCCAGTAGGAGGTATGAGAAAATGTAGAAGGCTGAATGAAAACTTGAAGTATTAGCATTTCAATTTCTAGATGATGTAGGTGTTAGATTTTCATCATTCAAGCTAGCATTATCTTAGGATATTTAACTAAGAGAATAACAAGCACATCAATCAAACACAAGAGACAATAGACACAAAGATTTTCCTTGGGAAACCATACAGGAGAAAACACTCCAACTTCCTCAGAGATAGAATCAACACCAAAAGTAAAACCCGAAAACATAAAGATGATCTCTCGATAGTAGTAGTCTCTCTCTCTGATCCCAGATTCTTTTCTCTCACTCATGCGCCCCGGTGAGTGAGTGTGTGTGTGTGATAAATAGAGAGTCTCACTCTCTATTTATATTCTTTCATTCACTTAACCTTCAACTCTGTTATGTAGGCTCAAGTAATCCTAACTCATTTATGTAGGCTTGAATAACCACAACTGGGGTACTAATTACCCGACTTACATTTAACTCACCTAGGGCCAACTTCTCTAGGAGATTCTAATAGCCCTAGTGCCCCACAACTATGGGGAATTTAACCCTTTATCAATAGGAGGGTTACCCACAATCACTTTACATGATTTGTTCACATTATTGAATCTCCCGATAGGAGCATCAGGGCATGACATGACTCAAATACATTACAGAAACTTCCCAGAATAAACATAGGGGTACAATACATAAGATATACAAGTGAATACATTCAAAAGTTACAAATACATCAACACTCCCTCTTAACGAGGAAGGTATTCTTTCGAAACAATTTATCAGCACAAGTCTTCTTCTTTGTATCATCTAGATCATCATTGAGTTCTCATCATCCTCATATTCAAGTCATCTTCATCTTCATGTCATATTCATCTGAATATGGATCTTCACTTATTGGAATCATCATCATTGGATCTAGATCATCACTGGATTTGGACCATTATCACTAGATCTGGATCATCACTCAATCTGGATCATCATCACTGGATCTGGATCACCACTCAATCTGGATCATCACTGCTGGATCATCACTGTTTGATCATCATCACAACTACTATCTCTTGATTCTTCTCATCAGAGAGAGTTCTACAGAGCTAGCCCTTTTTCATGCTGGTTGTAGGCCTATCCTCCATGTAGGTGTTCTTCAGCGCTTATATCTGACCCTAAGTTAGAATGGCCCATTCAGCACTTACAACTTACCATGAGAGGAACACATCCAAGACCATGTCAAAAATAAATGCCCATCACTCACATTTGACCATGAGAGGAACCAATCCATTCATGTCAGAAAGGCCCAACACTCACATGCGATCATGGGAGGAACACATCCAAGAACCATACCGAAAAGGCTCAGCACTTATATCTTACCATGGGATGAACACATAAACCATGTAAGAAGGGCTCAACAATTATATATTACCATGATATGAACACATCACCATGTAAGAAGGGCTCAACACTTATATCTAACCATGGGATGAACACATCAACCATGTCATAAGGGCTCAACACTTATATCTGACCATGGGATGAACACATCAACCATGTCAGAAGGACTCTACACTTACATCTGATCTTGTGGAATGAACACATCTTGCATTAATGTAAAAATGGGTCTCAGTACCATACTGAGTATTCTTGGTAACTAACCAGGTGGCTCCATTCTCCCAAAGAATGGAATTCAGTGCTTATATCTGATCATGTGGGATGAACACATCTCACAGTCATATCAGAATGGGTCAGCACTCACATCTAACATGGAAGGAACCAATCCTTTCACCATTATGGAATGGATTAGCCCTTAAATATTACCATGGAAGGAACCAATCCTCTCACCATGTCAGAATGGCTCTCAGTCCCAGACTGAGTATTCCTGGTAACTGACCAGGTTCCTCCCTTCAGAGAATGGCATTCAACACTTATATCTGATCATGTGGGAACAAATTCCATAGTTACCTCAAAATGGCTTAGCACTCATATATAACATGGAAGGAACCAATCCTATCACGATGATAGAATGGCTCAGCCCGTACACATGAGCATGGAAAGAACCAATTCTCTCACCATGTCAGAATGGCTCATGGACTCATCACTTCCCCTTAGAGGGCACCTCGATCTGGAGAACACCAAGCATCTCTCTGAAGTACTCAAATTTCACTCTAGCCAATGGATTAGTCAACACATCAGCTATCTGTTTGTACATCACAACATACTAGAGCTTCACTGCTCCTATTTGTACCATATCCCTGATATAGTGATATTTGATGTCAATATGCTTCGACTTGTCATGGAAAACCAAGTTCTCTGACAAGGCTTGAGCTTGTACAAGGCTAAGATTTAGTATTTCTGAGCTTGTATTCTGAGCTTATTCTGAGCTTCTATAGGATTTCTTCTTCAACCTTGTAGAAAAGGTTAAGATCTTCATCAAGCTCATCATGTATGTGTTATCCCATGGATGTATTCTGAGCTTGTACAAGGCCTTCTTTCATTTTCACACATGATTCTTCCTGTCATGTCACTTCTTTTTCAGTGGCTACAAATGTCTCTTTGTAGTCTATGACTTCTTTCCATGAGAAGCTTCGTGCTACGAATATTTCCTTGTATCCCATGATGTTTCCATCTACTGCATGATGGAACTACGAACTTCCCTTCATCTATCAATACTGCATCCTAGACATCATTCTTATTGAATTGGTCTTCCCTTTCTTCTTGGTTACTTCTTCATAGCTGGAAGGTTCTGTATCAATGATGTCACTGCATTCGTCATATTATTCTTCATCTTGAACTATCGTCACATGTTCTTCGGAACAAGTCTCATCCTTCTTTTTCTTGTAGGCAATTTTACATGATCTTTCCTACAAGTCAAATGCAATTGTATGGTTAGAAACATTTCAGAAGGCATATTCATAATGGCAAGTTCTTATGCATAAATATATGATCATGCAATTATTTTAGCCAACACGACATTCATCCATGTCTCACGAAAATTTTTCTAGATGCCTTCCATCTCTACCAGGACAACATTGAGATTGTGCACTAATCCAATATGTCAGCAAAGAGGTTTCATTATAGATAAGTAGCAATGGAGAGTTCTATAGCACCATGAGCTAATTACCCATCACATGCATATTAGTAGTATATTATCATTAATTCAAACATTATATCATGCATAATACATCAACTGAATATAACAAATGTATAACAAAACAATATCATGAAGTGACAATTGAATACTTATCTTTATTCGTTTAGTGGGTAGACTCCTTCTTGAACCTTCAGCTTCATCATCTTCTTCATTAATCATAGCATCGTTTCTTATCCAAATGATAAGATGCATAAGAGGTTCTTCAAGAGTTGAGTTATCCATATTCCTCATCACTTGAGGTATCTTCTTTGGATGGTGAGAGCTTGATCTTCAATTGCTCCCATCTTCTCTTCTCGCTCCTATCTTCTCTTCTCTTATTATGAGTCAAGCTCCTTCTTCTTTCCAGAGTTTGCTGAAATTAATCACTTCCTTATAGCACACATTCCTTGCATGAATGAATCCCATCATCATGGGAGGCCATTTAAGGTGGCTATCACCACTTCTACATTTTCCACTTCTTATTCTACTGCTACAAGTTGTTCTTTGATTTGAGAGATCCTCGTAGAGTATGACTATATGGTATATGCATTCTGGATCTTCACATTCTAGAACTGTTTTCTCAAACTCATCTTCCAATTTATGTTCTTCCCTTCAAATAGCTTGGTCAAGGAGTCAAAAATCTCTTTCGATGTATTTAGGGAAGAAACTTATGGTATAAGGTGATCCATGATTGAATTAGAAATGATCTTATTGACCTTGACCAAGTTCTTCTTGTGTAAGGCTTTTAGCTTCATCTCCCTCTAGAACTAGAACCTCTCTGCTTATGTAGGTGTCCAATTAATTTTCTTCAGAGAGATCATATACTTACATTCTTGGAAGTTTTCAACTTCACTAATATTTTTATCCAGCAGATGTGATAGATCACATTGAAATGAGAACCTCAAATGAAAATAGCAAAAGATTAGATCTTACCGATTTGAGGTTTTTGTCCTGGTTCTGGAGCTGGTTGATCTAGGGTTTATTAGAGAAACCCTAATTTTAAAAAATTGGAATCTTTCAGATATTATTGGATAGAAATATAGAAATCTTCAAGGTGAGCTATCCAATGTACTCATTTTCTGAAAACAGTGGAGGGAAGCTCCGAGAACAAGAAGCCCTAGTTTACCAATTTCTTCTGTAGAAATGCCTGATACTATTTCTATGGTATATCTGAAATTACTACTCTTTTATATTTGAAACTTCTCCTTGAGGTAGCCTCGCCTGTCCCTATTCCAAAACCATGTGTTTCATAAGAATTGGTTTCACCAATTGCGACTTATGATTATTTTCCCAAGGTGACCTGTTCCAGGACTATTCAACATAGTGAAGTTGTCCGATCTGACACATGTTAGTGTTTGATATTTGGGGTTTGAAAATTATACCATAGAAATTACAATCCATGCCCTTTCTTAAACATCTTGATAAATTTCATTTGGACCTTGGTGGCCCAAGAACTAGCAATTCTCCCCAGGTGTCCTGTTTAGGGATCAATCCTAGAAGAGGCTGGAACCCTAACTTAGAGGAATCATATCTCCTATAATATAGTGAATATGAGTCTAAAACTTGGATAAACTGTACATCAGGATATTAGCTTCTACCTGTGAATATTTTGGCCCCTGCAACTTTTGTAATCCTGAGATATAGTGAATTTACCAAAACTTATAAGTTTTAGTATTTAGGGTTTTTCCAGCCCGGTGTCAAACTAGGGTTTGACTTTCCCAGAGTTACACCCAACCAAAAATATTGACCCAGGTTTCTAAAATTTGATTTTGATGAGGAGATCAATCCTATGCCACGCTCACTCAAAAATTCCTCTTCTGTGAAAAGCCTTAATTTCCCACACGAAAAACTAAAAATGCCCGGAATCGAATTCTACTTCAACAAAAAGATGCGCCCTTCAATGGACAGTCATCCTAGCATACTTTTGCTGATGGATTATGGAGAGAGACTCAAAAATTAAGAAGCTGTAGCTTCTGTAGCTGCACAATGTCTTCTCCTCAGGTTATCTCTGATCCCATGTTAGATTTTTATCATTCAAGCTAGCATTATCTTAGGATCTTTAACTGAGAGAATAACAAGCACATCAATCAAACAGAAGAGACAATAGACAAAACGATTTTCCTCAGAGAAACCATAAAGGATAAAACCATGCAACTTCCTCAAAGATATAATCGGCACCAAAAGCAAAACCCCAAAAACAGTAAGATGAACTCCTGATAGTAGTAGTCTCTCTCTCTCTTATCCCAGCAACTTCTTTTCTCTCACTCATGCGCCCCAGTGAGTGAGTGTGTGTGTGATAAATAGAGAGTGTCACTCTCTATTTGTATTATTTCGTTCACTTAACCTTTAACTCTATTATGTAGGCTGAAGTAATCCTAACTCAGCTATGTAGGCTTGAGTAACCACAACTACGGTACTAATGACCCGATTTACATTTAACTCACCTAGGGCCGACTTCTCTAGGAGAGTCTAATAACCCTAGTTCCCCACAACTGTGGAGACTTTAACCCTTGATCAATAGGAGGGTTACCCACAATGAATTTACATGACTTGTTTACATTATTGAATCTATCGATAGGAACATCGAGGCATGACATGACTCAAATACATTACAGAAACTTCCCAAAATAAACATCGGGGTATAATACATAGGATATACAAGTGAATACATTCTGAAGTTACAAATACATCAACAGTAGGAAGCAAAATCCCTAAAATTGTGGTCATGTTCCCTTAGAGGAGGAACTAAGAAGCTCGCTCATTTAATTACAAAACTAACCCAAATACCTAGGAATTCTTATAAATACCATGGAATTGAGCAGGAGGCTCATGGCATTCTAGTCCAAGTGAATGAACCTTGTGACTGCTGCAAACTGAAAAGTCAAGCACACAGGGAATTTGATGAGGGGATAACTAAAGTGAAATTTTTTATAATTAAGTATTCTATTGAGTGATAAGTTGCATAGATATTTCTGGTGGATATTACACAACATCTTCATCCTAGTTGTTCAGTGAATGAGCTTGGGGGTCCTAAACCAAGTGATCTTCGATGATTTCAGGAGACAGTTGGGAGGAACGGTCTCCTTTGGGTGTTTGGCCCCTTCTGCAATTATCCAAGTTCTAAGCTATTTTGGTTATTATCCATGATTTGATTTTAATTATGTATCCGTACGGTTATGAATTTTGATAGATTAAAAAAATAGTAACTAATTTAAAATTAGAACAAGTGGAATATTCATCATTCTATATATTGTTTTATGAAAAATGCTATAGTCTCTACAAATTTTAATGGTAATTATACCATAATGTATTTGCTCTATGAAATAAAATATGTAGTTATTTTCCTAAGAGATTATAATGAATTTCTGGGTTTATGGTATTCCTAGTCCTTAAATTTCAATCATTTATAGTTGTAGATTAGGATAACCATTGTTAAACGATGCATTCTGTTCATCAGGTTTTTTCTTAATATACCTCTACATCTATTTAAAACTACTAAGCTTCCAATGTGAGTTCGAAGCCGTCTTCTTTTGGAACTTATCACTTATTATAGTCAAGTTCACTTAGATAGTATTTTGTTATTATTTTTCTTTTCTAGCTCTATGTCCATTGAAAAAATATTTAGCATTAGAGTTATGGATAAATTCCTTTGCACATTAAAGAATTAGATTTAAACTGGAGTTATAACTAGATTTTTAAACATTCAAATAAACTTTACACAAGATTCTAATTCAATCCCTTGAGGTCTTGTTAACAAGAAACCATAGCCATTTCTCTTTTAGTAATAAGAAAACTTGTATTCTAATACATACATAATCTCTAATAATCAACATATGTCGGAAAGGATTATTCACAGTATATTTTTTATATATAACTATATTAACAGTAATACTATAATATGAACGAAAGGATTATTTTAAATTACTGTAAACTACAACTCGAATCTAGACAAATAGTTTGTACATTTATTTAAGCTAGGGTTTAAACAATAATATAAAATATAAAATAACTAAACCTTAGAAAAAATATGCTATGGAAAAAACAAGTTTAATATTGTTCATTAACCAACAAGTCACCATATCAAACCATGTTGAGGCCATTCAGCCAAAATAAAATTTTAAGACTACATTATAAAATAAATCCACATAGATAAAGGTTGTAGTCAATAATATAAAATATCCATCGATTTCTTCACATAGAGGTGGAAACGTACATTAAAATTTCTAATAAAATTAATCAACATAACAAGAGTTTGAAACTTATAAGGGCAAGTATTCCCGGAAGAAAACAACCAGTTAAAAATAAAAGAATTGATTTCCTTTTACAATCAAGGAAAAGTCCTTACGGATCATAACATAAACCAAACAATAAATATCTAAAAACATAGTGGCATCTACTTAACATATTATCAATATTACAGAGGCCTCATGGCATTGGTTTCATAACTTTACAAAGTACAGTAAAAACCTCATGGGAATTGTTATAACATCAAACGATTTACAAGTTAATAGGTTTGAAATGAAACACAAAATGAGTTAATCAGAGTAAGGACGAACAACCTCTTTAGAACCATAAGGTAGTTACAAAATATTCAAAACCTAGGAAAATCTATTTACATTCCTCAACAAAACTCTACAATATTTCAATTTAACAATATAAACAAGTAATGCTTCAATTACAGTCCCCTTCAGACTCCATGACAAAGGGACGCCATTTTTATAAAAACAAAAGTGTCATAAGGCCAATTAACCATAAGGTTACCAAGTTTTCCATTAAGAAGCAACACATAAATGAATCCTATCCATAAACATACGAGCCCAGCCTTAGAGACATCAAGTCACAACCAATAGAGCCAAAGGAGCAAGGGTGTGGGTATCAGTTCATATCATACCATGCTTTCACCTCCACAAAGAATGCTTCCAATCCAACACAACAATCCTTGGCGAGAACCTCCTACAAGAAAAATCATTAGAGGAAATTTGGGGTCTAAAATGGTCCTTATAAGAAAATGTGTCAATAATAAATTTTGTGAGTTGGAATTCAAGAAACAATGGAGTTTCAATAAAATGAGTCAAACATAATGGTTGAATTGACATATTTGTCATAAAAGAAAACTAGTTTTTTTGTTCGTATTTTTGACATACCTCCCTTTGTTTTTACTCAAATTTCATGCAAGAGAACTCGTTGGATGAGGGATTTAATTAAACATCCAACAAGTACCCACACTGCATACTTTTGATAGACCCCACTAACCCAAAAATAAGAAATACCTGAAAAAAAAATGATGATATCATCATCACTTTTTTTCCAGGTATTTCTTATTTTTGGGGTACTGGGATCTATCAAAAGTATGCAGTGTGGGTACGCGTTGGATGTGGAATCAAATTCTACATCCAACAAGCTATCTTTCTCAAAATTTGAGTAAAAACACAGGGAGATATGTCGAAAATATGAACAAAAAAAGTAGTTTTTTTCATTCTTCCTCTAAAATTAATAACTATTAATTTATTATTTTAACTATTATTTCTTATTTTTCCTTAGGAGGCCCATTTTAGACCTCAAAGTTTCTCTAATTTTAAAGGGTTAAATATCAACCCAAATGATATTCTTGAAACAAAACAAAGAAAAAAAATGAAACCATAACGAAATATAGCATATCTTACCTCTATTGAAGTGATAGATACTACGTAGGAAACCCACAATTTTAAATCTAAAAAAACAGGTTTTCGTGGTCAAAATTGCCAACCCGATACCACTGCTGCTACCCATAAAGGGTTTCGGGAGTTTTGTAAGCTAGAAAAGGCCAAAAGCACATTGAGAACCAAATACCAATGCTGAGAGCTAAAGAAAAAAACCTTCAACTCTTCCACAATGTAGGAGCGAAAATAATGAAGCATGAAGGAAAGTACTAGGATGATATATCCATCATGTTACCTTTTCAATACCATTTAATTTATCTATTGTATAAATCCAACTTCCATAGTTTCCAAACCATATTTATCATTTTTTATTTCTTTGGCATTTTTATATGTGATTCTAGTTTATCATATGGTAAGAGAAAGTTTCATTTCTAGCAAAGAGGTAGACCCTTTGTTAGGTTTAGATGTTTATCCTTAGCTTAGCATTTTTGTTTAGCCAGGCTGATGCAAGCACTTATCCATCAACACCTGTGAAAAAGGTTACACATGGTTTTGTGTTAGACATTAGAGCTAAGTATGACCTGTAACCCACTTACCTATAATCCCTATAAGAGTTCATCCCATTGCAAAAAAAAAGGGAAACATAATCAGCAGGACACCAACTGATGGAAAATAAACATGACATTCTTTCATGGATTAACAATTATTAAATTAGTGTCATCATAACAGAAATTCACACCATAGTATTGTCATAATGAGTCATTTATGTTCAAAAGGATATAAAACTATACCCTAGTTAAAGATTGTATGGATTTACTTATCCTTCATAAATGCAGTTAGACCTTTATTTTAAATTTTTATTTATTTATGAAATTTTTAGATGTTACAATAAGCTTGGGTTTATGTATTGGGATCCCAAAATAATTGTAATTTTGTAATAAAAACTCATGCCAAGGAATTATAGAGTCATTCCAGGGAGTTATAGAGTCATGCCCAAATACAATAGTAAAAATCACAACTTGCACTAGGAGAAATGAAGGAAAGGAAAATTTAAGAGTTACAACACTTAATATTATAGTGTATTATGCATTCCCATCAAGTCTTTATAAAATTATGGAAAATGGAAAATGGAAATTGAATGAAATATGTGAACCTAGTATTCTTGTTTATGGATGTAAGATACCAACCAGGGCCTCCTTCTACAATAAGAACAAGAGTTCCTTAGGTATTCAGAGAGAGTTGGGAAATTGAAGGATTCCTTCAAGAGACATGAGAGTACGTAGAACCAAAATTTCCATCGCCATTCCCAATGCACATGAATTTGTAGATGAATTCTAGGATTAGCAATATTTTCATGCATATCTATGGGACACCATCAAAATTTATTAAAATAAAATTAAAATTGAAGTACAAAACCTTTGTTACTCAAGTTCAAAAAAAATGTATATCCAATGTTCAAAGGGAAGGTTTGAACTCAACTTGACAATATTTAATAAATAATATTGCATACTAAAGTTACTATGACCAAGCTAAGGTATCTAATTTACTAGTACTACATATTGATTGGTTTGTATATAAATTATGCTTTATATGTATTCGTAAAAGGAAATGGATAATATCTTGTATGACCCTACAAAGTTATAGTGCACATATATTCTCTCTATCAATATTTTCAATGTAGTCTGCTAACGCAAAAAATTGTTCACATAGATATACATGGTCTAAACCACATACATACATCATTTTCCTACCATTTTTACCTTACCTTTGACCTTCACATCTATGGTTTACCTTCATTCTCTCTCAAAAAAGTCCAAAAAACCCCCCAAAAGGCCAAAAAAACTCACAAAAGGGCTAAAAACCCAAAGAAGGGATGAAAACAAAAAAAGGGATTAAAACCTTAAAAAGGGGCCTAAAACCCTAAAGAGGGCTTAAACACCTAACTAGGCTTCCAAAAACCTCAAAGAGAGAAACGAACAAAAAACCTAAAAACTTATTATAAAAATAGTGTGAAGGTCTGCATCAACAAGATTCTTATCCCTTTTTAATTATTCTATTCTGTGAGTTTGGTGAGAAAAGATTATTCTCAAAGTGATCACACCATTTTTTCCAATCATTCCATAGCCGCACCGTCTCCCATCTAGTACGTTGAGACATACTCCATACCAACTAGGCTATCGAGAGATGGTCCATTTCCAAGATCGGGCACGGTGGCCCATTTTCAGACGAAGAGGGTAAATTTTTCATGTTTTTTACATTTATTTAGTTTATTTGCATTTTATTATTGATTTTGTTTTACTAATATCACTGTTTGTTGTAGCTTTCTTCCATGAACTCTACCCTACTATCTCATTGACAAAAGGGAGGTGCTTTTGCATGTAGGAGGGGTGAAAACTCTGCTATAGTTTTGGCGACCATACTGGGTCAATCCTCTTGGATCCCTTGTTTTGTAGGTGTTTATTTCATTTTTACTCACAATCGTCACTGATCAGACCCCATGAGGCTGATCCTAACCTTTATGGCACCAGTTTCTGCCCCCCTCAACCCCTATCATCTTGCTTTTCCTGTTTTTTTCTTGTATAGACAAAGTTTCACCTTTCAGCCCAAAACACACAATCAAGTCGCATAGTTTTTCCTATTAAGAGTGACCTAGGTCATATCCTTAGCCCCATAATGCACGACTTTCCTCACAGGGCCAAGTTGTGCCTTTTTTTGTTGTTTAAGTGACCCAGTGTCCTATGTTTTTCCTATTTGTGCGACCCAGTCATGGATGTTGACCTATTAAGTGTGATCTATCTGTTTTTGAGTTTATTTCTATAACTTACATTCTATACAACATTTTAAAAGATTGGAAATTAACCCACTTATTTGGCCGCTCCTCCTCTACTTGATCATATGGGATCTTCTAATATATGACGAGGGGTTGAGTAAGTTTTAGTAATAGGAATCCAATTTACTATTGTTCTCTTCAACTAAAAACAAGTGAATTTGGAGGCTACAGGGAGTGGTAAACTAGTAGGGGTCTCACGGCGTTGGCGTCCTCCTTGTTGAGGACTTGGCACTTGGGGTTTGACTTGTGGATCTAGGGGTGGATTTGTTTCCACTTTGTTGTGATCCTAGAAATCCTTATTTTATTTGAAGGGTACAAATTTGGGGTAGTCACACTACCAGTTTGCAAACATAATAGTCATTCACCTATTTTTAGACCCTTGTATGTGTTGTACCTTGTTCAAATCCAGTTTTACCTTTCAAACCTGCTTTGGTACAACTCTTCGGTTATTTCTTGCAAGAAATCCATTGTTATTTATTTATTTCATATTTGAATGTAAAAGTAAAAGATTCATACACAAGTGCACACATACTCACACAAATAACCAAACAAACTCGGTTCATGACCCTGAGCAAAACCTTAAAGGTAACCAAATTTAGTTAATAACATTCAGTTTGGGACATAAGTCTCATCCACAACAACTGTGGGAATTACTTGGTATTTTCCCTAAAACTAATTATGAGGAGTAAAACAGTAACTCCAAAGTATATATCCATGGACAGGATCTACCAAGAGAAATGGGCAATGACCCCCACCAGATTCACTAGATACACACCTATGATGAAACCAAACCACTGTCTCCAGGCAGTCTTGGTGGCCGAGTGACTCCTTTTGAGCAAATAGGAAGACAATTTAGACTGGGGTCCAAATTCATTTCATGTTACTACTACAACCATCATTACTTCACCACACTATTCCCATCAACTTAGGGGGAACTCCCCTCAGTTTGGTTCTTTAGACTATCAATGTCAAATCCCTCTTCAACAACTGTCCTCACCTTCAGAAGAACACATGACTTATAATTCCTATTTGGAATCCTACCACTATGAATTGAATATGTTCACTACACCATCTAGCCCCATGGATGTCAATAATCTTGATCCCTTATTTGGAAGGGGAAGTAGAAGTAGAACTATGCCCTTGCAACCCATTATCATGGGCATCCCTGCCAGTGGTACCATCACCACTGCACATGTTGCTATAGGTATGCTACCAATTAGTGGAGGCCCTACACCAATGACTATAATTCCTATTGTACCACCTTACGTACCTGGGGGAAGTGGCCCTTCCATAACCATTTCGACTACCCGTATACTAGGAATTCAACCTCATATACCCTGAGCCATGTAGCGACATCATACTCATGCAAAATCTGATGCCATTTACGGTCCCTCCCGAGCCACCCTAGGGTCTAACCTACCATTTATGGATCATCTTAACTTCCCATATTTTTCTGGGTTAATGAATGACCCCATCAATCATCAACCACATTGGCCTCCCATGCTGACCAAACTTCCTTCAGACATCCAAAAGTTTGAGTGAAAAGTGGGGGAGGACCACCAAAACCATATAATTTCTTTTGTTTTATGGTTTTCATCAAACAACATTATGGATGACTTTTCCAGGCTAAGGTTATTACAACTCACACTTACGTGTGTTACTAGAAAATGGTACATTGAACTACCACATGACTCCTACTGAGATTTCTATTTACTAGCCTCCATGTTCCTTTAGTACTTTCAACTACCCATCTGATATTTGTCCTTCCATCAAAATACAACTACCCACATTGCCAACCACATCCATGAGTAGCAACGACGACGTATCCTATTCAAGATCCAACTAGATGACATGATCTTCCTTGACTGGTTTTTAAAGACATTACTCCCACCTATTTCCAAGGATGTTTCCTCTAAGTGACCCCAATTTGAGGAAGAGGCCATTTTAAAGGATCAACAATTTGACCTAATCTACACCCAGTCTAGGTATTTATATACCATGATACGAGATGCTTCCCATGTCATCACTTACTGCCGTGATATGCCAAAGGAATCTCATGTTGCGGATGGTATTATTGGCTCTATCACACAACAACCTCAATACTATACAACACTCCTTATACTTCCACCACACCCAACCAAAACCCATAGTATTGTAAAACCAAACCATATCCCTAATTACTCAAGGATGATGGCTAAGTCTGAAGCCGCCTCCTCCTATTTGGGCCGAATGGCTAGATTTGTAGATCTGCCATCTCCTATGGTCTATTATGTGACACCATTGCAACATAATCTGGCTCCAGCCTCATCCCCTCTGGTTTCCATAGGATACATTTTCACTCAGCAAAACCTTTCAAACCAACCTGCCCCTAACAACGAACAAGGGCAGGGTAAGAAAAAAAAAGGAAGAAACCGAGGTAATAATCATCCCCAAGGAGGTGGCCAACAACCTGATCCCCCCAACAACAATGGTGTCAATCCAGCAGCACAAAACTCCCAACATCCTAACCATCTCGGAAAGAACCCACAGTTATCGACCAATTATCTGTTTTCCATGTGTAACACCTACGATCACTATACACATATGTGCCCTCACATGGCTCGTGTTCGACGGTTTTTCTAAAATGAAGCTCAATAGGATTCCAATGCTATTTCCCAAGCACAACCCAACCCAACATGACCAGGTCCTCTGCCTATGGTCCTATGAAACCCATTACCACACAAAGGATTGGTGGGAACCACACCCTTGGCCCCACGTTCTCTTGCAACTCTTTATGTGGTTCCACTTGGGAAGACTGGTGTCCTCCACCTGATGACACTATCATCTAAATAAGTTAACCTCCATACTAGGTGTAACCAGTATGGCTACACCACAGAAATTGCTGACCCATCAGCGACATCTACTTTGAACACTACCAGCATGCCCCTCCAATTACCTACCCCCCCGACTGATGGGTTAGCCATAGATTCACAGTTTCCTATAGGGTGTATCTCCAACAATATGACTACTCGAGATTCCTTAAATTATAGCGTCATTGATGACTTGGCCCAATGATCGAAAACCATGTCCACTCTAGAAGTGCTCAAAACTTTCTTGACACAATAGAAATCATTGTTATCCGCACTAGGTTCCGTGGATCTCGCTAATTCCAAGTTGATCACGTTTGATCTGGATCAAGGAGAACCGACAATGCCATCCACCATCACCTTCCAAATTCTTGTCTCAATGTGGAATATGGTCATGAATCAATGTATCATTAATGAAGGGGCATCCACTGGTGTTATGTCGACTTTTGTCTGGAAAAATCTGAGGTCCCCTACAATCCAACCTCCCACTACCACCCCTTGTGGTTATGATGGTCACTCTACAAAGTCCTAGAGAATTCTTCTGAATGTTCCTATTTCATTAGTTGGTAAAACAAATTTGATTGACATTAAGGCTATTAATGCCCAAATTGATTATAACCTCCTCCTAGGACATAGTTACATGTATGCCATGAGAGCCGTGGCACATACTATCATTCAAATCCTTATGTTCTCTCATGATGGAAATACTGTGACAATTGACCAATTAACTTACTGTGATCCATAGGAGTCGAACACATTGGAACACGTTATCCCCACCATTGATACTACCATCAATAGCATATCCATCCCTTCCTTATCTACTATGGGCCTGAGATTGTTTGTCGAAGATCCTATGGAAGACACCTTCCCATATCTACCACCTCTTCCCATGCCGACTAACATGGTAGAGTTGTGTACTATCTCATCCACTACCATCCCTACCACACAATGAAATCAGTCACAACCCCAACCAATTTCACCTCAGAATTATTGGGGTTCATTCTCGATCCACACGATTCCCTTCCTATTCCCACCATCCGACATCAGGAGTAAGCCTATCATGGCTACTCTAAATTTTCCTAATTTTACATTGGAGATTCATGTGTGGTACCTTGAACCACCTACACCACTTCCAATGCCTCAGGTTATGTTTAATCCATTCCAAGGAATCGAGATATAGTCAAACCCTCCTATGAGCACATTGAGCATGCCTTCCATCCTCAAAATTTACCCTCCTCTCCCAAAGAAGTTTGGGGGCAAGGCCACTAAGGAAACAACTGAGCCTCATCTGAATCCACCTTGCACCTTGTGCGATGTCCATGGTCATGCAACTCAAAAATTCCTAGATATAAATATCATGCACAAACACATAGACGTTATGTATACTGCTGATGACACTCCAGTATCCATCGTCTCAACCCCGCTAGCGGTTAAGAACAAGTGTTTGAAAAGAAACCATTGGTGCATGATTTGCAGTTTGTATGGTCACTATTCGTACCATTTCCCAGAATTTTTTGAGTATCGGTATGTTCTTCATGACCTTTGGAGTGAATCTCATGAGTCCAAAGTTAGTGGCATCGAGGAAATTCACCCTTTGACTTCCTCCTCAAACACCACCACCGTATACATGATTTTCGACTCCGTCAACCCTTCCATCTTCACAACCATAGATGATCCCTTTGATCTATCCAACCATTGTTTCAGAAACAATGAGGAGATACTTGAATCTTTGTCATCTCGTGGATACCCTTGAGATGATTGGAACCATCGTTCATTATTTATCCCCGAGGAACCTTTGTAAATATCAGATAAATATTCAGTCAAAGCCATGGAATTTATCCATGGTAAGGTGCACTAGTTCAAACCCAATTCCAGATCCTGAGACCTTTGAAAAGGGAAACATGGCCAACATTTCACCCACTATTAAATTCAATATATCAACAAACCCTAAGGTTGTTTAAGAGCACACACTCGGAGCATCATGATCCCCTAAAGAATTTGCTTCCTACAAAACACTTTTTCAGGAATTATGTGATATCTTTGCTTGGTCTTATACTGAGACGCTTGGTTTGGATCCATCTAGTGTTAAACATCATACCAATACATGGCCTGATGTGGCACCTATTCGTCAGAAGAAAAAACCAATTCACCCTTAAAATTCCGATGTGGTCAAAGCTGAGATTGAGAAACTACACACAATAGGTTTCATACACCCTATCACATATACCACTTGGGTTTCGGATCCTATTCCCATAAATAAATAAAAAGGTACTATCCAGGTCTATACTGGTTTTCACAACTTGAATTTTGCATGTCCCAAATAAAACTTCCCTACTCCATTCATTGACCAAATCATTGATTCCTACGCCGGACATGAGGTATTTTCATTCATGGATGGTTTCTCCAGTATAACTAAATTCAGATATGCAAAGAAGACCAGTACAAGACTTCTTTCACAACCATATGGGGCATGTTCGTATATCGATTCATGCCGTTTGGACTTAAAATTGATGGGGCCACTTTTAGTGAGCCATCACATTCTACTTCCATGACCTTATCCACATCATATTTGTCTACTTGGATGACCTCACCACTCTCTCACGGAAGCGTTCAGAACATCTAGAATACTTATGACAAGTCTTCTTATGGTGTCGCAAATAAAAAATCCTCTTGAACCCTCTCAAGTGTGTGTTTTGTGTCCCATCTGGTCATCTACTTGGGTTTATTGTCTCTCATAAAGGGATTGCAGTTAAACCTCTTAAGGATCAAGCCATTCTAGATCTTCCCTCACCACATAGTTTGCTCCAATTGTAGAGTCTCCAAGGAAAGGAAAATTTCCTTCACTGTTTCATCCCAGATTATGCGACCAAAGTCCATGGCTTCTTATGACTGCTTCATATCAAAATTCCATTTGTTTTGGATAAGCATGTGCAATGTTCTTTTGATGCATTAAAACAAGATCTAGCTTCCAACCCGTTATTGTCTGCACCCGACTTCACCAAGTATTTCATTCTCTATGTGTTGCATCTGAAAATGCCATCGCTAGAGTTTTGGTTCAAGAAGATGATGCTATTCAAGGGTACATGAATTTTTATGTTATTTAGAAGTTTATAGGTCCCCCTTTATGTTATTCACAAGAAGATAAGATGGCCTTCACTGTCCTTTTTTTTGTTCAGAAGCTACACTATTATATTCTGTTGAATGACACTAGAGTCATGGCCGATTCCTATACTAACGACATAACTTCCTCCATTGTCTGCATCACCACCAATCGTGATCAACCATCCTAAAAAAAAATTATTTTTCATTTCCATAGAAGGTCCATTGTATTGGGGAATCCTCTTGTACTTACGGACCGAGAAATTTAGGGCTCACCTAAGCTGCGGAGATAGACGACGCGTCCTTTTGATTTCATATTTGTTACCATTTTTGGCAGTTAAATTACTCATTTAAACATATGTTTTGTTATGTTTTTGCATATTTTATGTCACGCAGATTACTATTCAGCCCTAGGTATGAATGTATTTAAGGTTTATGTAAAATCCTTTTATTATTATTATTATTATTATTATACAATTTTATTGATTAAAATTGACATTGTTTGAAGTGCATTTGATATATTAATTTATATGTATATTTGTTTGTAGGTTATATTTTTTTTTGGGATGAATTAACAACAAACACGCATTCAGCTAGCTATGCGCACAACATGTTCAACTCATCATCCACCTCACTGCACGATACTTGTTGGCAGGTTTTTAGATATTAAAATGATGTTATTTCAGACCTTAGTCCTTAGTGCACCAACAAACAAACATTGTGTTCATCCTAGATATGTGCAGAGCATATCCAACTCACGGTCCAGCTAATCGTTCAGTTCTCCAAACTAACCGCGCACTGTTGAAAAATGATTTCAGGCATTAAGATGTTGAAATAGTTTGAAAACTACCTGTTGTCCATGTGTTAGGGTGATGGAGAAGCTCCCGTTCTAGAATACTTTCCATCACGTTGCCTCTTCTCGACCCCACACCAAAAATCCACGCATTTGGATGATGAAACTATTCCTATTTTAAAAGACTCTCCAGCGTGCTTTATTTTGGCTGATACCACTCCACCATTCATGCTACCGAAGGAGAATGTGTGCTACATCATGCAATGAAGAGAAACAACGCACGAAGGAGAAGGAATGGTGTTGTGCATTGAAGTTTGATTAGTTAGATGCCATAATGGTTGACTAAATTTAGAGACAAGTCAACCACTAAAGGGTCAACTTGATCATCCCTATAAACATTGTATATAAACACATCCATGCACAGAGCTAAAGAGTTGATCATTTTTCATTAGTTAGACAGTCATTTTTGAAGAGAAGAACTCTGTACTTTTGTTCCATATTTTAACAGAAGTTGTATTTTCTGCTATTTATGATTGTGTTCGTGTAAGCGTTAGCAAAGCATCACCCCTGATTGCTGAGAGGGCCTCTCATCAACCAGAGTTTCATTCTTTTGTGTAGTTTGGTTCTTTTATTTTTTTTGTAGGTAGCCTAGTTTGTTTTCATTAGATTGCTGTAAATTTTTGTTTCATTTATTTCCTGTAATACATTTTATTTCTGAAGTTAAATAGTTAAGTTGCACGCATATTTTTCTTTTAATTCTCTTTCAGTGATTTTATTTCCAGCTTTATTGTTTAGTTTATTTGCAAGTAGATAGAATAGACTGCTTTTTATCAAGATTAGAATAGATTCAATTCTGTTTAATCTTTGTTGTTATAAATTCATTCAAGTTAAAGTTTAGTATTGTTTCTTAATATGCAATGATTTATTTTTATGAATTTGTTTAAGTTTATTTTACTGTCAAATTTGATCAATAAGTAGGTTTATTTACTTCCTCCTGGCATTGTATTTACATGTGCATCAATTCAGTTGAAGATTAGATCATTTAGGTTATTTTATTTTATTTTAATTGTGCAAATTGTCATTCAGTCACCCCTTTCAGACCTATAGTTCAGTCTTTCATTCAGCCCATAGTTTCGTTTTTAGTGTTTTTAATGTGTTTTGAAATTGTTTTATGTTCTGTTTCTTTAGTATTTGAAGCATTCTTTGGCTGAAATAATTAGATTATAGTTGTATTTAACATCGAAGTTAAAGTTAGATTATTTTAGGTTATTTATTAATTTTTTACCCTTATCCCTATCTCTTTTCACCTTGAACATGTTTTGAACTATGTTAGGTTATGTTTGTTTTTTATTCTTTTTACTATTGTATTGTTTTGTGCTCATGACTTTGGATTGATTTATCTGCTTGCATGTAAAACTTAGTATTAGATGTGTTATTCTTAGGAAATTATATTAGGACTTTGTAGACTATTCCTTTTCCATTGTGTGATTACTCAAAGAGACTTGTAGGACATAATTAAAAGATATTCCTATTAATTTTTCTACTTGTTTCTTTTTATTAAGTTTTCTTTATTAAGTTTTCTACTTTATTATAAGTTAGGTCTTCCTTGCACTCCAGTTTACCATTCGAAAAAGTTAATCATTGATAGTATATTTTTTAGTTTAAATTTATTTCCTTATAAATTAAATTATCAATTATTTAGTTTCTTATTATGTTCTAGTTCAATTACCTTAATAGTTAAATTCTTAGGAGTTTGACTTCATTTTTTATTTTGAAAGATCTTTCGATCTTTTGTTTGTTAAAATATTTTCATGACACCATAGGAACCCATCTACCTTTGCATATATTTTGTGTTAACTCTAAGCCTACCAACCCCAGTCGATAATTAAATATTAGGTGAATTAATCTAGACAATATAACACCCAACATTTTTGGCTCTATTGCTGTGGAGTTGTTCTCTAAGGTATAGTAGAATTATTTATGAATTTTAGTAATAGGCTGGTGGTGGGGGAGCAGTAAGATGAGAGGTAAGAACCTACACATCTGTTATAATAGGTGTCCCCAAATTCAGCAGTAGTAGTAGCATAGGTTTTTCTTTAGCTTAAACAATTTCATGAGAAGACTTAGAGATCCTCAAGCTAGATTTGTTAATATGGGAAAAATTATTGAAATCCCTACTAAATTTCACAGGGGACGTAATTCCCCAACTACTAACTCACCAGAAAGGTATCAAAAGATACCTGTCGCAAGTAGTTCTACCCAGAAACCTGAAGAGACCCTCTCAGGGGATCTTACTGCTGAATCCATAGAGGGAGAAGGAACCTTGATAGGAGGCTGTAAGGACCCCATCCCTGAGGAATTTCAAGAATATCATCCACTAGGAATCTCTAATCCTCCACTAGTTTTGAATACAAACAACAAAAAAATTTCACTAGTAGGAGATATGATCTCCGTTAACTTTGTTTATCTTTCTTAGGTAAAATATCTCTTTGGAACCTCCGTAGATCTAGTTATCTCACAAATTGAAACTTCCATAGTAGAACCTACTATCCCTCTAGGATCTAATAAAAACAAGGTTGGTCAGAGGAAGATCTCTCTCGAAAAAGAATGTTGGACGCCCCATTATCACCTCGAAAGGAGCCTCTTAGGTATATCGATGTTAAAACGATATCTTATATGGAGAGACCGAGAGAGAATGAATATCATGATGAATTTATAAATAATGAAGGAGAAGGGGAAAATTGAACTCTGGCTACTTTCGAATTTCCTATTTTTGACACTATGCAGGATGTAACTATGAAAAACATCCCTCCTTCCTCCTTACCTACTTTCTATGGAAAAAATAATGAGGACCCAGACACATTCCTATGCAAGTTTGATATCCTTTGTAGGAGCTATAATTATCTACAAGCCTTCTCACAAACTAAAACTCTTTCCCACTACACTAAAATATTCCACCTTTAGATGGTTCATTGGATTAGGCAAATCCACTATCGGGACTTTGGACAATATGAAAACCTCATTCTTGTGAAAATATCAAGAATACTGCAATCCTAAGGACTCTTGACATGATATACTCAAGATACAACAACTTTAAGATGAAATCCTTGATGATTATCTCGAGAGGTTTGTTAATACATTACATAAATCAAAATAGAGCGACCTCCGAGAAAATGCACTACATACACTTTTCCTTAAACGGACCTTCGACGACTTGTTAGAAATTCTTAATATCATGGAAGCTAGAAATATTTCTCATAAAACGTTTGCACAAATCAGTAAGATGTGTAAAATTTATTCTATAAGTAGGGGAAAAGTAGGGAAAAAATTTCAAGAGCCTTATAGTAGAAATTTAAGAGGAAACATCCCCAATTCAGGTGGAGTTACAAGGGTATAATTAGGAAACCTATTGGAGAATTTCAACATTGATATATTAGGAGAAATGTGTTCTCAACTAGATGCTTTAGAATCCAAGAAAAGGAAGGATTGAGAACATAAAGAAATGAGTATTTTTTGTCCAAGATGTTGGACCAAACATCCCCAAAGGGAATGTCCATTAAACAACATCTCTGCATGTCACATCTATACAGAAGAGCATCCAACAGATAACTACCCATCCTTTATTGGGTTGCAAGCCATTTATAAGAGTGAGGATGTAGGTGAAACATCTAGAAGGCCTCTTTGGAAACCTAGAGATAATCCAACATATCATAACTTTCCACCACAAGACCCACTCTATTATCCTCCATATCAACCTCCTTAACAATGGAACAATTCAAGTTGGAATAACTGGCCACCTCAGTACACTCCTCCTCAATTTCCATAGCAACAATATTGGCCACAAGGGTGGAGAGGACAACCATACCCTTAGTGATAGCCTGTCCCTACACCTAATCATCCTTATCCTTAGCACCAAACAAATTTCTAGCAAATTTTTCCTATATTTGTTCCTCTAGTTCCTTTCATCACACAATAACCTCATCACTTCCAGAATAGAAATCCTCCTCAATCGACATTATTACCTGTAAAACTAATACCTAACCCAAATAATAAACCAACTCAAGCTTTTAACAACATTGAGTTGCAAACTCTTCCATTGTACCTTATTTCGAATATGCCTATACATGAAATTCAATTATGATCAGGAAGAGTTGTGAATTACAAACTTAAGTCATCAGGCATCACTCATGAAGCAAATGACGAAGAAGAGGATTCAAATGAACCCATGAGTGATTCTATTTTGTAGGATGTGAACATTCTGAAGGTTCCAGTACACACCCATCCTCTACAAGGATCTATTCAGGAGCAAATAATTCCTCCATTCCCGAAAAGACTAGTGATCAAAAAACCTGTAGTTCATCTGGAGTATGACATTTTCAATGAATTAAAGAATATATGTGTCAAAATCCCTCTATTATAATCTATAGAGAACATACCAATCTATAGAAAGGAAATAAAGGAGCTATGCGTTAAACCCTCATGGAAGAAGCAAAAGGACTCTCTCACAATTTTTGTTATAGGAGAGATGTCTGAATACATGACAGATCAGTTCCAGATTGCAAAAAATACAAATCTAGGATCCCTAGTAGTGACTATAATTATAAACAACAATGCCATAGAAAATACATTAATCAATTTAGGATCTAATATCAATATTATGACCACCGTAGTCTTACGATTTTTATAGTTAGGACAATTTCTCCAGCCTACCCCTTCCATCCTAGAACTAGCAGACCGTACTAGGGTAAAACCTATTGGAGTCCTAGATGACATTATCATATCGGTCTCCTCATGGAAATACCCTGTCGAATTTATGGCTATAGAATCAAAGGGTCCTCTAAAGGGATTCCTATTATCTTGGAAGACCATGGTTAGCTACTGCAAATGATTTTATAGGAATTAGGGATGGAGAAATGACTATTTTCAATGGGTTATCTACACAGAGACTTATTTTATACCCCCCAGCACAACCAATAACTGAAATATCATGGATTTTAAAATTTTCTTTTGGGGATGAAGACTTTGATGATCACTCCCTCCCTATTGGTTTCTCCCCAGCACTTCAGGAGCAGACCATTAAGAATGTATTAAACAAGTTTGTTTCTTCGACAACTTGTATATATCTTCCTCAGTATTTTTCTCAGTTCGATCAAATTTTTGGGGACAATTTTTAAGAGAATATTTATCTCTCAATGTTTAAAAAACACCTTTTGTCTTAACGATTGAAGAGCATACATGACCCTATACCATACCTCGTGAGGTTGGCCCTGAAAAATTTATACATATAAACACAGAGTTAAGTGAAAACCAACAAGCGCAGCTACTTGAAGTTCTTAAAAAACAAGTAGGAGAATTTGCATGGGAATACACTGATATGAAGGGTATACACCTTGACAGCTTTATTCACCATATTTACATGGATCCAAACATGTCACATGTAAGGTAGCCATGGAGGAGGATGAATCCCTCTCTAAAGGATATAGTGAAAGAAGAATTACAAAAACTCCTCACTGCTGGTTTTATCTACCCTATCTCCGATAGTAAATGGGTGTCTCCCTTAGTGGTAGTTCTGAAAAAAGCCACATGGAAATGGCACATTTTTGTTGATTTTAGGGAGCTAAAAAAAGCCACACTCAAAGACTACTTTCCTTTACCTCTTATTGATCAAGTGTTAGATACGCAATCAGGTAAACATTATTTTTCATTTCTCGACGGATATAGTGGTTACAACCAGATTTTAATATCACCTAAAGATAAAGACACGACCACTTTTACATGCCCTTCAGGAATGTACGCTTATATATTTTTTCCATTTGGATTGTGTAATGTACCTGCCACTTTTCAGTGACTGGTCTTAGGAATCTTTTTGGATCTTATACATGACTATGTGGAGGTATATATGGATGATTTTATAGCCTATGGTAATACTTTTCAAGAGGCTCTTGATAACCTCAAGAAGGTCTTGATCCGATGTCAAGAAACAAATGTATCCCTTATTCATGAAAAATGTAAAATGTTACTAACATAAAGTATAGTTTTAGGACATGATGTTACCTCCCAAGGAGTTAAGGTAGATCCTGCTAAGATCAAAGTAATTGTTGGCCTTCCCTCTCCTAAAACTCAGAAAGAGGTAAGAAGATTTCTTGGTGATGTAGACTATTACCATCATTTTATTGAAAATGTCACTAAAATAGCTGCACCAATGTTTAAATTTTTTACAAAGGATGTAAAATTCCAATGGATAGAATCTTGTCAAAATTCTTTTGAAATTTTAAAAGCTAAACTATCGGTGGCACCAATACGCAGGGGTCCTGATTGGTCCCTTCCTTTTCATATATCCATGAATGCCTCTCATAGGTCCATAGGAGGAGTCCTGGTCAGAAAACAGGGGCAAGCACCTTATGTCATTTATTTTATTAGCAATAATTTGACTCCTCCCGAACTAAATTACACTGTTACTGAAAAAAAAAAATTTGGGAGTAGTTTATTCTATTAATAAATTTCTCCAATACATTATAGGTTATGAAGTGTTTGTGCATACTGATCACCTTGCCATTATATTTCTAATGAATAAACAAATGACCAATGGTAGAGTAAACCGGTGGCTTCTTCTATTGCAAGAATTTAACATCACCATTATTGACCGACTTGGTAAATAAAATCTAGTAGCAGATTTCCTTTCCCGTATTCAACATGAAGACAGTACTAAACCTGTTGAAGACACTTTTCCTAATGAAGATCTATTTGTTGAATGTGTTCATATTTCCAATTATTTAGCAACCAGGAAAATACCAAACCATTTGTCCCCACATGTGAATCATCATATTATAGTTCAGAGTTCCAATTATTCTCGGGTTGATAATTATCTCTTTCACATTGGTCCAGATCTTATTATTCGACAATGTGTACGAGAGGATGAAATGACAGAAATCCTCCATACATGTCATGATGGACCATGTGGAGGGCATTTTTCTAATAAAAGAATGGCATACTAAGTATTACATTCTGGTTATTATTGGCCAAGCATTTTTAAGGATGCTTCCAAATATGTCAAAGGATGCGATAGTTTCCAAAGAATGGGTAGACCTACGTCATCTGATCAGATTCCCCTACAACCCCAAGTCATGATTGAACCCTTTGAAAAATGGGCTCTTGTTTTTGTAGGACCAATTTCTCCCATGTCTCGTAAAAATAAATATATCTTGGTTTGTATGGACTATGTCACCAAATGGGTAGAAGCTAAAGCTTTGTTTAGGGTCACAAAGAAATCAGTGGTAGAATTCATATGTGAAGAAATATTTACCCAATTTGGTGTACCTAGAGAAATTTCCACAGACCAAGGTACTAAATTTAATTCTAAATTAATGAAAGAACTTACTATGAAATATGGCATCTGAAATTGCAAGTCTTCACCTTATGACCCTCAGGCTAATGGTCAGGTAGAATCAAGGAATAAAGTATTATAATCCATTTTAACCAAAACCATTCACATACATCATAAGGATTGGGAAGATAGACTTCCGGAGGCTTTATGGTCCGATAGGATAACATGGAGAAACACTATCGGACATACCCCCTATAAGTTAATGTATGGAAAACAAGTCCTTTTACCTATTGAATTTCAAGTTAAAATCTTTCATATGGCAGCATAATTAGGCATGGATTTGGATGAAGCACATAAACAACAAATATTATAGATTAATGAGTTAGATGAGATTAGACAAGATGCACTCCAAATAACAATGCTAATACAGAATCAACGAAAGACATGGCATGATAAATTTATTAAGCAAAATCAATTTAATAATGGAGATTGGGCACTATTCGACTCACAGTTTAAAATTTTTAAAGGGAAATTAACTACCCATTGGATGGGCCCATATGAAGTAGTTACACCCTTTAACAATGGATCAATATAAATTAAGAAAATTGATGGTTCACAAGTTTCCTTTGTAGTAAATGAACATAGACTCAGACTTTATCACCAACCAACATCTAAATAGGATTTCAAACAGAATGTTTTCCAGCATAATGAAATGGAACTAGTTGAAGAATAAGTTGTTCCTGGTCCTCCTGGTCCTTAGAAAAAGTATTTTGGGTTATCATCATTTGTATATATGTAAGTATGTGCTTGTTTCTTTGAATAAATAAGAGTCAACTCTGACGAATCTCTTACAAGGGACTCTTTTTCTTTTTATATTATATATGTCTTCATGAATAGATTGAGTCATCTAACAAGTGGTTTTTTGGTTTGATTACAAGTACATTATCTCTATGAGTAGCTAACAGAGTATTATTTGGAAAAGGGAAGTACGCTAAAACACGTATAAGGTATCTTAACCTTTCTTGGGGTACTTTTGAAATTTGCAGCTTATAGTGAAAATTCAAAAAAATTACAATCCTCTGTATATCATTCTTAACCATCTCTTTTATGAATCATATGGTTTTTGGTATTTTTATTTAAACATGTATATTTTTGATTCGCTCTTTTAAACAGTTGCTTGACAGACCTACTTTTGTTATTATATTTTTCACAATTCTATTTTATAGCTATGGATCACTAGTTAATCATATACTTGTTATCAAAACTTGTCTTTCAAGTATTTTTGTGATAACTCAAGAGTAAGTGGAATTTTTTCCTGTGGGGAACATTACTTTTCTTTTATGAAGAAGAAGGACTGTAAGGTCAAAGAGCAACTTTAATCTATTCTCTTTTGACATGATCTATGGTTAAGGCCATTACGAAATTACTTATAATTTTATTTTACAAAATTGAATTATGTGTTTAGCAGGACTTAACACCCTCTAGTACCAATTGGCTTCCATATATTTAATATCATTATACAAGGCATACCCGTCGGGGTATCGAACAAGCCTGCTGGTAGCGGGGCAATGCTAAGTAAAAACTTACAACACGGAAGCTCGATAAATGCAAGTAAGACCGCCAGGTTATTTAACAGGCTCGCTACTAGTGGGGCTATGCTTGCATGGTACCAAGGTAAACCTGTCGAGGTACTGAACAGGCCTGCTGGCAGCAGGGAAATATTGGGTAAAAGAGATATGGTTAACACACCACTATGCACATGATTCGTAAAGCAATGATAATATAATGAACGTTTTTAGAATTTATCAATAAATATGTCACGTGGAATTGTTTATAATGTCATTTGAAAATGGATGTAAGTTGGGATTTTCCCTAGACGTATAATTCAACAAATACCTAGGATGTCCTTATCCTAGAAACGGGACCCATAGATGTAAATCTCACACACTCTAGGGTAAACTTAAAATATTTTATGATGACAGGATATCTTTAAAATGAGGCATGGATGACTAGTTTTTCCTATCGAATTCTTTTGATTATATTATCCTCATTCAAGTGGTCTTTCTAAGCACTATTATATTTTTCATGAATATACATATCTGAATCCTTTCCATTTACTAGTTAGTTTTTTTTTTCTTACTAAATAATAACGGCGTGATAGAAATATTTATTTTCATTATGTGGAACAATAAATTCTTATGTCTTGTATGGCTTGAGGACACACCATATTTTTTTTGGGGGGGAAAGGACTAGGAAAAATTAGACTCTTTTTATTTTTCATTATTTATGGTAGATCTATTTATCTCTAACAAATGATAAGTGTTTTCAGGATAATGTAAGTAGTGGAATTTGGTTATAGCATGAAGCATATTTTCATAGAAAAATAAATATAGAGAACTATACAAAGGATCAAATGAAGGTCCAAATGAAATACCAAATAATGATCCGAATAACACATTGTGATTTTACAACACTTACGATTAAAATTTGCTAACCAAATTTTTTTTTTGGCAACTAGTTTTCACCTCCATGTTGATACAAAAGTTTTTAGTCATCCTTCCATTGTTGGTAATCCTATCCTCTTACCCAATCATGCATGTAAATTATCAAATGATCGATCTTCTTGTTAATAAAGGTTATTGAAAATGTGATTTATCCCTTTGTGTCATACGTTCAACCTGTCCAAGGTTTTACTTTGGACATGGCTGAACTAATTTAAAACGTTATGAATTCATTCATTTATGCATATGTTCGTTAATTTCACACATTTCAAGGTTCTCTATGATAGTGTGATCTCTTAAATAGGACAGACTTCTTGATATTACATTATTTTTCATTTCTATTATTTATGTAGAGTTGTTTCAGCCATTTTCTTCTTACAATCTCTACAAAAAGATTCTATATCATATCTATTGAACAATGCCGAATTGTTTTCAACCTGAGAGCTATTAAATCAAGAATGCTGAAGAACTCAACAAATCCATTTAATGTTCATACAATGTTTGAGATGAAGGATGTGATATTTTTAAAGCACAGGCCAAAATATTGAAGTTTAAATCACCTCCTTCATCTGCCTTCTTCCTAACGGTTATTTTTTTTTTGCTTAGTGGGACCTGGAATTTCTCTAGTTTGGGGGAATGTTGATCCCAAATTTGTTATCATTTTGGGTAGGTAAATTACTCATTTAAACATATGTTCTGTTATATTTTTGCATATTTTGTCATGCAGATCACTATTCAGCCCCAGGTATGAATTTATTTAATGTTTATGTAAAATCCTTTGATTATTATTATTTTACGATTTTATTGATTAAAATTGACATTCTTTTAAGCGCATTTGATATATTAATTTATACGTATATTTGTTTGCAGGTTATATAGTTTTTTTGGGACGAATTAATAACAAACACGCATTCAACTAGCTTAGTGCACAACATGTTCAGCTCATCATCTAGCTCACTGTGTGATACTCATTGGCAGGTTTTCAGATATTAAAATGATGTTATTTTAGAACTTAGTCCTTAACGCACTAGCAAAACTACATTGCATTCATCCTAGATATGCATAGAGTATATCCAAATCATGTTCTAGCTCATCATTTAGTTCTTCAAACCAACCGCATCCTATTGAAAACTGATTTCAGCCATTAAGATGTTGAAATAGTCTGCAAACTACTTGTTGTCCACGTGTTTGGGTGATGGAGAAGCTCCTGTTCTAGAAGACTCACCATTTCACTGCCTCTTCTCAACACCACACCAACAGTCCATGTGTTTGGATGATGAAACGATTCTTGTTCTGGAAGAATCGCCAGCATGCTTTCTTTTAGCTGATACCACTCCATCATTCATGCCAATGAAGGAGCATGTGACCTACATCACGCAATGAAGAGAGCCAACGTGTGAAGGAGAAGGAATGGTGTTGTGCATTGAATTTTGATTAGTTAGATGCCATATTGGTTGAATAAATATAGAGGGAATTCGACCACTAAAGGGTCGACTTTCTCATCCCTATAAACATTGTATATAAACACCTCCATGGGCAGAGCTAAAGAGTTGATCATTTTTCATTAGTTAGACAATCGTTTTTGTAGAGAAGAATTGTGTACTTGTGTTCCTTATTTTTATAGAAGTTGTATGTTCTTCTCTTTATGATTGTGATCATGTAAGCATTAGCTAGGCATCACCCCTGATTGCTAAGAGGGCCCCTCATCAATCAGAGGTTCATTCTTTTGTGTAATTTCATTCTCTTCTTTCTGTTGTAGCTAGTCTAGTTTGTTTTCATTATATTGCTGTAAATGTTTATTTCATTTATTTCCTATAATGCATTTTATTTCTGAAGTTAAATAGTTAAGTTGCGCGCATGTTTTTCTTTTAATTTCCTTTCAATCATTTTATTTCCAGCTTTATTGTTCAGTTTATTTGCAAGTAGAGAGAACAGACTGATTTTTATCAAGAGTAGAATAGATTCAATTCTGTTCGTTTCCTTTTTGTTATAAATTCATTCAAGTTAAATTTCATTATTATTTCTTAATACGTAATGATTTAATTTTATTATTTTTTTTAAGTTTATTTTACTGTCAAATTTAATCAATAAGTAGGTCTATTTACTGCCTCCTTCCATTGTATTTACATGTGCATCAATTCAGTTGAAGATTATATCATTTAGGTTCTTTTTTGTTATTTTAATTGTGCATACTGTCATCTAGACAACCTATTTAAACTGTCATTCAGTCACCCCTTTCATACCTATAGTTCAGTTGTCATTCAGCCCATAGTTTCGTTTTTAGTATTTTTAATGTGTTTTGAAATTATTTTAAATTCTATTTATTTAGTATTTGAAATATGGTTTGACTAAAATAGTTAGATGATAGTTCTATTTAACATCAAAGTTAAAGGTATATTTTTTTAGGTTATTTATTAAAGTTTTATTCTTATCTCTATCTCTTTTCACCTTGAACATGTTTTGAACTATGTTATGTTGTTTTTGTTTCTGATTCTTTTTACTGTTGTATTGTTTTGTGCTCATGACTTTGGATTGATTTATCCATTTGCATGTAAAACTTAGTATTAGATGTGTTATTATTAGGCAAATATATTAGTACTTTGTAGACTATTCCTTTTCCATTGTGTGATTACTGAATGAGACTTGTAGGACATAATTCAAAGATATTTCTATTAAGTTTTCTACTTGTTTCTTTTTATTAAGTTTCCTTTATTATGTTTTATAATTGATTATAAGTTAGGTCTTCCTTACATTCCAGTTTTCCATTTGAAGAATTTATTCATTGATAGTAATTTTTTTAGTTTAAATTTATTTGCTGGTAAATTAAATTATCAATTATTTAGTTTATTATTCTGTTTCTCTTCAATTACCTTAATAGTTGAATTCTTAGGAGTTTGACTCGGTTTTTCATTTTGAAAGATATTTCGATCTTTTATTTGTTAAAATATTTCCATGACACCATAGGAACCCCTATACCTTCGCATATATTTTGTGTCAACTCTAAGCCTACCAACCCCAGTCGATAATTAAATAATAGGTGAATTAATCTAGATGATATAACACCCAACACATCTAATACCAACATGCTCTCCATCTCCTCATAATGGATGTCCTTTACCATTGTGGCATTGAAACCATATTACTTCATTTCCTCACCCGTGACGAGGATGAAAAATTCCTTAATGATTCTCACAACAGAGCCTGCGGTGGCCACCTCTCGGGTTTGGCTATTGCCCAAAATATTCTCTGTGCCGGTTATTTTTTACCAAACTTTTTTTCTTATTGCATCGAGGAAAGCAAACAGTTCCACATTTTTCAACTCTTTTCCTAAAAATCAAGGACTCCCCCATGTTGTTGCATCCTGTAGTCATAGTTGGTCCCTTCTACAAACGGGAAATTGACTTCATGACATGTAATCCCACCTCGACTAGTGGCCATAACTACATCATCATCGCTATCGATTATTTCACTAAATGGACCAAGGGAATTCCTACATTTAATTGTAAGGACCACACAATGGAATGTTCCTTTTCCAATCATGTCATCACACTCTTCGGTGTCCCCCAACAACTAGTTTCATACCACGGTCATGAATTTGAAGACACGGTTTGGATCGAGCTTTCAACCATGTTGATATTTGAACACCAGTATTCCTCTGCTTACTACCCTCATTTAAATGGACAAGTTGAATTTGTTAACAAGATCATAAAAACCATGCTCCAGTGGATGGTAGGAATCTATAAAACCAACTGGAACCATATGCTCTTCTCAATTCTCTAGGCCTATCGGACATCAATGAAAAATTCCACTAGATTCACGCGATTCCACTTAGTCCACAGTGTCAAGTTGATACTTCCCATTGAGTTCCATATTATGTCACTCTGCCTTGGCATAGACCTCTATCCCAATACCGTACAATTAGAAGAACACCTTATTCTACTTGACCATAAAAATGAGGACTATCGTGCTGCTCTCCAAGAAATTGAAGCAACTAGAACCCCGTCAAAGTAAAATTTTGACTCCCATGTCCAACCTTGCACCTTTACAGAAGGGGATTTGGTCCTTGTTTACGATGAATCCAATGATAAGTTACGAAAATGGAAGTTTTATTCCATGTGGTATGATCCAAATTTCATCCAAAACTACCTTGGCAATGGGGCATATATTCTTCCATACTCGGATCGCCACTTGTTGAAGAATCCCCGCAATGGGCTCTACCTCAAGAGGTTCTACGTCTGATGTCACTACCATGAATCACTTATTGTATAATATTTATTTTTTATTTTGCACTTTTATTAACATGATTCATACAATTTGTTTCATTGACTTCTTCAAATGGATCCTACCTCATATTGCTACACTGGATTTTCTTATAGAGCAAGTAGATGGTCTTCCAATCTCGCCTCAGCTGCTTGGGTTATCTATTCCCAATCACATGAGTTGATCCATATCGATGGAATGTGTGTTGGAATTGCTACCAAAAACTAGGTTGAGTATGAAGGTGTCATTGATTTCCTGGTCGCTTCCCTCTAGTTGGGTATTCATCACCTTGATGTCTTCTTAGACTCCCAACTACTTGTCTCCCAGTTGAATAACTATTATTAGGTGCACGATCCTTTTCTCTTTATAAAGTTCTTGTGCACTAAAGAATTGGTTAGAAATTTTGAATCCATTACATTCACACATTTTCCCAGAAACCTCAATAGTGTAGCAGACCAAATGGATAATGATAGTCTAGAGTGGCATATTTGTCATTGCATGTAGGAAATAAAAAAATTCATCATCCATCATCATATAATCATGCATACATATGTTATATACATCATATAGGAATTTTTATCATAAAAATCCTCATATAAAAAACCATAAAAGTGCATTCATGTGCATAAATATATATATATAATGTCATAGTGTTCAGTACAAAATGAGAAGATCCATAAGTTTTCTCAGCTGAGCATACATATCAATACAAAAATTCTATTGCACCACCTCATTAGGGGTAGCACCACTAACTGCTAATCAGAATCGAAATCCTTGTCCTAGTCCTCCAACTCTAGATCCTCATTTGTTTCCTACTCATCATTGGTGTCATCCTCATCCTCCATCAATGTGTCACCCTAAGCTGTCGCTAGAACATACTCTGTTGCGACTCCAATCCTCTTCATCAAGGGGATCCGGTCATGAGGTGTGCGGTAGTAGGTAGTGATCAGATCATCATCACCTAGGTGTTTCCAATCATTATCAATAACTCTGTCTAGCTTGGCAGGCACACCGAGATGAACAAAAGGAAAATGTAATCCAGTGAAAAGGACAGTTTTGATGAGGACTCTTACATGAAAGTCACGAATTTTAAAACCACCAATTGAAATGAGAGAATTCAGCAAAAGTGATTTGGGGTCCTCCACTTGAACTTGAACATGAACTGTAACAATGACACATGACATGTGGTCCCCTCTTTATTATAGGCCTCCACTAGGTCTATTTTTCTTTCGTACACCAGAGGGTCATATAGAATATATTTGGGACGTCGTTCGCACCATCGAGTTCAGTTTTTCCTCTTCTATCTTTTGACGAGATCCTTGTCTCGCACTCTGACTATGATTTTTTGGGAAATATCTGAGCAACCACCTAGATTTTCATGCCACCACACAAATATCCACTATGGAGTTTCTATTAATCTCTTTTCTGACTCTTAAAAGAATGAAAATATCATTGATCATGCTTGCTTCCTTTCATGCTCATTAAAGTATTTGAAAGGGAGTCTATATAACCTCATTTATCTCCTTTTCTGTATTATGTAGACTATCATAAGAAAATGGCCACCTTGGCACACACAGGCTAGGAATGTTTCCTTTTGCATCCTTTTAGGCTTCATCTTACAGTGGGATCGAACTTTACGAAAAATATCATCATGGGTTTCTTTAAGCTCTTTTCCAGCCTTCTCATTAAGAATATAGTATCAAGCAAACTTGGTTTCATTCATGCTCATAAAAGTATTTGAATGGATGTCCAATGAGTATAGCTCTAACCTTTTTCATCCTGATTGGATTAACAACGGTAAAGAAGTATTCCCTCCCCAAATGTCGGGAGAGGTCTCCTGCGCACACTTTTATCCTTTTTTAGAATCAAGAGACAAAATAAAAAAAAAAGAGACCACAATGGAGTATTCTTCTTGTTTTTAGACTCTTAGGAAATTAAAACACCATCGAGCATTTACCTTCTCAATATCGGTAAAAATCCATGAGATCAGGTCATAATGGTGCCTTTAGGCACCAAACCATATATACAATTTGGTAGCTTCACCATTTTTGTTCTACTTTGTTTAGAGTCTTCTACGATGAGTCTTCCTTGGATCCCATCGACACCACTAGTATAGTTACCTCCCTCAGTATTTCCCATTAGCAGTTACTTTCCCAGTATTTCAGCTATGATCCCTCTCCCATGATTCAGTTGCATTTGCTTCCAATCTAGCCATGTTGTCATTACTCTGAACAAAGTATTTTTTACTCTCCCATGATCTCCTACCCCTATTCCCACATTTTAGTGTGTCAGTCCCCAGATTGTCCCACATAGTTGATTACCCCCCTCGTGCTTCTCGTCAAGGAAATCTTATTTTCTCGATTAGTTGCAGGTCTCCCTCTGTCAAAATCAACACATCTATTCCAGAGGATAGACCTAGAGAACCCTGTATCCTAGTTTCATTCACCTTCATAATGAGTTCCTTGAACCACTTGAGAGGATTCATTTGTGCCTCTTAGGGTGGTTGTGTCTCACGTTCTTGAATTCAGCTACATCACTGCCCCATTGAGATTTGTACAGGGTATTGGTATGCATAGTATTTTATCGAAGACCTCAGTTGTCACTTGACTCTAGCACATTGGTCAATCTATTATGGGACCCAGACAGGTTCATGTCTCTTGTGATTTTCGGGTTGCATTGGAAACAATGTTCATAAGCCCCAAAGAAGTGATTCAATATAGATCCATTATTGATGTGGCATATTATACCACATGGATTCTGACTCCCCATCATGGAATCCCTCTATCTATGTACAATACCAGATCCAACAAAGCGTCAATTATGAAGATATTGCATTCGAAGAGAATTCCATTGTTCCTATGTCTCGTTTCTTCAAATCAACAGGATATTCATCCTCTCATTGAGGCCACCATTATGTAACATCAATTGTATATGTATTGATCGGCTCCCATATTTTTTGATCCTTAATGCCATTATTTATTCTTTTGGCATTGTTACGAGCATGGGTATGACCGCCTCATCAATATACATGTCATAGATTCTTTGTATCTCACCCATTGTTGGGAACCATTAATATAAAAACCAAAATCCACCATGTTTCGAACGAGGAAGAGTCCCTTCATCATAGGTCTCTCCAGTATCTCCACTATCCCCATGATCTTATGATGTCTTTTGTCCATATGATGAGCTCCTGCCCTCACACATCAGGGGCCAATATGTTAACGCAAAAAATTGCTCACCTAGCTTTGCGTGGTCAAAACCACATACATACATCATTTTCCTACCATTTTTCCCTTTCCTTTAACCTTCACAAATATGTTTTGCCTTCATTCTCTCTCGAAATAGGCCAAAAAACCCACAAAAAGGCCAAAAAATCTCACAAAAGGCTAAGAACCCAAAAAAGGGCTAAAACATAAAAAAGGGCTTAAAAACCCAAAAAGGGCCTAAAACCCTAAACATGGCTTAAAACCCAAACTAGGGTTCCAAAACCCTAAAAGAGAGAAAATGACAAAAAATGTAAAAAATTATTATGAAAATAGTGTGAAGGTCTCCATCAACAAGATTCTTATCCATTTTTCATTATTTATTTGGTGAGTACGATGAGAAACCACTCTCAAAATATTCACACCATTTTTGCCAATCATTCCATAGCCCCACCATCTCCCACCCAATACATGGAGAGGCAGTCCATTTCTAAGATCGGGTATAGTGGCCCATTTTCAGAAGAAGAGGGTATCATTTTCATGTTTTTTACATTTATTTAGTTTAGTTGCATTTTATTATTGATTTCCTTTTACTAATATCATTGTTTGATGTAGATTTCTTCCACAAACTCTACCCTACTATCTCATTGATAGAAGGGAGGTGCTTTTACATATAGTAGTGGTAAAAACCTCGCTACATTATGAATTCATATAATCCATGGTCAATGTTGTGCAATTAAACCTAACAACCAGTGATCCATAAGAGTGGAATTCATGGGGGAATTGGGATAGAAGAATTTTGGGTGATGAAATTATCAAGCTATTCGATAATATGATTGGTGGATAAAAGTGCATGGCATTTGTGGATGAGTGGTCTAAGTGATGATGGGACTTTCTATTTGTCTTTTACTATATTATGGGGCCATTGTCACTTAACTAGTGCATGGGGGAATCACATGGGAGAAACCTACCAATAAATGTACATTTATCCATGATTTTAGGAGCTCTAGGGACCAATACCTATAATTTAGTAACCCACTCTAAGTTCCACCAACATTTGACCCTAATCAATCAATGTTCAATTATTCTTAGTTTTTCTCTTATTCCCATTAGTTAGATCACTCTTAGTCATGCCCGCACCACTTTTAATGATTTCAATAAAGTAGGGTGCCTTTTATCACCTAACTTAGTCAGTTAACTAATTGTGAACTCATTCAATGATCTGAAGTTGCATTAATGAGCTATAGAGGTGATTTTCCACACTGATTTGGCTCTATAGTCACTCCATGTTGGTATATTCAAATCCTATATTACACATTCGAATTCTACTTTTAATAAAAACATTGTATTTAATACAATATATTTATTAATGGATGTAATGTTATTCTTCCCAATTTTGGTCTCATGTGTATTTAATTTTCAATGAATTATGGATCAACGTTTACTCTATCTTCTGCAAGATTCTTTCACATTTGATTTCATTGAGGCCCAAGGATCTAGCAGAAGAAAAAAAAACATGGTATTAGAGCAAGTATCTAGGCTATCTTCAAACCTCGAAAACTTCCATTGATGCAACAAAATCAATTGGGTTCATCTTAAACTCTAGTATTGTTTCCTTGTTCCCTCTTGATTTTCTCAAGAGAAGTCTATCTAGGTGTGATGCACCTAGATAAAGTGCATGTGTCGAAGTAGAGAGTTCTTGAATTGGTTTTATTTCTAATAGAATTATTTGTATTTCTTTTGGAGATACATTCAAATATTTTTTGAAGAATTAGTTGTTTTTGAAGCTAGGAAATGGACAATTTAGCACCTTTGAAACACAGAATCCTCGGCCCCTTCAACTATATTTATTTGAGAGTTTATATGAGAATTATCTTTTGCAACAAGGTTATGTACAAGGTCACCATTAGCAAAGAGGTTGAAACCCAATAGCCTGTTGAAAATTTGAAGCATATGACCAAGCTAGATGAAGCATTTAGCTTCACGTGCATCCACATATCCATGGAACTACTATTCCATCTTGATAGAACAAGAACTCAAAAAAAGTATGGGATAAGTTCAAATTCTTGTTTCGTAAGAAGGATTAACTCAACAACCATATTCTAGAGAATGATATGGTAGCACTAGAACCCAACAAATTTGAACTATAGAACATTTTTTCTCCAAATTCAAATGTCTTGTCATGCAATACAAGTAGTGGCAAATTGAGAAGAAAGATGATCAATTGGAGATATCAATTATGCGAAAATTGGCCCAGAATTCTCAGTGTTCATATTCACCTTTCACTCTGGGATACTGAAAACTCCTCATTGGAAAATTCCATCCATTGATTCCTTCATAGAATCTATAATACAAGAAAAAGACAATATGATACATTTGGGGGCCATCGTATCCTCCAAAGATCAAACTCTCTTGGATGGTAAGACAAAGAATGCATAAGAAAGGAGGAAGCAGAAATAAAAGGAGAATATGAACATTGAAGTTTAACCTAAAGACGAGTTTGATCCAATAGATGAATCCCTAGGCTCTAAGAAGGATAAACATCATAGGTTTGAGAGGCGAAAAATTCTCCTATTGTAATAAAGAAAAACATATAGAGAAAGGTTGTATGAATACGCCAATAGATAAAATGTCAAGAAACCTTGAGAAACATAATAATGCTCTCCCTGAAGGCTCAAGGGAGGATGAATATTGATATAAATTTGAATATAAAGAGAGATATCATGCACTGAAGGATGGATTTACAACATATCATGCCTTCCCCATTGATTCAGGAGCCTCCAATCACATGGTTTCACCCAAATAATGATTCTCTTCATTACAAATTACTGATGTTCCATGTATTCACATAGGATATGCCACTCAAATCCGAATTGAACGGAAGGGTTAAATCAAATTATAGCATGGAGTGTTGAAGAATTTTATGTATGTTCCCTCCTCAGTTGCAAATTTGTTGTATGTATACCAGATGACTGATACAGGCTCGCCAAAGCAAGTTGTATTTGGTCCTTACTCAACTAGGAAGTTGATAGATCAAGGTGTTGTAAACCATGCCTCCAAGGAATATGAATTCTCACACTTTATACCATACTTAGATCTATTGCATTATCATCTGCCATTTGAAATTAAAGTTAAATTCATCCTACCTAATTCTTTTGCATATTATATTGTTTCCATTAATGTTTCATATTCATAATTCAAAGTAGAGGATCGACTTGAAACAGTTTGTGGAATTGAATATGACTTTCAATCAGATCCATATCCCGATCCAGTCCCTAATCCCAATCCTATGCCTAAATGGAATCAAAAGGTTATTAAGGCTACTAGGAACATGACTGGAGAGTCATATGACCTGACGATAACAATATCTTAGTTTAAAAAAGAAATCCTTGCACTATTCTAAGAAAATAAACTCATCCGAGATAGGTGGTACAAACTCCCAGAGATATTCTTCATGATGGTAAGTTCTAATAAACAAGTCTTCTCACTAAAGAAAAAAAATTGATCATGTCACTCTTCCTACAGAAACAAGAGAAAAAGGAAACATTTATTCTCCTATATGTCATCAGATTGGAAGAAGGTGGATAGGTTCATATGCATAGTACCAGCAAACTATTGAACACAAGGACCATCACACTGCGATACTACTCCACAAAGATGAATATTGCAACAATTATTTCACAAGTTTTTATATTTAAGAATAAATTTGTCTCCTGATGTGAAATATGGATCTCGATTTTCCTACTTATTGGGGGGCGGGGGTATTTTCCCGTGAGGTTTTCCCCATTTCCTCGGTTATTAGGAAGTAATTTTTTCCAGTCATATTGTATGTGTAAACTTTGGTCTTATTTTCCAAATCCAAGGTTGTCCAAGTTAGGATTAAGGGGGGTGTTAGGATTATTAATTAATCCTCCCTTGACCACCATATTATATTTGTATTTTCCTATATGAGGAGTTCATTTCCACTTCACCATGGAAAGGGTGGATCACATGAGTGCCACCTACCACTCAACGAGTTCATCTACATGAGTACAACTCAATCCCTATAATTTAGGAACCTACTTTCAGTGCCTCCAATAGTATCCAGTAGTTGACCCTAGACGATGTTCAATTATGTCTAGTTATGCTCTAATTCCCATCAGTTTGATCAATTTCAGTCATACTAGTGCCACTTTTCATGATTTGAGGAAAGTATGGCATCTTTTCTCATCTAACCCAGTTAGTTAACTGATTGTGAACTGATTCAGATATTTGGAGTTTCATTAGTGTTATCTAGTTGTGATTTCCCCACACCGATTTATATTTGGAGTCAGTTTAGGTTGGTATATTTGAATCCTACCTAAGGAATTTGAATTCTCCTATTTGCAACACCATTGTATTACATACAATATAGTGATTAATGTATGTAATTCTATTCTTCCATTTAGTGGTCTCATGTGTGTTTAAGTTTCCAATAATTATTCATCAAAGTTTACAGTATTCCTTTTATTGCTTCTGCAATCTTCTTTCACATTTGATTTCATTCATGCCTAAGGATCCATCTTCACAAATTAAATAGGCACAATCATGGGGAAAAACTAATAATATGGGGAATCATCATCAGGGTGCATATTATGGCCTATGTATTAAAAATTGTGGTCAATTGGGATCAACCATGTTCAATGTTATTCAATAACAATTAACAACCAAAGATCCATAATATGGTCAACGAAGGTGGACTCCAGTGGTTGTTTAGTTCAAGGTGTTATTGGGTTAGAAGGGATTTGGGAAATTAAATTATAAAGTTATCTATTCTTTAGATGGAAGTACAAATGTGTGTAGAATTTTTGGATGAGTGATCTAGACGAGGGTGGGCCAATCGTGGGGAGACATTAATAATATGGTCAACCATCAGCATGGTGCATATTATGGTCTATATTTTCAACATTGTGGTTGATTTGGATCAACCATGGACAATTATATCCATAATATGGTCCATGAGGGTGGAATATGGGGGTTTATTGGTTCAGGGGTCCATTCAACTAGAATTATTTTAGGAAATGGATATATGAAGTGATCTCAGCATCGGATTTGTAAATAATTTTGCATGGAATTTGTAAATCAGTGAACTATATATTCAACATTATGGTTAATCTAGATCAACCATGGTCAACACTATTTAGTGATATGTGAAAAAAAAATTGAATGATCCATAATATGGTCAATGAGGGTGGACTTTGGGAGTTGATTGGTTCAAGGTGTCATTGGGATAAAAGGATTTTTGGAAATGGAAATATCAAGATAATTGATCATCGAGGTTGGTAATAACTATGCATGGCATTTGTACATGAATGAGCTAGTTCATGGTGTGGTATTCATGGGGTAATGTTAATAATATGGCAAACCATCATAATGGTGCATATTATGGTTTATATATTCAACATTGTGGCCAATAGGTATCAGCCATAGTTAACAGTATTCAATCTAAGGTAAAAACCAAATTGAATGATCCATAATATGTTCCATAACGGTGGAATCTGGGGGTTGATTTCTTTAGGGGGTGATTGAGATAGACTGGTTTTGGGAAATGGAAATATGAAGATCTTAGTTCATCTAATTTGTGAATAATTTTGCATGGAATTTCTAGATAAGTGAGCTTTGTGACAGTTGGACAATCATTGGGAAATGTTAAAAATATGGAGAACCTTCGTCGTGGTGTATATTATGGTTTATACATTAACCATCATCCTGTTTAATTGGGATTAGGCATCGTCAATTCTATTCAGTGAAGAGTAACAAGCAAATTGAATGATCCATAATATGGTCCATGAGAATGGACTCCACGGGTTAATTAGTTCATGGGGCCATTGGGATAGAATGATTTTTCTTAATAGAAAAATTGAGATATCCAATAATCATATTTCAAAATAATTATGCATGGAATTTGTAGATCAATGACCTAGGTGATGGTGGGAAAGTCATGGGGAAATGTAAATAATATGGTGAACCATCAGCCTAGTTCATATTATGATTTATATATTCAACATTATGGTCAATTGAGATCAACCATGGTCAACACTATTCAATGAGAGTTAAAAACACAATTGAATGATCCATAATATGGTCCATGAGAGTGGAATCTATTGACACATATATGTCGACAGGGGTCCACACACCATCAACACCCATTTTTACTATGATCTCCATGAGCACTGACCCAAATTGGTTTTACCCTATCGAAAAACAACTCTGAAGAAGAAAAATTATCACTCGAGATGTTCGAGGGAGAGATTCAGGAACCACGTTTCCATAGTAAGGAGGAGGATTTATGCACCTATTCTCTATATGTCGCAGTAATAACAAGAGATTCAGGAAAATGTTTTAACATTAACTATTTATATTCAACTGCATCATGAACCATTCACATTAGATTGCATCATTGTATTCATTCACAAACAAATTGATGAAAATGGAACCATTCAGTATGCAGTGAGATCACATAATTCAAGCATATAAACCGTATCAAAAAAATTAATCATTCGTATCACATCATTAGAACCACAAAAAACAACAAAACATAATACAAAGAGTGTTCAACATCATCTACACATTTCATATTACTTCTGCACATTAAAACAGGTTCCCAAAATACATTCTCAATTTCTCAAGACAGAACCGAAATAGCAGAAACAAAGATCAATATTTTGTAGATGTTAATAAGATAGTCTAAGACAAACTCCAAGATATGATGATGATTCTTTCCTACTAAATTTATAACTTTATATATAGGCTTGTGCATTTACAAAATGGTCCACTTGTAACTACTTTCTAACTAACTTGGACCGACAAGTACAAAACTATGACCAAATCGACTCTTGTCGACTTCTCCTCCTTGTGCACTATATCACACTTTTGCACCACGTGCATCCAACTTGCCTGCCAACATTGCCTCAACAAAAACTTGTGGCTCATCCTTGAGCCACTTCAACTAGATAGTATGTACTCATTGATATTGATATTGAAATATTCATACTATTGTTTAACTTCATGAACTATAGATTTTCCCTTTGTGCAAATTGTTGCGCATTATTCTACATCCTGTTCAGTCAAATGCTTGACAAATTTTGTAGTCACTTCCTTATGAATATCATGTGTATATTGAAGCACATTAATTTCCTTAAGTTTCAACTTCTCACTAACATCCTAGAATTCATCCAGTTGAGTTGTGCGAGGTTGATGGCGCTCCCTAGCTCTGGTGGCTCTCTATTGTAGTACTTTCAATTTAACTTCCTTAGTCACATGCACTACAGAGGGCATATCTTCGATTGATGTCCTCATCACTGTTAATTATGCCTTTGCTTTATGTAATTGCACACTCAACTGTTGCAGCTTCTCATCTTGAGCCATACTTTTCAAAAATTGTGCAGTTTCATCGTTGATTGTGTTAGTCTCTCTCTCACTCTCGTCTAGATACATTGTCACATATTCAATCATTCACTTGTGCACTGAAACTTGTTTTGGTGGTGAGCTTGGGATTTCTCATACCTGCAGCTCTTCATTGTCTCTTCCCATATCTGTGATAAATTGGCCTAGTCACAAAACCTTATCTTCTACGAACATATCGTCTGCGATGTCAAGGATTTCCTGACATGCAAATGCGATATATTTTTCTAAACGTACCTTATCATCCCATATCTGTGTTTTCCCCTCAATTACTACATATTGTGCCTTATTCAGGAACTCTATATCTTGCTTCTCCATTTCATATTTCTCCTGCGACTTCAGCAAATGGTCGCCAATGATTTCTTCTCTATCAGCAAGGTCCCGGCTTGCCATATTTTTAAACCACACCAAGAATGGGTTGGTAATTCATTAACATCAAGAGAAATTGTATGAAACTGTTGTAGTGATGCATCAACATCCTCAATATTTGTCTTGGATGCTCACGATGGAATCTCTACAATTCTGACTAGCTTTCCTATTTCTCAATTCTCTAGTTTTCTGCAACACATTTTCTTATGGTACCTTTTTTTTAAACGACATTAATAAAATATTGTAATTGAGTCTTTACCTCCTGAAAACCCTCTATAGGGTGTTGTTTTAACTATGTCTCTCTCATAGTGTTCATTGTTAATTTCTTATGGCTATATCAGATTTTATAACATTTAGCATCATAACAACATAACCATAAGCAAAATATCACTGAAAGATAGACAAGCACAACCACACAAAATAACTCAAAGATTTATCTTGGGAAATCCTCATGGGGAATAAAACCTAGCAAAACTTCCTCTGTATAAGATGTATAAAAATTAAAAGATAAGACCCCAGATCAGTGCCCCTCCTCCAGCATATATATATATATATCTTTGTCTCTCCTATGCACTTTGCACAAGTGCATGTGCATTCAAATTAGGAACATATATCCTCTATTTATACTATTTTTGTCACTTGACATTTAACCTAACAAGTCGGCCCCACTTAACTTATGTAGGTCAACTTCACTTATGAATACTCAATACAATATTATATTATATTCATTAGGGTACTATTTACCTAAATTACAATGGAATATTTACCTCACGACTCTATGATGTCCCAATACAATACTAACACCCCTGTGGAGGAATAATGACATCTCCTTGGGTTACATTAGTAAAATACAATTAGAATATCCTTTGTAGTTACAATATTCAATACTCCCCCTTGACGAGAAGGTTACTACTGACAACATCATCATAGACTATAGGATACCAAACAAATAATCTCTACAACATCATTGAGGCTATACATCTATACGTCACAGGAATTTTTCACAATCAGTAACTGGAACATTTTCTCTTCATCTTCTGCATCACATGATCACTTGATCCTTTTGTAGTAACTCTTCGATCCTTCATAGCAGCACTTCAATCTTCTGATCCTTTGCAGTAGTACTTTGCTATTATGTTCCTTTGTAGCAGTACTTAGATCTTTTGATGCTTTCTAGTGGCACTTAAATCTTCTCGATCCTTTGCAATGCAATTTCAATATTATCAATCCTTTGCAGCAATACTTTGATCCTCTCAATCCTTTGCAATATTACTCTAATCTTCTCAATCCTTTGTAGAAGCACTTCTATCTTCTTGATCCTTTGCAGCAACAATTTAATCTTCTCGATCCTTTGCAGTAGCACTTTAATCTTCTCGATACTTTTTAGCAGCACTTTGATCTTCTTAATCCTTTTCAACATCACTTTGATATTTTGTAGCAGCCTTCGGATATTCTCAATCCCTTGTAGAAACACTTGGATCATTTTTATCCTTTTGTAGAAGCCCTTCAATCCTTTGCGGCATCACTTTGATCCTTCTTGATCCTTTGCAACCACACCTCGATCGATTTGACCCTTTTCTGCTATACTTCGATCTACTTGATCCTTTGCTTCCACGCTACCTTCACTACATAATATCTATTTGCGGGATGATAAATCTCGATCACTTTTGGACATAAGTCCAAGGACGATGCAATCCTCCATCAACATGATCCATGAAATCGATTAGCTGAATCGTTTACAAATAAATGTAGATATCCACCACACCCAGTTCCAGTGCTATCATCCATGAGGACTCATTGTAGTCCATCCATACCACACAGGTTAGGACCACTCACAAATGAGTTTTATACTACAGTATCTACACTCACGTGATGGTATACCATACCATGTAAGAGTATTGTCTGCAGAGCAGATCTTGACCACATTCAAAATGTTGTCCCAACATAGAACATCCATACCACATAGGTTATGACCACTTCCAAGTGAGTTTTATACTACGAATTACATGAGGACTCATCATAGAGCATCCATACCACACAAGTTAGGAAAAATCCCAAGCGAGTGTTATTATATGGAATCTACATATGAATGTAGGCATACTCTCCATACAAGAGTATTGTCTATAGAGAAGATATTGACTACATACAAAATGTCATTCCTGTCATCCATGAAGACTCATCATAGAGAATCCATACCAAATGGGTTAGGACCACTCCTAAGAGAGTGTTATTCTACGGTATCCACAACTGAATGTGGGTAATATCCATACGTGAGTAACATCTACAAGGACATCCTTAGCCAGTAAGGACCACTCTCATGAACATAGTGTTATACCTACCATCCTTAAGAAAGGGTACTATCCTCCACAGGTGAATGTAAGTACTCTCCATGAGAGAGTAAAATCTGTAGGGACATCCTTACCTAGTAAGGACCACTATCATGAATAGAGTGTTATACCTTCCATCCTCAAGAGATGATTCTATCATCCAAAAATAAATGTTGGACCTTGTCAGCATATTTAGGCACACTTGGTCTCTTCCATTCTAGAGCATCACTATCATCCCATCATCGATGCATGTCTCATCATCACTCCCCATTTTCTGGGAGGATCCATATTATCAACCTTCTCCCCCTTTTTCCAAGGAGGCTTCGTAGTCTCAAATTGTTCTTCCTTTCAAAGCATAGTCCATATATTCAACTTGTTCCTCCTTTCTGAATAAATTCCGTCTCTTTGACTCATTCTTCCTTTTTGAAGAAATTCCATATCTTTGACTTATTCTTCCTTTCTGAAGAAATTCCATATCTTCGACTTCTTCTTCCTTTCTCGAAGAGAGTCAATATATTTTACTTGTTATTCCTTTTTCGAAGAGAGTGAATATCTTCAACCTATTTCTCCATTCCAATAATGGTACATATCTTCATCATTCCTCCTTGCAAGGAAGGATCTGTATCAACATCACCATCATTGTTCCTCCTTTTAAGGAAATTATTTTCAAACTACACCGAGCTTGTCAGAGAATCTTGGTCACCACATCAGCAACTTGCTCATCAGTACCCACATACCTAAATTTTATGTCTCCCTTCGGTACCATATTCCACAATATTCTTTCTCATCTTTATACAACTCTGGTTGTCAGAAATAATAACTATGGTATCCAACTCCATGTCAAATAGTCCTGACATCATATTTCTGAAGCCATATGGCTTCGAAAATAGTGGAGCAAATTGCAGTATACTCGTCTTCAGCTATATTGAGAGAAACATTGGACTAAACCATGATATCATGGTAGATCCAAAACCATAACATCCATCTGAGGTGTTCTTCCTGTCTTGTGGCACTTCATTTTCAAGATGAATCTGTATATCCATATAATATGCAGTCATGATCTCTACCATAGTAAATCCCCAAGTATATCGTACCTTTTAGGTACATCATCACATGCTTTGCAAATATCAAGTCAAACCATCTTGATTTAACTAGCTATTGACTCAAGGTGTTCACAACAATGCATATATCTCACCTTGTGTTCATTAGATACATCAATGAATCAATAATCTGTGTGTATTGAGTCATCTCCACTATCTTTGATGTCTCATCAGACAACAACTTCATGTTGGTATCGATGGATGTGGCCATGGATTTACAATCCAACATATCAAATCTTCTTTAATATTTCCACAACATACTTTCCTTAGTTTTAAAAGATTCCTTCTAAGCTCTTCCACACTTTCATATTGAGGAAATAATGCATCAATCCAAAATATTTCATCTTGAATTCTTGATCTAGCTTCTTCTTGCAATATTTGATGTGTTTCTCCTTTCCATCCAGAAACAGATCATCCACATGCAACAATAGTATGCCAGGTTCATCATCCATAACCTTAAGGTAAATATTAGGATCAACTTTACTCTTGGTAAAGTCCATGCTTTCCAAGAAGCTATATATTCTTCCATACCAAGCTCTAGGAGCTTTCTCCAGTCCATACAAAGTCTTTTTCAACTTACATACATGAGTCACTATGTTTTCTCCTTCAAATCATTGTGGCAATTCAATGTAAACCTCTTCCTCAATCACACCATTAAGGAAGGCTTGCCTTTACATCCATATGGTCTATATCCCACTTCATAATGGAAGTAAGTGCAATGATAGTTCTGATGGAAGTGTAAATTGCTCCTAGAGAAAATGTATCTTCATAATCAATTCCCTCTTTGAGAGAATCCTCTAGCCACAAATTATTCCTTTTTCAAGACTTCCATCAACAAAAAATACACTTGGAAGATACCACACTCTTTATTTATTGTTTGGGTACTATATCCCAAACATCATTATGGTATTCTTCCATCATTGCATCTACCATGAGTTCATTATGTCAGGTCATTGACATATCCTAGTCTTCTGCATTCAACATTGAAGTTTTGAAACCAATTTACTCTTGGTAAAGTCTCGGTCCATTATAAAGTTTTCCATCATGTCATACCATGTCGAACTTAGAGATATTATGTAGTCACTCCCATTGAACTAGAGCATCATCATCCTTCTGCCATCTATACTGGAGTAACATGTAGCATCTTCTACTACTATGTATCCATCTCAGGTTACTGGCTACCAAGATCCCTTTATCTTGAACTTTGTTGAAAAGTTCCTCTTGCACCCAATTGTGAGCTTGTTGTCTTCTATAGGTTTCCATATTCAACCTTGTAGCAAAGGTTAATATATTCATCACTCTAGGTGATCTGTCAAACTCCTAGATTTGCTTATCTATGGGTTCTTTATGAGCTCATACAAAGCATATTCTGTATAGGTGGCTATTTTTTCGATATATACTTCTACTAGAGAAGCGTGTCTGTTCAATAGAGTATGTCATTCCATAGTCTATTCATTCTGTGACAAACCACAAACATTGCTGTGAACAATTGTTCATGTAGATCCATATGGAAGACACTACGAACTTCTCTTCAGTTCTCATAATCATACCCTGGACATCATTCCTTATCATCAACTGTTACTCTTTCATCATAGCTTCATCCATAGTTGGAAGGGTTTTCGTCGATGATGTCATCGAGTTGTGTCACACAACTAGAGTGTGTCTGAGGCCTCTTACTTTGGTTTGGAAGTCCCATCATACTTCTCTTCATCTTGGAATATCCCTCGTGCCCAAGCTAGTCTTCATCTCTCGAAGTGGATCTACCACTCTCTGAAGCTCTTTCATCCGTCATAGTTTCCCTGACCCTGGGAGCTTCAAGTTCATATTTATTGAAGTGAAACTTGAATTGTCATCAATTTTTCTTTAGAACAAGTCTCATCCTCCTTTTCTTGTAGGTGGTTGTACACAACCTTTCCTACAAGTCAAATTCACCAGTTTCACGGTTAGAACCATTTCATAGGACATATGCATAACGAAAAATTATTGTGCATCATGCAATTGTTTAGCCAATACAACATTCATCCATATCTCACAAAAAATTTCTAAATGTCTTCCATCTCTACCATGACATCATTGAGATTATGCACTAATCCAATATGTCAGCGAAGAGGTTTCATTCTAGATTAGTAGCAATGAAGAGTTGTAGAGCACCATGGGATACTTACCCATCACATGCATATTAGTAGTATAATGTCATTAGTGCAAACATTCTATCATGCATAATACATAATATATACAAGATATACAATTCAAATACTTATCTTTGTTTGTTTGTCATCATCTCCTTCTAGATCTGCAACTTCTTCTTTGACTTGTGATATTGCTTCAATCTCATGCTTGCTTGAAATCTTTTCTAGAATGCTAGTTCTTGGTGGACCTAGCTGTTGGGCCTCGAAATTGTCTTTTATAATGGATTATTTACATTAATTCCCTGGCCTATTTACCGAAATCTAAAACATTTATATTTAATTTGTCTATCTTTTACTATGTTTTCATCAATTATAGCTTATAAATGTAAAACAAGATTAATTCATCATTTTTTATGTGTTATTGCATTTAGTGCACATTTTGGCACTCCATTCAGCACCTTCTTTCGGTCCTAAGTTCTGAATTAGATTTGATTGCTTGTTAGGATTACCTATGTCTTCCAGTTCTTATTGATCCTGCATGTACACATTGAAAACATAAAGTAAAAATAAATTTTAAATATTGATTTAAATTTAAATAAGAAAATAAAAATATTAAATATTAAAATAATTAAATATTAAAGCAATTGTTTAACTTTAAATCACTTTTCAAACACACTCATATACAATTTAAACACAATTCATATAATACACATCAAAACAAAAGTGAAATATGATTTTAATTCCTTTGAATATGGTGTTGGTTATTAAATAGAAAATGTCGTATTATATATATACCTTCTAAAACATAAAATGACTTATTTAAAAGAACCTCACAGTGAACAATATATGAATTATGCCAAATAAATGGTTTGTCATCACATGCCATTTCATATTTTGTTTTTTCTTTGTATAACTAACAGACCTTTTGTGTGCAGGCCCTGAAAATGGAATCGCGTATCATAACGATGAGAAGGCGGAAGATTCAGAGAATAATGTGCTAAAGTAAATAAAACTCAGCCACAAAATAAATCAAGCACTCAACAATAGATTCAGCAAACAAACCAACACTAATTCAGGAACTATTTGCAATTACAAGAGTTGCCAAAATAGTTTTAAACCTAGAATTTTAGCAGTCAATATTTCTTGACATCCATATTGTTCCTCGATTTCAATGCACATGGGAGAAAATGTCCCCAAACTTTCAAATCAGTTTGAAGAAAGTCCATCTAGCTACAAAACCCAGAATTTGTTTCACCAAACTCGCAACCAACAAAGAGTTATTGAAGGGGAATTTTGTCGATTTGTTCTATTTTGCCTGATTTTTAGCAGTCATTGTTGCTAAACTGCCATATTGCGCCTTGGTTTTCATGCATGTTGAAGAATATCTCGCTAAATGGCTTAATGGATTTTTAGAATGTCCATCCATATACAAAACCTATGATTTGTTTCTCCCAAATCGCAACCACTTAGAGTTATCGAAGGGGCATTTTGTTGATTTGTTCCAAATGTGTGTTTTCTTGGTTGGTTGTTTTCTGAGTTTTCATGTATTTAATGGAGTTGTTTTTCAGTATTGAATACTGTCTAATTTTAGAGAGTGGTGGTCGACTTGCTCACCCTTTTAAAACACAATATATTCCAGCCTCTTCCTGAGAGTTGAGGTAGCTAGTCGTCGACAAATAGACTCTGTAAAAAACTCTGTTCAAGTTAAATAAAACTCTATGTTTAGCTGTGTATGCATGTTTCAGTCTTCTGTGAAGTAATTCATTGATGTAGACTAGCCTCTGATTGTTGAGAAGGGCCCCTAAACAACTGGAGGTTCCATTTGTACATATTCAACATTTATCTTTCATTTTTGCAAGATAGGTAATTTTTTTTTAGTTTTCCTGTAGATAATGTTTTACTGTTAATAAACTATAATTTTCCTATGTTTTTATGTGGTTTATGCATTCATAATTGATACGGTTAGCCATTTGCATTTAAGTTTAGTTCAACTCTCATCCTTCCATTTGCATTTATGTTTAGTTCAGCTTCCAGCCTTCCATTTGCATTTCGGTTCAATTCATCTCTCAACCTTTCATTTACACCATTTGTCCAGATTGCTTTCCATTCTGTCCTTCAGCCTTTAATTTGAATTTAGATAAAAATTTCCAGAATTCGTAGTCATTTCCATAATTGTTTTATACAAGGATAGTTAATTAGGTCCTACACTGATTTTCGAATGCTTTAACATTTCCTATAGCTTTCATTTTTTCTCAAGTTTAAGTGCAATTTAGTTTAGTTTTCACACTCAAACTATATAGCTCATTCGGTTCAAATTCATGCTGTAACATTGCAAATCTGTTCTTATTTATTTTCTTTTGGTTTAGTTTTCAAACAGTCTTAAATTATTCTTATATACCTTGATTTCCATATTTATAAAATCCCTTTGATGGTTTTGTTCATACATATTTAAAATATGATAAAGTGATTTATTTCAATGCATTTAACGTATAGGAGTAGTAATGGATGATTTTAATATATTTTTGTAAGTTAACATGTAAGTATCTAATAACTTTTGTAACTTGTAAATATATGTTATAACTTTTGAGCATTATATAAGTTAATTTGCAAATATTTAATAAATGGATATTTTGTATATTTAATATTTTCTAATTTCTTTAATAAAATTTGTGTATTAGATAATTTGTAAGTGTATTTTGTAAGTTATGTATATTGCATAGTTTGTATGAATTTAATCAATTTTGCATGATAGATTTTGATCATTAAGAATAGGGTTTGGTTTGTTTTCATTTTTCCCTTTTTACATTAGTTTTTAGTATTTTTAAAAGTTTTATCTTGAAAGTTCTCATAGCTTAGTTTACTTTTCAAATTCATAGATTAGTTGTTGATTATATTAGATTTGTTAAACTAGTTTGATTACATTAGTTTATGATTCCTTGCAAAGTATTTGTTTACACTTGGTCCTTAGATTAATGTTTCAATTTTGTTTATAAGATTGCATAAGTTCGATAACCAGAGTAGGATAGTTGGTTAGTTTGCTCTTTTGAAAATATAGAGTAGCTTCGATCCTAGAATAGATAGATTAGTTGCTCTTTTCACTTATAGCATAATTTCATGTTTTATAGTAATTAATTTCATATTTGCTTTCGTAATTAATTTCAGTATTTGCTATGATAGTTAATTGTATGGTTAATTGTCAACCCTGCATAAGCATATAGTTCATGCATTCATGGAATAGTTTAGTTGATTTGTTTTCTATTCTGAATAGTTAAATTTACTTTCATTACATTAGATTACTTTCCGACCAAGTGACCGCTTTCCTAGATTAATTGTTGCAATTTCATTTCGTAGAATAGATTAGCATAGCATTATACTTATTAATCTGTTTCATGCATTTATAGAATAGATTAATATAACATTAGATTATATTTGAATTTACAGTTACTTTTCAAGTTCTTAGTTAATTTTCTAGTTTTATAGATAGATTAAATTCTTGTATTTAACTCATGATAGTCATGCATGTAGATTAAAATCATATAGTTGCATGTTAATGCATCTACATATTTAGTGAGCTTAGGTTAGTTCAAGCCTTCAAATCCTACACATATTGTGTTTTCATATCACAAACTCCCTTTCTGGGTTGACAATTAAGTGTTGAATTCACTAGTACAAAAGAGCGGATTTTTCCATGGAGGTTTTCCACGTTTCGTACTTTTTGGTGTAAAATCCGATGTAATAGGAATGAGGCGTCGCTGTATCCACACCCAGCCGTTGCTGTATCCACGCCTGGACTCTTAGACGTCGCTGTATCCATGCCTAAACTCTTGGATGCCGATGTATTCACGCCTGGCCATCTCTATAGCGACGGCACCGTCTTTTGTTGACTTTTTTACAACGGTCAAGTTATATACTTGGTTATATCACCGCTGGTTATATACTTGGTTTGTCTGGGTTATTCGACCATTGATTTTTTATATGAATCTCAA
>LPNX011000281.1:396934-408662 GCA_001517045.1 Pseudotsuga menziesii
TTCTTTATTGATATTGTTTGGTATGGTCTGGGGAAGAAAGGGATTTCGTTTGGTATGTATTATTCATGTATGAGCCTATGGAGTCTGAGAATTAACCCATCTCCCCGATGGATTCATAGACCCAGCTCCAAGGTGGCAATTGTGTTGAGAGGATTATGAACATATTGCACCTAAGTTTGGGTGGAGCATTCCTCATTCATTGTCAATTTCCACAACATTTACAGAGATGAGGGAACCATTACAAGGTTCCATGAACAAGAAAGAAATTTAAATTGTAAAGGAATTGAATTCGAGGTTAATATTAGAATTTAATGAGAGATTTTTAGAAGAATATAATCACATAACATCAAATGCACTTTGTCAGTCACAATCAACTTCCCTTTTATTCATCTCCATGAAATTTTTCATGAGAAGAGTGAAAAGGAAAAATCCATTTTACATGGGTAGAGTTTAAAATTTATAGCTCAAGTTCCATGGCCATTTTCCTTCCACATTCCAAGTGATACTTGAGCTTATTTAAATTACATAAAATTAAATAAATAAATTTCTCAAACTTTTGGTCTTCCAAAATGTTGTCCTTTAGTGAAATTTTGTATTTTTGTGGGATTTTGATTTTGGTGGACTTTGTCTTTAAGAATTTTATCTTCATTTGTTTTTCTATCAATTCCATTTACTTCCAAGGTACTTGATGGCAGTCTAGATGGCCAAGCTTAATCATGGTTCTATGTTGTTATTTTGACATCCTTTGGACCTAATGGTTATTGGGATATGTATTTACTTCTCATCTCTATGGTTGACCTATTTTGGATGCCTCCTAATTGGTTTCAATTCCAAAGAATGTTCTCCCAGCTACGGTTACTATGAGGTTTTTGGTGAATATTATTGGTCCATCCCATATTTTATAATTATTTTTCTTTTGATTTTCTAACTTTTTTATGACTTTGTTCACCTCATACCATTGCGTACATTATGGTGACTTAGTTAGGTGTGGGATCAAGAGAGGGATTTAAAAATTGGAATAATTGAAGTCTTGGTGTCCTCATGGACATAATAAAATTTACCTCCTAGTCAAATATTCATCGCCACATTTCACTAAAAAGGTAGAACACGTCTCCATGGATCCACCCTCTTGCATATTTTAACGTGCCTTCTTCTATAAAGAATAATGCAAGGCATCCATAACTTGGGTTTAATCATCAACATTATTTAAGACAGGGATAGTGGCACAAGATTCGCAAATAAGATAGGGAGGGTCGACAACCTACGAGTAAAGGGAATTTTGTCTTAATTCATTCGATAATTAACCCTCCACCAACAATGACCATTGACAGGAAAAATTTGTAGATAAGCGAGGGTTGTTGAGATTTTCTCAAATTGAGCTTTTCTGAAATTGGAGACATGCCTTTGTGGGTAGGTGTTATTGGTATTTATTTATTACCTAAAAATATTCAACCTAATTGAAGTTTAGGTGCCTTTTAGGGGCTGTTCAAGGATAATTTATTTATTAAAATATATGAAAATATCACATAAAATATAACATTGTGAAAGCCCAAACTATGATATAATATAACAAATTGAGTATGTAACAACTGGGCACATCGTGATCTAGTTTTTCTACAATGTATCCTTCATTAGAGTGAATTTCATTTAGTTTGAAAAGATGATTTCAACTTTGTGTGAGTGACAAACACAGAGGGAAGGGGGCGAGAGATCAGAAGAATTTCAGGGAGAAATGAGGTAAAACGATTTGATGGGAAGGCATACACAATAAAATTCTGACTTGGGTAATTCTAGCTTTTGATGTTCTGGATTAAATCTGATTGTATATGTTCTGGTACATATACATAATGATAGCGACAGAGGGCTGGTAACGAGGGCACCTGTTGTGGATCCGATTGCATTTCTAGCGGTGGAATGCTTATATGAAAGGTGGGTTTTTCTCAGAATGGATACAAAGATGGCCAGGCGTGGATATAGCGACGTCTTAGACATCTAACGAAATATAGAACATTGTCGCTCTTGCAACGCAAATTAGGGGTCGTCTCTATTGCGACGGAATTGATTCCACGGAAAAAAAAACACTTAGACGTGGCAATATCCATGATTTTCCGTGGATATTGCCACGTTTTGCCATGGCAAAATTGATCACTTGTACTAGTGATTAAATAGTTCATATTTTTCCCAACATTTTTGTGTTGTTGTCGAGGAGGTGCTAAAGGGATTGGAGTCTAGGTAGAGAGGGGTAGATAGGTTTCCTTTACATTACACAACAAGGGGGAGGGGAGAACGGTAAGATGAGAAGTAAGAACCCGCACCTCCACTATAGTGGGGTGCCCCAAATCCTTGTTGTTCCTTTTTCGCACAATTGTGTTTACATCATGCAAAGTTTGATTTACTTCTCTTAAGTGTACTTTTTATGTAGGTGTTTTAGTGTGTTGTATTTAAATCACAAATTTGTTTTATTAGTACATATTTTCTCAAAAACACAAAAAAAACAAATTTGGGTACCGTAAGAACCCTAGGGACTAATCCTTGTGCGAAGAAGGACCTACCAACCAATGACATGGACTCAAAGGTGCTCATTAGTATGAGATAACTCTCTCGAATCCTAGCAAAAGATGGAATTTTGATCTCTACCGAAGAGCATATCCTGACAGAAGTTGAAAGTTTATCAACTACTCCTGAAATGACAGATGAACCAAAATCCCAAGAACTACAAAAAGATGTTCTTTGCGAGACTGCAAAAGAAGATTATACATTGGGGATTCCATCCAAAGGAAAGAAACTAGAAATTCAAGATTTATGTACATGCAAGCTAACAGATCCAGCATATGCTCAAACAACTGCTCAACTAGAAGAAGAGGATCTGTATGGCATAGTGAATGAAGGTCAGTAGCAAGACTACATCCAAAGATTGTTTCAGGAGGTAACTCGACCACAATACCATTCCTTCATTCGACACCTATTGATGCACAGACAAGTAAATTGGTTGAACTTCCACATTCAGGTAATCACTGCAACAATCTTTTCATATGTGGATAAAGGTACAATTCTCATTTTGCTTTGCACTTGGTTTCCTTGGAAAAACTCATAGACTTGAACAAATATGTTTTCTTTTTTTTCTTAGTGTAGGGAAATATATATATAAATAAAATGTTGCATTCTTAGTTGAGGAAATAATGCACATTAGAGGAAATTTCAACTCAAAATGGGCCTCCTAAAATGAACTAATAAAATAATAGTTAAAATAATAAAATAATATTTATTAATTTTGGAGGAAGAAAAGAAAAAAACTACTTTTTTGTTTGTATTTTTGACATATCTCCCCGTATTTTTACTCAAATTTTGATTGGGAGAGCTCGTTGGATGCGGAATTCAATTCCGCATCCAACAAGTACCCACTCGGCATACTTTTGATGGACCCCACTACCCCAAAAACAAGAAATACCTGAAAAAAATGGAATGATGATGCCATCATTCCATTTTTTTCAGGTATTTCTTGTTTTTGGGGTAGTGGGGTCCTTAAAAAGTATGCCGAGTGGGTACTCGTTGGATGTGAAATTAAATTCCGCATCCAACGAGCTCTCCCAATCGAAATTTGAGTAAAAACACAGGGAGATATGTCAAAAATATGAACAAAAAAAGTAGTTTTTTTTATGATACCTATCCCCAAATTTATATTTAAAAAATGTTTAAGACCTATACGGTATTTCAAATTTAAATCAATTTCATTGGCTAACACATGATGACATGGAATTTGAATAAAAGTTAAAAGGCCCATTTTGAGTTGAAATTTCCTATAATGACTTTGTTTTTTGTTTTTTTTCAAAAAAAAGAACTAAGAAGAAGATCATGTTAATGACTTAACCAAAACAATCTTACATAATTATTCATTTTTCATACATCCATACTTCTTATTATACCATTTACTTAATACTAACTTTAAATATCATGGGGATTTGTCATAAATCAAGCTCTATCTAAAACCTAGAGGTCACTCGTACATCCTAGCTTGTTTATTAGGGTATGTTATTTAATCATATTTACTATAGGGTAACATAAGGGGTGAATGAAATTTCTAGTTTGTGGGGAACACTGCTATACCTCTATATGAAAGAGGCGATATTTGGGACTAGGGACACCTTTCATTCATGATATTATGGCTTCATCCACTTTACACTAAATCCATCAATCATGTGTATCTTTGATTCAGTAGATTCCTCTTGTAGTGTTTAATTCTCCATGATAGTAAGAAAGAGAAGACTAGATATCCTCCAATCCATATACCATCCCACCCTGTAGCATAGTTTTTAGAGCTTCTCACCCATCACTCCTTCATAGGAAAAATCATTTGCCGAGTATCTATAGGGATTGGAAACATTGGGATAAGAGCCTCTGATAGAAAATGGGTTTAAGAGGTTAACCCGCCGGGGTATTGAACATGCTCGTTGGTAGCTGGTACCATTCTGTTGTATGACTAGGTAAACCCGATGGGGTACTAAAGAGGCCTGACTTTAAGAGGGGAATCTACCTCAGGAGGACAGCTTGTTAAAAGAGAGAGAGAGAAAAAGAGTCTAAAAATTATGAAAATGACTTTGTGATAACAAAGGTTGTTGTGGGTCTACCGGAGGAAGGTATGCATGGTTGATCTATAATGAACTCCATCAATCTACCATTTGAGAATGTTTGTAATTTGCACTTAAGATCCTATTATCTAAATTCATACTATACCTAGGATATCATTATCCTAGAAGTGGGACCCTTAAATTTAGGAGTCTAATGAACTTGAAATGCGCACTTTGTCCATAATTACTTGAATAACGATAAACCTTTGAGAAGTAGTAGGGATGGCTAGTTTTCTATAGGATTTCTTGATTATTAACACCCTCATGTTTTCTATTTTAAGTGAGTCTTAATTCATTCATGGCACGAGGACATGCCATACCTTCAGTTTGGGGGAGGGAGTCTTGATTTATATTGTCTTCATAAGCATGAATTATTACTAGTAGCATAATTGTATGTATTAAGAAATCTTAAATAATACGAATTTGTATTGGTCATTTCATAACATAATTTTTTTTATAAGTTCTAGTTTTCATGTAGTAAAAAAGATGGCTTCGTTTTGTTGAACGATTGACTATAAACTATTAATGATCAAGCATATTTTTTGAATAAATGAAAGACCACTTCCGATTTATTTATGGCACAAGGACGTGCCATACCTTTGGTCTAGGGGTATGTTGGGCCTCGAAATTGTCTTTTATAATGGATTTATTTACATTAATTCCCTGGCCTATTTCCAAAAATATGATACATTTATCTTTAATTTGTCTATATTTTACTATGTTTTCATCAATCATAACTTATAAATGTAAACCAAGCTTAATTCATCATTTTTAATGTGTTATTGCATTTAGTGCACATTTTGGCACTCCATTCAACCCCTTCTTTTAGTCATAAGTTCTGAATTAGATTTGATTCCTTGTTAGGCTTACCTATGTCTTCCAGTTCTTATTGATCCTGCATGTACACATTGAAAACATAAAGTAAAAATGAGTTTTAAATATTGATTTAAATTTAAATAAGAAAATAAAAGTATTAAATATTAAAATAATTAAATATTAAAGCAATTGTTCAACTTCAAATCACTTTTCAAACCCACTCATATACAAATTAAACACAATTCATATAATACTGATCAAAACAAAAGTGAAATATGATTTTAATTCCTTTGAATATTATGGTGTTGGTGATTAAATAGAAAATGTTGTATTATATATATATATATATATATATATACCTTTTAAAACATAAAACGACTTGTTTATAAAAAACTCACAGTGAACTACATAAGAATTATGCCAAATAAATGTTTTGTCATCACATGCCATTTCATATTTTGTTTTTCTTTGTATATCTAACAGACTTTTTATGTGCACGCCGTGAAAATGGAATCGTGTATCATAAGGATGAGAAGGAGGAATATTGAGAGAATAATGTGCTAAAGTAAATAAAACTCAGCCACAAACTAAATCGAGCACTCAACAATAGATTCAAAAAACAAACCAGCACTAATTCAAGAACTATTTGTTGTTACAGGAGTTGCCAAAATAGTGTTAAACCCATAATTTTAGCAGTCAATATTTCTTGATTGTCATATTGCGCCTCCGTTTGCGTGAATGTGGGAGAAGATCTCTCCAAATGGCCAAATGAGTTTGAATAAAGTCCATCGAGCTACAAAACCTAGAATTTGTTTCACCAAAATTGCAACCAAAAAAGAGTTATTGAAGGGGAATTTTGCCGATTTGTTTTAGATTACCTGATTTTTAGCAATCAATGTTGCTAAACTACTATATTGCACCTTGGTTTTCATGCAGGTGGAAGAATATATTTCCAAATGGTTTTATGTGTTTTGAGAATGTCCATCCATCTACAAAACCTAGACTATTGTTTTCCCAAATTGCAACCACCTAAGAGTTATCGAAGGGGCATTTTGCCGATTTGTTCCAAATGTGTGTTTTCTAGGTTGGTCGTTTTCTAAGTTGTTCATGTGTTTAATGGAGTTGTTTCTCAGTATCGAAGATCCTCTATTTTTAAAGAGGGGTGTTTGGCCTTCTCACCCTTCTAAAGTGCTATATATTCCAGCCCATTCTTAAGAGCTGAGGTAGCTAGTCGTCGCCGAATAGACTCTGTAAAAAAAATTGTTTAAGTTAAATAAAACTCTATGTTTAGCTGTGTATGCATGTTTTAGTCTTCTATGAAGTAATTCATTTACGTAGACTAGCCTCTGATTTTTTAGAAGGGCCCCTCAACAACCAGAGGTTCCATTTGTACATATTCAACATTTATCTTTCCTTTTTGCAAGATAAGTAATTTTGTTTTTATGTACATATATTTAGTTTTCCTATAGATAATATTTTTTCCTATGTTTTTATATTGTTTATGCATTCAGAATTGATATGGACAGCCATTTTCATTTCTATTTATTACATCCCTCATCCTTCCATTTGGACTTATGTTTAGTTCAGCTTTCATCCTTCCATTTGCATTTATGTTTAGTTTATCTCTCAGTCTTTCATTTGCACCATTCATCCAGATTGCGTTCCAGTCTGTCTTTCAGCCTTTAATTTGAATTTAGATAGAATTTTCAAAAATTCGTAGTCATTTCCATAATTTTTTTAGACAAGGATAGTTAATTAGGTCCTATGTTGGTTTTCAAATACTTTAACATTTCCTATAGCTTTCATTTTTTCTCCAGTTTAAGTGCAATTTAGTTTAGTTTTAAGGATCAGAATATATAGCTCATTCGGTTCAAATTCATGCTATAACATTACAAATTCTGTTCTTATTTATTTTCCTTTGGTTCAGATTTCGAACAGTCTTAAATTATTTTTATATACCTCGATTTCCATATTTATAAAATCCCTCTCATGGTTTTGTTCATACATATTTAATATATGATAAAGTGATTTATTTCAATGCATTTAACATATAGGAGTAGTAATGTATATGGTTTTAATATATTTTTGTAAGTTAACTTGTAAGTATCTAATAACTTTTGTAACTTGTAAATATATATTATAACCCTTGAGCATTATATAACTTAATTTGCAAATATTTAATAAATGGATATTTTGTATATTTAATGTTTTATAATTTGTTTAATAAAATTTGTGTATTAGATAATTTGTAAGTGTATTTTGTAAGTTATGTATATTGCAAAATTTGTATAAATTTAATCAATTTTGCACGATAGATTTTGAGCATTAGGAATAGGGTTTGATTTGTTTTCATTTTTTCCTTTTTACATTAGTTTTTAGTATTTTTAGAAGTTTCATCTTGAAAAATCTCATAGCTTAGTTTACTTTTCAAATTCATAAATTAGTTGTTGAATACATTAGATTTGTTAAACTAGTTTGCTTACATTAGTTTATGATTCCTCGCAAACTATTTGTTTACACTTGGTCCTTAGATTAATGTTTCAATTTGTTTTATACGATTACATAACTTCGATAAACAAAGTAGAATAGTTGGCTAGTTTGCTCTTTTGAAAATATAGAGTAGCTCCACTCCTAGAATAGATAGATTAGTTGGTCTTTTCACTTGTAGCATAATTTCATGTTTTATAGTAATTAATTTCATATTTGCTTTCGTAATTAATTTCAGTATTTTCTTTCATAGTTAATTGGATGGTTAATTCTCATCCCTGCATAAGCATATAGTTCATGTATTCATGGAATAGTTTAGTTGATTTGTTGCTTGTTCTAAATAGTTAAATTTACTTTCATTACATTAGATTGCTTTCGGACCAAGTGACTGCTTTTCTAGATTAATTGTTGCAATTTCATTTCATAGAATAGATTAGCATAGCATTGGACTTATTAATCTATTTTGTGCCTTTATAGAATAGATTAATATGACATTATATTAGATTTGAATTTACAGTTACTTTTCAAGTTCTTAGTTAATTTTCTATTTTTATAGATAGATTAAATTCTTGCATTTAACTCATGATAGTCATGCATGTAGATTAAATCATATAGTTTTCTATTAACGCATCTACATATTTATTTAGCTTAGGTTAGTTCAAGCCTTAAAATCCTCCATATGTTTTGTTTGCATCTCACAAGCTCCCTTCCTAGGTTGACAATTAAGTGTTCAATTAAATAATGCATATTTTGCCCAACACTAGGGTTTGACAGAGAAATCCAAATTTTCCAAATGAGGTATATCTCATATATAATTGGATATAAAGATGAATCTCCTCAAGTAGAGCTGAGTAGTATGCTCATTTTCCCAAAAGTGTGATCAAAACTGCAAAATATTGGATTCCCTATTTTTCTTCAATTTCTTCTACAAAACTTCATGATATTGTTTCTGCGGTATCTCCGAAATTACTTCTCTTATGTGTTTGAAAATTGGCACCAAGGTAGCCTCTTCTTTCATCTTTCCAACACCTCAGGTTATAGCAGAAATGGTTTCACCAATTGGGACAGATGTGATTTTTCCCATGGTGAATTATTTCAAGACTGTTGAGCATAGCCAACTTGTACGGACATCCATGTGTCATTGCTGCACCTTCAGGGTCTGAAACATTTACCACAGAATGTATAGTCCATGACCTATCAGGAAAATATTGATAAATTTCATTGTGACATTCGTAGTCCAAGATATTGAAATTTTCCCTAGGTCACATGTTTAAGGTTGAATCCTAGTATAGGCTGGAACCCTGATTTTGAGGAATCATATCTCTTATAATATATCAAATCTGAGGCTGAAACATTGACACATGGTCCATCAGGAATTTATCTCCATTCTCTAAAATTTTAGGCTTCTGATCCTTCTCCAAGGTTGATGTATAACAAATGTACCAAAACTACTAGTTATGGTATTTTGGGGTTTTCAAGCATGAAACCCTAATCTTTAATAGCTGTAGGTGTAGCATTATTTTAGCTGCTCATTGACTTCTTTCATGGTGGCTTTGATACCATGTTAATTTTTTATGTTTATATCAGATCTTATAACATTTAGTATCATAACAGCATACCAATAATCAAAATATCATTGAAAGATAGAAAACCACAACCACACAAAAGAAGACAAATATTTTTCCTGGGAGACTCTCATGGGGAAGAAAACCAAACATAAATTCCTTTGCATAATATGTATAAAAAGTAAAAGACAAGACCCAATATAGTTGCACCTCCTCCAGCAGATATATATTTGTCTCTCTCATATGTACTTTGCACAAGTCAGTGTGTGTTCAAATGAGGAACATATCTCCTCTATTTATACTCTTCTTGTCACTTGATATTTAACCTAACAAGTCGGCCCCACTTAACTTATCTAGGCCTGATTCGCTTAGAAAGACTCGACACAATATTATATTATCTTCATTAGGGTACTATTGACCCAACATACAATGGAGGCTTTACCTCATGACTCTATGATGACCAAATACAATAGTAAAACCCCTTTGGAGGAATAATAACATCTCCATTGGGTTACATCAGTAAAACACATTTAGAATATCCTTTGAAGTTACATTATTCAACTTTAATTGTGTTGATCATGGAAAGAATGCGATTCACCTTGTCCCATTTCATGGTTAGAGCACTTCTAGGTTCTCCCTTCTCAAACCTCAGCTTCGTTCTACCTTCCTCAAACTTTCGATCCATTTTAGAGTCTATAAGTGTATTGGATGACTCCACCTATGATTCCTTCTCACTTTTAGGTTATTCTTTGTGGTCTACCAGGGCATCATGTGGGGGACCTTCCTAAGTATATGTTAGATTGTCGCTACTTACCTCGATTCTCCATTCAGTGGACCAATCATCGAATATAGTGTCAAGTCCTTATCTGTCATCTTATACTAGGTGGCCAGCCATTTCTTTTGTTTTCCTCAGCCTGTTTGGATGTGAATGGCATGTAGACCCATCACAAATATTATGATCCACCGATATTTTGTTTTTGCACTGTTTGAAAGGAGCAGAACCTTTTTTACTGCAATCCACATCGCATGAGAATCTTCTTCGAGCTACAATAAGTGTGTCAAGAATTCTTGCAATTCTCCTTCATTGTCCATACTTTTTTCTACTGTGATACCCAGACTTGGAACATTGTACTCCATTGGTATTACTACTTCTTAGCCATATACTAAATTTAATGGAATCTTCCTTGTCAAATGCTTGCAGTTCCTTCAATAGGCCCATCATATCAGAGAGATATTCAAGTCCTAATCATCGTGGCTTGTATTGCAGACCTTGGTGAGTTCATGATCCAATACCTTATTAAATTCTTCCATTGTTCCATTATCTTGCAGATGATAGGGAGTGCTCTCATTATGTTGAATCTGGAACTCCTCGGTTAGTGTGTTAATAGTGAGATTGATGAAATGACTCCCTTGATCACTCAGTAGTATCTTTAGAATACCGAACTAAGTGATAATATTGTAGAACAAAAACCTTGTTGTAGTTGCAATAATGTAATCCACCACTAGTGCTTCAACCGCCCATCTCATGAGATAATCCATCACCATAATGATATATCGTGCACCCGTATTTTTCCCTATGGGTTGATGGGTTCCATAAAATCTACTTCCCATTTATCAAATGGCTACAGTGTTAGATGAGCTACTAACAACATATTGTCTCATCGTGACATATTCCCCATTATTTGACAAACATCTCAATTCCTCACATAATTTGTCGCATCATTATGCATAGTTGGACATAAGAGGCCTAAGCGTTTTATCTTCTTGGAAGTTGTGCGACTTCCATAATGTATTCCTACCACTCCATCACATGCGTCTGCCAATATCCTCCCCCGTTCATGTGGTGTCAGATATCTCTGTAGGATCTCATCTAGTCCCCTCTTTTAGAGATGCCCAACAATTAGATGAAAATTCACTGATTGAACATCCAATTGTTTATTTTAGCTCATGGAGAAATCATCCAGGGATTTCCTTGTTGACAAAAACTGAATTATTTGCTCATAATGGTCATGAACCATTCCAACCTTAAATAACTGTGCATCAAGTAACCCATCCTCGATGCAAGTTGGTTCTTCACCTATGTCAATCCATGAAAAAATATTAGGTCCTGCATTTAAGCGACCTAGTTTTATAATAACTTCAAAATCAAACTCTTGGAAGAGCAGTAGCCAACATCATATCTTCCCCACAACACAGTGTTGGTTTATTTTTTAATACTGAGAGGTGGGGGGGGGG
>LPNX011000281.1:408699-577230 GCA_001517045.1 Pseudotsuga menziesii
ACATAATTTTAACATGGAAGCCCAATAGGGTAAACCACCAATATTCCCTATTACTGCAATTTTTTTATTTACAAATAGTTTTTCCTGCTACTATAGACAAGGATGGTATTACACCCTATTTACCATAAAATACTGGAAGGAGGATACAACCCCCTTGTTTATCAACTACTACTGAAAGGATGCTATGACACCCTATTTACCATCTACCACTGGAAGGAGGCGACAACCCCCTGGTTTATCAACTGCTACTGAAAGCATGCTACAAAACCATTTTTTGTCACTAAGACTGACACTATGCTCCTACACCCTTTTTACCAGCTTTTGATGGAAGGAGGAAACAACCCCCTGCAGGTCTTTTGCCTGCCCTAACACCACCCTGCTACCCTAATATGTTTTTTGTAATATGCTAGTTTTTTTTTCCCTCCATTCGTTGTCTCACCCATTGGTGTTTGTTTCTAATTTTCTAATGTAGACACCAAGAATATTCTCTCGCTCATACCTTAGTGTATAAGTACCTTCATGTTTCCTATGGACGCATCTTTTTATTTTGGAAACATACCTTTTCACAATCATGCCCTTTCAAATCTGATAGTCAGACCTTTTCAACAATCTGTGATTACCATTTTTTAATTAAATAATTAATTTAAAACTTCTTGATCGCTTTTGATCTGTGAGCTCCCTTATTCTCTGATCACATGATTCCTCAAACCAATGTGTGTGTACTTCCTCTCCTCTATCAGCAGGAATACTCTATCTTCAGACCTTTAGGATTCTCTTTTTCTCTCCTGTGGGCTTCTTTTCCTCCTCGGCAAGCTCTTTGTGGGCTATTGTCATCACAGGATCATTTGTACACATTTATCTCACAAAAAAAGGGCTTCACCTTTCATGTTGGACTCTCTTCTTTAGCATTTATGGATGCACCTTAGAATTGATTTCCGCAGCTCATCTTAACGCTTTATGGTGCTTCCACAATATCATTCTCTCGAATCAATCCAGGTTATTGATATAATTTTGAGTCTCTCAAGTCCGTCAATCTAGCGCATAGATACCCCCTCAAAATCATATTTTGGAAACATGGTTTCGTTGTCAATGATTCCCCACCATTGATCTTCATCGAGAGTTTTCCTGACTAATGATCTGAGGTAAGATTCAGATTGTTGAAAGTAGTTTTTTACTTTTCCAAAATGTATTTTCATGATTTCTACAGTTATATTCTACACCAATCATTATGCATCGTTGATCTCCTGGGGCCTCTTCCATGACCGTTAATCTGAGATAAGATGCAGATTGTGGGATGCAGAAATGTAACATTTCCTCAAATGGTATCACGAATTTTTGCAAGCTCCATTTTGCAAGTTCCTTTATACAAGATCCTTTCTACAAGATTCATTCCACAAGCTCCTTTTTGAAAGCTTATTTTTGTAATCTCCTTTCCAAAAGCTTCTTTCTGCAATCTCTTTTCTGCAAGCTTCTTTCGACAATTTTTCTTCTGCATCGTTGATCTTTTATGGAGTCTTTCCTGACCTTCAATATTTAGAATTGCAGGTTGCAAATTGTGGGTTCATTGAATCTTTAAATGTTGTTTCCACAATTCTCTTTCCACATTTTTTCTTCTATAGTGTCGATCTCCTTTTGTGGAACTAATATCAGTCGCCTGATATTGAACTTTTGTGGAAATTTGGATTTTCCACCTAACTGTTGGAATTAATCCTTAACCATCGGATCTAGTGCAGGACTAATATAAGTCATTTGATATTGATTGTTATAGAACTCAACCTTAATCATTGGATCTCATGCGCGATGCTTCCCTACAGTCAATTTTAGATCGAATGCAGATATCACCATGACTTTGAATATTTGCACAATTTCTTTGCGAAAATCCTCTGCAACTATTTCTAACAGTTTTTCATATTTATATACATAGAGAAATTCATCATGTTGCTGATTATAAGAAATTTATAAACACTCTCATAGATATAGTTTCTCTTTTCTTCAATTGTTACATATACTCTATCTCCCGTTCATTTCACTCTTCTGTGATTCCACTCTTCATTTGTCTAACTAACTTTTCCATTCACACTGCATCTCTACTTTCACTCGACCTGTTTTCTTTGTTTCATTAACCATTTTTTACATCATACTTTTGACACTGTCTTGGAAGTATTCAGATCAGTCATTCATGTTGTCTTTTCATCCATTTCTATCTTATCCATTACATTTGTTATAAATGAATTTTTATGACATCATCATCAGGACACCATCATATTCCATGTGATCATATGTGTCATGCCACATCCTCAACTATGCCATGCCATGCCATCACTATTTTATGACATCATCATTAGGACACCATCATATTTCATGTCATCATATGTGTCATGCCACATACTCAACTATGCCATGCCTTGCCATCACTATTTTACTATTTCACTGAGCGTCATCATATCCACTGCTTATTTCTTTGTCATTCATGAACACCTTTGACATCAATGACACCTATATACTCAAAACATAGGCTTGTTAACCAAGTATTTCAATGTAGAATGGTCAGTGAAAATTTTAAAGTGTCATCCTAATGGATAAGGATGAAACTTTTGTAATGAATGCATCATTGCCAAGCCTTCCCATTCTCATGTGGTATAGTTTTATTTTCTTGATGATAATTTTCGTCTTGCAAAAGCAATCAGATGGTCGATATCTACCTCACTAGGTTGTATCAAAACCACACCCAATGCAACTGCTGATTCATCAACATGAACATGAAACTCCTCTGTCTAGTCCGAAAAGACCAATATTGGTGTTGTCACCATCTTCTACTCGAGAGTGTCGACATTGTCTTGAAACTCATGTCTCCATTTGAATTGCACATATTTATTCAACAAATTTTCCATCGAAGCTGTGATCATTGCATATCCTTTCATGAACTTCTGATAATATCCCATATGTCCTAATTTCACTCTAAGTTGTTTCACATTCGTCGGTGGGGGAAAAGTAACAATAAGCACAATATTAGTTGGATCGACCAACATCCCTTCCTTGCTGACAATATTCCCCAACAAAATTATGAAGTACACACATAATATGCATCTTTTTGAATTTAGTGCGATCTAGTATTATTGACACTGCTCGAACATTAGTCGCATATTGGAGAAGCTATCCTTTACCATCGCATACATCATCCAATCATCCATGTATACTTCTATATATTTTTGAATAAATTCCTTAAACACAACAACTATGGTCCTAGAGAGTATCGCAAGTGCGTTCTTGAGTCCAAATGACACTACCATACACTGAAAGTATCCCCATTCAGTCACAAAAGTTGTCTTATGCCAACATTCCTTTGCAACCATGATTTTATGATAGCCTAAAAATCCATCTATGAATGAATAGATCTCTTGAACACCTTCTCCTTCCAACACTTCATCAGTAAATAGCATCGAGAACGAATCATGAAGGCATGCATCATTGAGCTTCCTGAGATGGAAACAGACCCGTAGTTCACCTATCTTCTTATCTTGCATGACCATTGGGATGATCCATTCTGATTTTTTGATTGGTTTGATGATTCTTTCATCCAATATTCTTTCAAGTTCAGCCTTTACTTTCCCCTTGTATCGTGGATTCAGATGATACTGATGCTTCTTGACTAGTTTCATGTCTGGCTTTACTGGAATTTTCATCTCGCATAGATATACTAAAATTCCTTTCATTTCAAAAACTTTGGACAAAAAAAAATCCTAGAAATCATGTAGAAAATAGGTAATCTCATCCATTCTCTCTTCATCCCAATAATCTCCAATATTGGAAAACTTCAATTCCTCGTTTTTCCCAATGTTGACCTTGCGAATCTTTGGTGGCCACTGAAATTTGTCTGTCGGCATCTCAGGGGTACAATATTTTGACTTCATTTATATTCTAGAATATTGATATTCATTGGTTCATCCCCATCATCAGGTCCTCTTGTTACATTGTAACACTCCATCATCGATAGCATCATTGGTACCTTATGTGATTCCTCAAGAAATCTGACTAGAACTATCTCCAACACAACATCACCGATATGATGAAGTGCACTATGAATCAATGATTCAAAATCCACAAAGCTAAAATTGTGACTTAAACATATCACCAAGTCCTCCCATGTCATGATCTCCCTTCAGAGCACTACTAAGACATACTAGTGTTGCTACATTTCATCCAGTGTGTTTACAAAAGCATGTACCAACTAATCCTTCGGTCGTGACACCCATGCAGTCTGACATGCACGAAAATGATCATTGGGATCATTTTGTCCATCATAGTTCTCGAATTGATAGCGGTCTATTTGAAAGAAGTGAAATTCCGTCAACCTGCAACACAATGACCAACCATCGATCGATTTCTGATGTGTCACCCACCATCATGTTGGAGTGGCCTTCAATGCTTTCTCCATTGCCAACAGTCCCTGTAGTTTTGAAACCTTGTACTCAAATTCAGTGATGAGATCAACCAATTTGGGTAATCCTTTATATGCTGGTAGCTCAACAATCTCCATTGCAAACCAACGGAACAATTGAGTGACCCTTCCACACTTCCAAATGAATACTTCATGTAGTCGATTCTGCCAATTTTCTAGCGGATCTTCAAAATCCCATGATGCAAAGCTTGAGCTTCACCAACACAACTCCTTGTGTCCAATGGGATGGAAATAATCATCCAAAATGTTTTATGCATGGTTCCATCCTGCTACAAATTCTTCCTTGACTGGTTCAACATTGCTTCTTCCTTTGCTCAAATTTAATGGGGCTATGACTCTTATGTTGTGCTTCTCAAAATTCATCACTCTCTTCTTGAATTTAAACACTGCAAAGTTTTCATTAGCCCATCCAATCCTCAGTAATGTGGGATATGATATTCCTTCATCAACAATTTAGAGAACATTGAAGTTTGCATATGTATTCATTCCTTTGACTTCCACCATGATGTGTGGAAGTCACCAAATTGGTGACACCTCGACCTGATTAGCTAGTCACATTTATACAGGGGAAAAAACAAACCATGGTTTCCCCATATTGTCCCATGTCTGATTTGTCAAAATGTTCACATCTGAGCCTAGATCCAGAATAACAGATTCTACATCGTAATCACCAATTTGCACATTCACCCTCATCTCCTTCCAAGTTTTCTTCTTGTGCAAGGAGTTAACAGTTGATTCTTGACGACCTTTTCTTGGTTGATATATTAGACTTGTGATATCAACTATCACATTAGGGTATTTTTCTAATCGCATAAAACTTTTGAAGAAAATTTGCAATGTGCCATTCTTCCGTGATGGTCCTGTTACAAGTGTTGAATAAGAAACATGCAACATTTCATAGATAGGAAACTTACCCATATCCCTCTTCATGGTGTCTCTTGCATCTAAGAGTGTAGCTCTCTTAGCGTCCACATCTAATTTCACCTTCTTTTGAGCTGCCAATTGAACTTGTGGGATTGGACCATTGTCCCCTCTTCTCGCACCTCAGCAAGCAATGACTCCAACATATTCAGGTTGAGTACTAGGTTCCGCTGAAATATTCCTAACTTTTGGACCCTCATTTTGATATTGTGGTGGATTCATAGGATGGTTCACATTCCGTTTCAGAGTATGATTCTGGTTCTGCTGTCGTGAAACATTCTTCACTTTCCATTTTGCGATCAGTTGTGGAAAATCTCCAATAGTGTGATCTGCGGCAGTGTAGTAGGTACATTGTGACTGAATATTTTTCCAATTGCATTGATAATGAATTAGTACTCCAAAATTGTAGCACTACGTTGGTCCTCAACCTCAAACTCCTCCTTAACCAAAACCTTTGTTCTGTCTGCCTCAAAATACTTTTCAAAATCCTCCTTGTTGTTGATACTACATTTGATTAAACTACTACTTCTACGGTGGATTTGGTTTTGGTCAAGCAAACTGTATTTGAGTGTACCTGCAGCTGAATATAATGTATCTATTGCATAGCATACTGCATCTTATTATAATGTACCTGTGACAATGAAATTTTTTGTTGCAGTTGCACAAAATGTGGTGGCCACTGTGGTGGTGTATCTCTATTGATCGGTTTTCTTCTCCCTTCATATAGTACGTATCCATTTTCCTTACCTGGATAAATTCATATGCTCGACAATCCTTCTCTTCATGACCAACACAATGACAAAAATTACAAAACATGTTTGTAGGATTGGATACTATCTTTTGGAGATACATGCATTCCTCATGTCGATTTCCATTAGTTTGACATATTTGGAACCATGTTAAGCGAACTTGACTTACCATATTTGGAGCACCTGAAATTAAATAATTACAAAAAATATGTTAATTGATCTTTATGATTTCCTTTCATGTGACATTGGGTACACCATATCTCTTCTCGAATTTCATTCCCCTTCTTGATATCTTGTATTTGAACTGCAAGGTTCACCAATTGCGATTGGGTCGGATTCATTCCAACCCCAGTTTTTCGACAGGTAAAGCTTCCAGCTTCATTGTGATCTCCAATTCCTCACTCTATATTGCAACCTTCTTCTCCATCAATGGCGTGCAGATATGCAGTACTAATGTTGCGATGACCATTATTTTTGTTGTACATCACTCATTATGAAACTCACTTTTTCCATCAAGGTTTTGAATCATTGAGAAAAATCCTAGACCAATTCATTTGGATATTACTTAATCTATTTTAATTATGTGATATATTATGACCTAGATTTGGGTTTTTTGAATTATTCAATAAATCCAGTTCTAATTTCTACAATATCCTTTTGTTGGTTCCCTATCAAAACTTTATGAGCTTCATATACCAATCTAATGCGTGACCTCAAAAATTTGTCTCCAACTGACCCTTCTTAGTATCTTCATCTTGGACTTGCTTCACAGTCGATACCGCTTCGTATAGAAACCAATAATGTTTAGGATCCTCAGTCCCGTTCGAATGGAGAAAAGGTGATTTCACATCGTCTCCCACCATCGTGAGCCTTCTTCTTGTGTTCATTGATTCAGTACTAATATTGTGTTGATGACAAACCAGAAAATCTTGTGATGATCTAGTGTTTCTTCCTGAATGTCGCGTAGTGCACAGAGGTGTAGGTATGTTGTTTCTCTAGATTGGTCCTTCCTTGGGCTCAATAGTAGCCACGTCCTCCCCTTCGTCACTGTAGTGTATCTTAGTCCCTTGCAATCTTATCTCATATCTTCTTTTCCTAGTCATAGTAGGAATATCCTCACTCATCTGCCTCTTCTCTTGCTAGAACCTTAGCCCACTTCATAGAATACCACACTCTTCCTCGATTTCCCTCACAGTTTAGTCGTAACTCCCATCCATATACCCTATATCATTCCATTCAAATCTCATCTATGCAGTACTCGTAACCACTACACGTAAGGGATCTACTCATTGGAGTTCATTTTCAATATTCCCCTTTCACAGATAAGCATCTTAATCCATAGTTGCAAAGACAATAGAAACCTACCTCTTGGTCCTTTGAACACTTCCCTTTCTGTGTCGCTATAGGGATTAATTGTGTCAACCACGAACTCAATGATGTATCCTTCCCAAATTTCATCGAGCCACACTTCATCAGACCTCGATGGTTTTTTTCTACCTCCTTCAGCTGCTGGATCAACTCTAGGGTCCAGCAAGTATGTTTTCCTACTCAAAATTTTATCTTCTGATAGGTCAGTCGCGCCAACCACTAGTACAAGATAATTGGAAACTTGGAAAAGAAATATTCATGGATATCATAATATATATTCCTTTCCAACTACTCTTATGTCGTTATCCTAGAACAAAGATTTTATTCTTCTATGAATTATTGAGCCTTATGATCAAACCAATCTTGAATCTCCAGTTTTGTTGAATGCCACACCATATCCTCCTTTTTCTTGCAATATTTCCTCGACAATGGAACCATTTGTTTAAAAAAATATGTCGATGGGGATGCACATGTTAATGTAATTGTAACTTCAAAATGTATTCACTTGTATTTCTCATCTATTGTAACCTGATGTTTATTTCAGGATGTTCTTGTGTCATGTCATGCCTCGATGTTCCGAACGGGAGAATCAATAATGTAAACAAGTCATGTCAAGCTATTGTGGGTAACCCTCCTATTGTCTAAGGGTTAAAGTCCCCGCAGTTCCAAGGCACTAGGGTTATTAGAATCTCCTAGTGAGGTTGGCCCTAGTAGGGTTTTAGTCATGTCAGGATTAGTATAAATAGAGAGCTGGACTCTCTATTTAGCACACATCCTATACACACTCAAGTGTAGCGCATAGTTGAGGAAGAGAAAGACATTGGGGTAAGAGGAAAGAGCTTACTACTATTGGGAGATTCTCTTACTATTTTTGGGTTTCACTTTGGTGCTGATTCTATCTCAGAGGAAGTTTTGGGGTTTTCTCCATTTATGGTTTCCTTAAGGAAAAACACTGTGTTCATTGTCTCTTGTGTTTGATTGTTGTGCTTGTTGTTCTCTCAGTTCAAAGTTCCTAATGATATGCTAGCTTAATGTTGAAAAACTAACATGGTATCAGAGCTAACCTGAGAAGAAGAAACTGTGTAGCTGTGAGAACTAGGGATTCCTATTTTGTGGATCTCTCTCCACAGATTTTCAGAAAAATTAGGGTGGATTAACTCTCCTCCCTACGGTGCATCTTTCTGTCGAAGCAGAATCCAATTCTGAGGTTTTTCAGTTTTGGACCCAACACTACTGTTGGAAATTAGGGCTCTTCACAGAAGTGGAACTTTTTCAGTGAGCCCAGGCCTGTATTTATCTCCTCCCCAAAATTGAAGTTAGGGATCAATTTCAAAGCATTTGGTTGGACGGAACTCCGAAAAAGGAAAACCCTAATATGCTCCTGAACCAGTACTGCAGGATTTCAGCTTCAAATCTAGATCTGACATCTTGACCTATTAATATCTAAATCTTTTGTATTTCCATTTGAGGTTCTTAGTTAAGATGTCTCATCATACCAAGCTCAATGAAAATCTTGAGGGAGCTGATAACTTTCGAGCCTAGAAGTATAGGATCTCCTTGGTTCTGGCAGAGAATGAGTTGGACTCCTACATCCATGAGGAGGTTCCAGTTCCAGAGGGAAATGAGGCCAAGGCCTTACATAAGAATAAGTTAGTTATGGAAAAGCGGATTATTGCAGATTCCATCATGGATCACCTCATTCCACAGGTGTCCTCCCTCAAGACACCTAAAGCCACATTTGATGCCCTAACCAAACTATTTGAAGGGAAATACATCAATCGGAATATGACTCTAAGGAACCAGCTGAAGAATTTCAAGATCCAAAATGAGGAGACCATCCAGTCATACTTCACAAGGGTCTCCCAGATCAAGGAACAACTAGAAGCTGTAGATGAAGAAGTGGAGAATGTAGAAGTTGTGATGACAACATTAAATGGCCTCCCTAGGTCATGGGATTCTTTCATCCAAGGAATTTGTGCTAGGAAGAAGTTGGTCAAGTTCAACAGACTGTGCGAAGAATTCTCTCAAGAAGAAGATCGGCTAGTAGCTCAAGAAGAAAAGATGGGAAATCAAGATCAAGATCTCACAGTACACTAAAAGAAAGGAAGAAGGGAAAAGCATCATCACCAAGGTAAGAATTCTCATCAAAAAGGTTCATCTAAACTCAGATGTTATACATGTGATGAAATAGGACACTTTGCTAGACATTGTCCCATGAATAAGAATGGATCCAAGAAGAAGAAGAACTCCAAAAGAAAACATCATCCTCACATTGCTGAGGATGATGATCCTTCAAGGAAGAGAGTAAAGCAAGAAAGTGAAGACTCTTCAAGCGAGGATGAATATGTTCTAATTTCTGCTCTCACAAGAACTATCATTCATGGAAGCAAAGATTGGCTTATTGACACTGGGGCTTGCAAACACATGACAGACTTCAAAGAATCCTTTGAGAAACTATCCGAACATAATTCACCACATAAGGTGAAGCTAGGAGATGACTACCAATATCCAATAAAAGGTAGTGGTGAATCCTCCTACAAGCTAGACTCTGGAAAGTCTATGAAAATGAAGGATGTTCTATTTGTACCAATATTAAAGAATAATATTCTATCCATATCAGCATTGGATGCAAAAGGCATGAGGGTGGCATTCATAGATGGTCAAGTCATCATGTGGCCAAGAGGAAAGACTATTGATGATGCAATAGTGATTGGAGAACAAGAAGGAGGTTTATATAAGCTGAAGGGACATTCAGAACAAGCTTTGGTCCATGACACAATAGAGCCAAATGAACTATGGCATATAAGGCTTGCACATGTACATTATAGAGCACTACCACTTGTAAGCAGAGCTATTGAAGGTCTTCTAGAAATTCAAGCAAAAAATGAAGGGGTCTGCAAAGGATGTGTGAAAGGAAAGAATACAAAGAAAACATCTCCAAGTAGTGAAAGAAAAGCAAAAGGAATCTTGGAAATCATCCACTCCGATGTATGCGGACGAATGTCATAAAGTTCACTAAGTGGGTATGTATACTATGTTTCTTTCATTGATGAATTTTCTAGGAAGACATGGATTTAATTCATGAAGAACAAAGATGAAGTGTTCAGCAAGTTCAAGGAATTCAAAGCCTTGATCGAGAACCACACAGAAAATAAGAGCAAGAACTTTCGATCAGATAATGGAGGATAATTTACATCAAATGAATTCAAAGAGCTATGTAAAGAATCAGGGATTAAGAGGGAGTTTTCCACTCCTTACAATCCACAACAGAATGGGGTTGCAAAAAGGAAGAATAGAACAATCGTGGAAGCTACAAGAGCAATGCTTCATGATCAGGATATTCCTATGCACCTATGGGAAGAAGAAGCCATCACAGTAGTGTTCGTATAGAACCATACTCCACACAGAGTACTTGATAATAAGACTCCTGAAGAAGTATTCTTTGGCAAGAGACCAGAAGTTAGCCATCTCAGAATATTCGGTTGTCCAGTGTACATACACATACCAAAAGAGAAGAGAACAAAACTAGATCCTTCACGAAATAAGGGTATATTTGTGGGATACTCTGAAAGCTCGAAGGATTACAGAATATACTTCCCAGGATACAAGAAGATCAAAATCAGTAGGGATGTAACATTTGATGAAGACACAGCTTACAACAAATCCAGAAAGAGACTTGCTGAAGAACCTGAAGAATCCAAATCTCCTACAATTCATGATACAACCATGAATGAAGAAATTCAAGAAGAAGATTGAGAATTTGAAGAACCAAAAAGACCTGAAGATCCACCTTAGGAGAAGAATCCTCACAAGAGGAAACCTTCCTGGGTATGAGAAATTATCCAAGGTGTGGAAAGATATGGGGCTCCAGAAGAGAATCATAGAGAAAGAAAGAGAACTATATACTTCTCTGGATATGTAGCCTTACTATGTGATGTTATCGATAAAGAACCTTCCAGTTATGAAGAAGCGACATAACAAAAAGAATGGAAGGATGAGATGATTGAAGAATATCAATCAATCATGAAGAATGATGTTTGGGATTTTGTCCCAAGACCAGAAGGGAAGTCATTTGTAACTTCCAAATGGATCTACAAGATCAAGCATGCTGCGGATGGTAGCATAAATAAATATAAGGCAAGATTTGTGGCTCATGGCTTCTCACAGAAGGAAGGTATATATTATGAAGAAACCTTTGCGCTTGTAGCCAAATACACTTCCATCAGATTGGTACATTTCTTTGGTTATAGTAATGAAATGGAAGATACACCAAATGGATGTCAAGAATAATTTCTTGAATGGTGTAGTAGAAGAAGAAATGTATGTAGAACAGCCACTCAGTTTTGAGACACATGACAGGGAGTCTCATGTGTGCAGACTGAAGAAATACCTGTAGAGTTTGAAACAGGAACCCAGGACATGGTACAACAAAATTGATAGCTTTCTATCCAGTTTGGGCTTTACCAAGAGTAAAGAAGATTCCAAAATTTACTACAAGGTTGAAGATGGAAACCCAATGATGCTTCTATTATATGTAGATGATCTATTTGTAATAGATATGGATGGGCTGATTCCTGGTATGAAGAGAAATCTTGTTGCTGAGTTCGAAATGGAGGACTTGGGTATGATGCATTATTTCCTAGGTATGGAGGTGTGGCAAAATGTGGATGGAATCTCCCTCATACAAGGGAAGTATGCAATAGAGATCCTGAAGAGGTTTGGGATGATGGACTGCAAGGCTATGGCCACACCTATGGCATCAAACATGAAGCTATTGAGTGATGCTTCATCAAAGATGATTGATGCTATGATGTATCATCAGATGATTGGGTCCTTGATGTATCTGAAAAACATGAGACCAGATAATTGCTTTGTTGTGAACACCTTGAGCCAGTTCTTGACAGATCCTAGAAATGTTCACTTGATTGCTACAAAGCATATTCTGAGGTACCTAAGGGGTACAATTTATTATGGGCTCAAGTACGATGTGAATCAGAAGATTAACCTAGAGGGTTATGTTGATTCATATTGGGTAGGTAGTGCTATCGATAGGAAGAGCACTTCAGGGTGTTGCTTCAATATGGGATTAGGTGTGATCTCTTGGTTTAGTAGGAAGAAATCTTGTGTGGTACTGGGTGCAGATGAAGTAGAGTATGTCACAGCTTGTTTAGCTAGTTGTGAGGCAGTATGGATGCAAAAGATGCTACCTGATTTATTTGATCTCTAGATGGATGCTACTTGTATACATTGTGACAACTAGAGTTGCATGAAGTTGTCAGATAATCCGGTTTTCCATGACAAGTCAATGCATATCGAGATCAAGTATCACTATATCAGGAATATGGTACAGAGAGGAGCAATGAAGCTCCAGTATGTTGCAACGGAGGAACATATAGCTGATATATTGACAAAGCCATTGGCTAGGGTGAAGTTTGAGTAGTTCAGGGAGAAGCTTGGTGTTCTCCAGATCGAGGTTTCCTCCAAGGGAAAGTGATGAGTCCCATATCCATTTTGACATGGTGAGAGGATTGGTTCCTTCAATGGTCAGATGTAAGGGCTGAGCCATTCTACCATGGTGAGAGGATTGGCTCCTTCCATGTTAGATATGAGTGCTGAATGCCATTCTAGGAATGGAGGTACCTGGAAAATTACCAGGAACACTCAGTATGGGACAGAGAGAGCCATTCTAATGGGTAGGTCAAATGTAAGGGCTGAACCATTCTGTCATGGCTAAAGGATTAAGTTCCTCCCATGCCAGATGTGAGTGTTGGCCATTCTATTGAGTAGGATAGATGTAAGGACAACTACCATTATGGGAATAGAGGCAGCTGGTTAGTTACTAGGTAGCTCAGTCTGGGACTGGGGGCCATTTTGGCGAGGGTGTAGGATTTGGTTCCTACCAGGTCAAATGTGAGTGCATGCCCTTCTGAACATGCATGTTGGATTGGTTCCTTGCATGTGTTAGATGTAAGTGCAGGGCCCTTCTAGACATGCATGTTGTATTGGTTCCTCACATGTGCTAGATGTAAGTGCACATCCTTTCCGAACATGCATGTTGGATTGGTTCCTTGCATGTGTTGGATGAAAGTGCAGATCCTTTTTGAACATGCATGTTGGATTGGTTCCTCGCATGTGTCAAATGTGATTGTTGGGCATTTCTGACAGGGTTGTGGGATTGGTTCCCACATGGTCAGATGTGAGTGCTAGGCGTACCTTTCTGATATGATTATAGGTTAGTTCCTACATGATCAAATGTAAGTGCTGGGCGAAGACCTACATGATGGCTAGGCCTACATCTAGCATGAAAAAGGGCTGGCTCTGTAGAACTTCCTATGACGAGAAGAATCATGAGATAGCACGTGTGAATATTTAGTATTGATGATCTAGTAGAGATGATCCAGATCAAGGGAAGATCCATATCCAGAGATGATGCTTCAAATATTCTCCAGATCGAGGGATGATCCAGATCTAGGAATGATGCTACATATGATCTAGATCGAGTGATGATCCAGATCCAGTGATGATCAAGATCCAGAGATGAAGATGACTTGCAAACAAATAATACTTGAAGAAGAAGATGAATTGAACATGGAGATGACAAGAAGAAAACTAGTGATGAAAATTGTGTCGAGAGAATACCTTCCTAGTTAAGAGGGAGTGTTAATGTAATTGTAACTTCGGAATGTATTCACTTGTGTTTCTCATCTATTCTAACCCAATGTTTATTCCGAGATGTTCTTGTGTCATCTCATGCCCCGATGTTCCGATCAGGAGAATCAATAATGTAAACAAGTCACGTTAAGATATTGTGGGTAACACTCCTATTGCCTGAGGGTTAAAGTCCATGTAGTTTTAGAGCATTAGGGTTATTAAACTCTCCTAGTGAGGTCAGCCCTAGTAGGGTTTTAGTCATGTTGAGATTAGTATAAATAGAGAGCTGGACTCTCTATTTAGCACACATCTTATACACACTCAAGTGTAGCTCATAGTTGAGGAAGAGAAAGACACTAGGGCAAGAGGAAAGAGCTTACTACTGTCTGGAGATTGTCTTACTATTTTTTGGTTTCACTTTGGTGATAATTCTATCTCAGAGGAAGTTGCAGGGTTTTCTCAATTTATGGTTTCCCTGAGGAAAAACATTGTGTTCATTGTCTGTTGTGTTTGACTGTTGTGCTTGTTGTTCTCTCAGTTCAAAGATCATAATGATATGCTAGCTTAATGTTGAAAAACTAACAGCACACACCTTCCACACCCCTTTTTTCAACGATATCCATGAGCATCGACCTAGATATATTTTACCCCTACTAACAACAACTACAAAGCATATGAAGTCTCTCCTGTTATGTTCGAGGGAGAGCTGCATGAACCATGTTTGCGTAGTAAGGAGGAGAATTTGCAAACCTATTCTCTATCTATCACAGTATTAACAAGATATTGAGGAAAGGTTTTTAAAATTAATCATTTGCATTTGATTGCATCACTAACCGTTCACATTAGATCACATCATTGTACTCATTCACAAACAGATCGACAAATATGGAACCACTCAGTATGTAGAGACATCGCATCACTCAAGAATATAAACCGTATCATAGAAATTAATCATTTAGATCTCATCATCAGAGCCACAAAATGAGAAAACCATGTAAGGCAAAGAGTTTTCAACGTCATCTGCACATGTCATATTACTTCTGCACATCAAAACGTGTTCCCAAAATACATTTTTAGGTTCGCAAGAAATAACCGAAATAGCAGACACAAATATTGATATTCTGCCAATGTTAAAAATGTAGTCTAAGACAATATCCAAGATATGATAATGGTTCTTTCCTACTACATATCTAACTCTATTTATAGACTTTCACCTTTACAAAATGGTCCACTTGTAACTACTTTCTAACTACTTTATAACTAAAATGGTCGACTCCTGTTGACTTCTCCTCCTTGCATAGTATTTTTGTCTTTCACACCATGTGCATCCAACCCACCTACCAACAGAATCTATGGGTTGGTTGGTTTAAGGGGCCATTGGGGTAGAAGTATTTTTGGAAATTGGAATTATCAAATTATCCATTCATCAAATTAGTTGATAAATTTGCATGGAATTTATGTATGAGAGAGCTAGGTGATGATGGGTTAATCATGCGAAAACATTAACAATATGGAAAACCATCATCATGGTGCATATTATGTACTATATATTCAATATTGGGGTCACTTTGGATCAAGAAAAGTCATTTCTATTCAATGATAGGTAAAAATAAAAATGAATGATCAGTAATATGGTCCATGAAGGAGGACTCATTGGGTTTGTTTGTTCAAGGGCCCATTGGGCTAGAAGTATTTTGGGATATTTAATTACTGAGATATCAAGTCATCAAATTAGTATTTTAATGTGCATGGAATTTGAGGATGAGTGAGAAAGCTGATGGTGGGACAATCATATGAAAATTTTAATAATAATGGTGAACCATCTTTGTGGTGCATATCATGGTCTATATTTTCAACACTATGTTCAATTGGGATTAAACTTGGTAAAAATTATTCAATTATAGGTAACAAACAAGATAAATGATTCATAATATGGTACATGAGGTTATATATCAAGGGTTGATTGGTTCATGGTTCCATTTCTCTATCAAGGGTTGAATAGTTCAATGGAAATATTGAGCTATCCGATCATTAGATTTGTGAATAAATATGCATGGAATTTGTAGATGAGTAAGCTAACTGATGGTGTGCTAGTCATAGGGAAGGTTAAGAATATGGTGAACCATCATCATGGTACATATCATTCTGTATATATTCAACATTGTGGCCAATTGGTGTATCACCTTGTTTTTCACATGACTCTTGAGATTAGGATAACTATTATTTGAGGGCGCTCGATGATGAATGACTTGGTTATATGTGAGTTGAACACTAGAACTATGTACGAACATATTATTGAGGGAATATGGCTTCACATGATCTCCACATGTGTGAAACAATTAATTACCGAGGAGAAATTACTAAAGAACAATTATCGGACATATTCATTAAATGATGAGTAAATTATGATTATGAAAATGATGTCGACATTGTTCAATTGTAAATGCAATTATGTTATGATTTTAATTGTGAATGAAGAATAATGTGAAGTTATTAGCAATGTTTTAATGTTGTATAACGTTTTATAGTAATGAATGAATCAAAAAAGTTATCTGATATCTTACATGTACTTTGATGGTATGTCAAGTTTGACATGAAAGGTAGATACATTAAACGCATGAAAGCATCAATATGCAAACTCTAATTGAGTTGAGAACTATGGCATGTGATATCAGTCTTTTTTATCGTATGAATTAATTATGATATGTTTGATGTAAATGGGATATGATGTCCATGGAATATGGATGAGTCAGACACCTTCGACAGTTGATGTCTATTTGAGGTTCATATTATGTTTGAAATCTTAGTTATAAGATTTGATGCACATGAGGTATGACATCCATGGAGTCTGGATGAGACGAGAACCTTCAATGATTAAATTTAATATTCATAATATGTTGAAAATATTCATTATAATATTTGATGCATGACATTTTATGTGTAGGTGATGGAATTGAGATTACCAATCAATACACATCAGGTGACATGGTCAAATAATTATACTGGTAAGACTAGCAAATTGGATGGTGTGATGATCTTTTAATAGAGTGAGAAAAACTTAGGTTCATCAAATGCACATGTCATGAGGATAGGACACAATTTAGAAACTCATGAAGATTATATCGGAGTGTGAAATAAGGATTCAACCTTATTCCCCAGGAACCACTTGGCCCTCCACACGGTAGCAGATTGAGGTAACATTGACTCAATTGTCATACCAACTCCGTGCTTGAGGGAATTATATGGAGGGCATGATAGAATCATAGAACCTTGATAATCCTAGTTGTGACAAGAATGCAAAGGTAATCAAAATCAATCTTCAATTGGTGGAATCAATAAAATGTTTAGAAATAATTTAGTAAAAAAAAAGTTAATGATCAAAGTTGTGATATGCAGTGGACAAGCAATACACCTAATCATCAAGTGAATAATTCTAGATTTTGTTTAGTAAGTTAAATTAAATAATAATAATAATAATAATAATAATGAATGAATAAAATAAACTAATATATATATATATGTATAATGAAATGAAGATAAATAAAACTAAATTGAAAAAATAGTTAAAATAGTAAATTAAGCAACTTGAACTAAACTAAAATCCCTATTAATCAAAAAAGAACCAGAGAACCTATGATAACTAAAAGTTAGGTGGGTAAATAAAATCAATTAACTAATTAAATAAGAAAACTAAAGAGTTAACTGAAAGTTGTGTATGGGATGCATAGGGATTAATGAAAATGTTAATAAAAGAAAAAATATACCAAGAGCTAAGGAGATTATTGGACCTGAAATAGTTTTGAGAAATGTGTGGCTCTAAGGTGACTGTAGAAGGGTGTGGCTCAATATGATATGAGAGTGGTTGGGATCCTCCTAACAAGATATTTGTGTCGCACATCCATTGCTAGAAATGTAATGTCAATCACGTCGATCTCAGGGGTCTTGGGGGAATGGGATTACCTATTAGGGTATGGTAAGGAGGAAATTGGGGGACCCGATGTAATATCCCAAATTTTGACCTAACACTTATCAGCGTAAGCCCCAATTCTTATGTTGTTTCTTTGATATTTTATTTTGTATATTTGGTAGAATACCCGACTGCACATGAAAATGTTGACTTTTTTGATATATTGGGCATAAGCCAATTGCATATGTTTTGTATATGATTTATTCTGTTGGGTGTGGACACTAAAGCACATAATTGATGAGATGTTTGTGTTGAGCGAGAATATATGGAGTACATGAGTATTTAATGTTTGCGTTGAGTAAGAGGCTCTGGAGCACATTGGTATTTTAAATGTTTGTGTTGAGCGAGAGGCTCTAAAGCACATCAGTTTTGAAACCTTTGTGTTGAGAAGGAAGCTCTAAAGAACATGAAATATAAGAATTGGAAGTGTTGGGAATAAACACTGGATTATTCCATGTTGATGTTGAGTATAATCTCTAAATCATCGGATCCTTGGCCATTCTATCCTTAGGTGTATCCTACAAATACATCCTACCATTAGTGTTGAGCGAGGAGCTATGGATAAGTGTTGAGTATATAGTTTCCAGTGATCTTAAAGGTGTTCACGAATGACAAAGGAATAACCAATGGATATAATGACAGGAAAAAATCAATGAAATGCTAAGGTAGTGATGGCATGTCATGGCACATATGATGACATGGAATATGATGGTGTCCTAATGATGATTTTATAAAATATTGATTGCATGGAATGGAATAGTTGAGGATGTGTCATGACACATATGATGACATGGAATATGGTGATGTCATAAAAGTTCATTTATTACAAATGCAATGGATGAGATGGACATGGATGATTAGACAACATGAATGACTGATCTAGATAATTCCAAGACAGTGTTGAAAATATGATGTAAACAAATGTTAATGAAACAAAGAACATAGGTCAAGTGGAAGTAGATATGCAATGTGAATGAAAAATCTGGTTAGTCAAATCAAGAGTGGAACTATAGAAGAGTGAAATGAACAGGATATAGAGTATATGTAACAATCGAAGAAAAAAGAAACTATATCTGCAAGAGTGTTTATAAATTCCTTTTAACCAGTAGCATGATGAAATTCTCTGTGTATATAAATCTTCAAAACTATTAGAAACAGTCGTAGAGTATTTTCACAAAGAAATTGTGTAGATCCGCAAAATAATGGTTAGATATGCATTTGATATAAAATCGATGGTCAGGAAGAATCCCACATGTGATCCGACGATTAAGGGTCAGTACCGCAACAATCAATATCGTACAACTTATATTAGTACTACACTAGATCCAACAGTTAAGGATTAATTCCAGCAATTATGCTAAAAATCCAAAGTTTTGTAAAAGATAAAGATCGGAAGGCTGAGATTAGTTTCGTTAAAAAGAGATCAATGGTGCGGAAGAAAAATTCAGAAATGGAATTGCAGAAATAACATTTAGATATTTTATGAACCTGCAATCTAGAAGATCAAAGGTCGAGAAATACTCCACAAAAGATCGATGGTGCAGAAGAAAAATTGTAGAAAGAAGATTACGAAAAGGAGATTGCAGAAAGAAGCTTGGGGAAAGGGGATTTCAGAAAGAAGCTTACAAAAAGGAGATTGTGGAAAGAATCGTGGAGAAAGGAGCTTACAAAAAGAAGCTTGCAGAACTGAGCTTACGAAAAGGATCTTGTAGAATGAATATTGCGGAAAGGAGCTTGCTGACAGGAGCTTGAAAAATGAAGCTTATGGAAAGGATATTGTGGAAAGAATTTTACGGAAAGGAGATTGTGAAAAGGAGATTGAAGAAAGTCGAGATACGATTTAATGAAATGTTCAGTTTCTGCATCCTGCATCCCACATCCTGTAATATGCATCTTATCTCGGATCAATGTTCATGGAAGAGACCACAGGAGATCAACGGTGCCAAATGATTGGTGTGGAAATACAAACGCAGAAATCATGAAAAGGAATTTTGGAAAAGTCTCAAACCCACATTTTGAAATTTGCATTAGATCAACAGTCACGATAATTCCCAATGAAGATCAATGGTGGGGAATCGTTGATGAGGAAATAATGGTGCATAAATACAATTTCAAGGGGGAAATATATGTGTTATATCGACGGACTAGAGAGAATCAAAATTAGATCAACAACCTGGATTGATTCTAGAAGCACCAGAAAATGTTAAGCTGAGCTATGGAAATGAATTCTGAGGTGCATCCGTAAATGGTAAAGAAGAATGTCCAACATGAAACTCATAAATGGAAGGTGAAGCCTGAGTTTTGTTATATAAATGTGTATAGATGATCCTGTGATCAAGATATCCCACAGAGAGCTCATAGAGGAAGAAAACAATCCCACATGTGTGAGTAAAAGAGAAGACTGAAGGTCTGAAGAGAGAGTATTCCCGTTGATAGAGGAGAGGAAGTCCATATGAATCGGTTTGACGAATCCTTTGATTAGAGAATAAGGGATCTTGCGGATCAGAAGTGAAACGAAGTTTTTAATTAATCATTTAATTAAAAATCATTAATCAACATATTGTTGAAAAGGTGTGACTATCATATTTGAAAGGGCATGATTGTGAAAGGGTATGTTTCTAGAACAAAGTGATGCATCCATAGGAAACATGAAGGTAATTATACACTGAGGTATGAGTGAGAGAATTTCCTCAGCATCTACTTCAAAAAATTAGAAACAGAGACCAGTGGGTGAGATAGAGAATGGAGGGAAATGAAATTTAGCATATTACGGTGGCAGGGTAGGAAACAAGCCTACATGGAGTTGTTTCGTCCTTCCAACAGAAGCTGGTAAATAGGGTGTAGGATCATCATATCAATTATAGATGACAAAATAGGGTTTCATAGCATGCTTTCAGCAGCAACTCATAAACCAGGGGGTCGTAGCCTCCTTCGAGTAGTAGTTAGTAAATAGGGTGTCGTAGCATCCTTTCAGTGGCAGCTGATAAACCAGGGGACTGTAGCCTCCTTCTAGTGGTAGCTGGTAAATAGCGTTTCATAGCATCCTTTCAGTAGAATATGATAAACCAGGGGGTGATATCCTCTTTCCAGTGGTAGCTGGTAAATATGGTGTCGTAGCATCCTTTAAGTAGTAGCTAATAAACTAGGTTTGTAGCCTCCTTCAAGTAGTTTTTCATAAATAGGGTGTAATACCATCCTTGTCTATATTAGTAGGAAAACATATTTGTAAATAAGAATCTTGCAGTAATAGTACGTATTGGTCGTTTATCGTATTGGGATTCAACGTTAAAATTGTGTTCTGTGTATTCTTGTTCTTATGTATTTTTTAATGATATATTCAAAAAGTGGTTAAATTAGTAAAAATATGACAATACTAATTCAGTACCCCCCTCTCAATATTGACCAATAAACGAACAATAGGGATCAGAGTGGGTTCCTTTACTATAGTTTAATGACTGGAAGGAAGGTCCCATTAAAACCACTATGGATCAACAAGAATATGTTTAGATAGTAAATGGATCTCCAATACTTAGAAAAGAAGAATACATATTTTGGAGTACAAGAATGAAAATTTATCTAAAGGCATTGAGACATGATGGATGGAATTGAGTGATGACTGATTACTTCCCACCAAAGAGGATAAGGAGTCCAACTCAAAAGAAATCAATGAAAAGTAACTCAATGGAAATGGCTTCCATCCTTTATGGATTACTTGATGATGCCAAAGCTAAGATAGGTGAGTGTAACTCTACAAAGGAAATTTGGGACAACATAAAATAACTCTGATCAGTTGAGGAAAGAGAAGAAGGAAGACTTGCTATTTTTGAGGATGTTAGTGAAGATGAAAAGATAAGTGAATATGAAGAAAAATTATTTATAGGGACATCAAACTCAGATGAGGAATTAGAAGTGGACATAGAAGCCCAATACATGGCTCTTGTACATGAAATTGAAAAATGTGGGAAAAAGGACAAAGTATTGAAAGAAAAATTTTCAAAATATCAAGAAGAGAAGAATTCAAAAGAAGAGGAAGTAAAAACGCTCCAACAAGAGCTACGCAATTTAAGACAACAAGTGTTGGCTAGTATCGAATAGGTCAAGAGCATAAAACAAGAAGTTGTTGAATTCAAGGAAGAAGTAAAGAATCTAAAAGATCAGCTGACTATTAGTTAGAAGTTCAAGGAAATTACTGAAGCTCTTAATAAATTCCTCAGCTTACAAATATCCCCCAGTGATAAAATAGGTCTTGGATATAATCGTAAAGGATCAAGATCCATCATTCATGAAAATGTTGAAAATGTTAATTGTCAGCGTGATGCCTCAAAAGATACACCCATACAGCATAATAAGCATAAGGAAATGAAGTCCGATTATCATAATTCTGCTCATCCTCCCAAGATGAAAAATTTCAGAATATATGCAAAAGAAAAGAGTCATTACAAGCAAAAAAACTAGAGATTCTCCAAACATACATTCTATGGATATTGTCATTGTTGTCACAAGTTTGGTCACAAGGCTGATGATTGTAGAATCAAAGAAGAATATAAAGGGTTGATAACAAAAGAAGACACCAACATATCTAAGGAAAAAAGACTTATTTGTTTCAAATGTCATAGTATTGGACACTTTGCAAAACATTGCAAGAATAGTACACGCATATCTTCCCAATAAGCTCAGAAAAAGGTATGGAAGATGAAAACAAAGGAACAAAGAAATAAAAATATGGTTAGAAGAGTACCTATTGGAAAAATATGGAGAAAAACGGAAGACTCCAAATATGTATAAGAAATAAAGATTTCAAACATCAGTGAGGTCTCCAAAGATTATGATGAACATAATTATGCCACAGATAAAAAGGGCATCCATTATAAGGAAGAACAAGATGGAGATGTAAAAGGATACAATGATAAAAATGAAGGTGATGAAAAAGGATGTAGTAATGACTATGGGATCTGCTATCCCTAAAGTTGAACCTAGACTACAGGGGTTCAAGCTTAAGGAAATCTTTTTCAACAAGGTGCAAATCAATGCAATCAAACTGAAAATCAAACTGATACGAAATCAAAGCTATTGGAAAAGTTACACAATTATCAATGAAATAGGTTGGTATGAAATCAATGCTATTTTGTACAGATCACACAATTATGAATGAAACAAGCTGGTATAATATATGATCTATAAGAAAATCAAAACATTATTGAAGAAATAGGTTGGTAGGTCAATCAGAGCTACAAGAGAATCAAACATGAACTGTATAACATAAAATAACACACAAATTTCAATATCAAGGTTACTACGATCACAAAGTCATGAGATGAAACTGTCTCTGTTCTTAGAAACTATAAGGATAATTGCATTTAAATATAAGCATCACTGTAATGGAATGAGGAGACCATATACATGATAAGTCATAAGAAAGACAATTTATAGCATACAAAGACAAATCAAAACCATGCTCATTCAAAGTAGAACTTGTTATAGAATATGTAGAGTATTCATGTTATACAGACAGTGGTTTAAAACTGGGCCTCCATAGCTCCAAAATTCCAACCCCCAGTCCCTTCTCGAGGGCTCCATTAAATACAAAATAATGTTTTCTTTAAACTAACCATAAGATCCTATATCTAAGGACTGAACCTCCTCAAAAACAGGGAATTCAATCCCTTTTAAAAAGTAATAAAGTACAAGTGTAATACATGTGTCAAATAACAACATAATTTCAAAAAGAAAAAAACAACTTAAATTCTAAAGGCTTCTAGAAGCCTCTACTAGTGTAGCTAGGTCACTCAGAACCTATGAACGCCTCTGTAGTATGGAGAATTTAGCGTCCTTATTGTCCTCCTTGATTTGAGCTTTGACTTGTTCCAGTTGTTTCTGAATGGCCCGTTTCTCCCTTAGAACATCTTTGGAAACCATCAGCAACTTTTGGTATTCTGCCTCTTTGTCCTCCAAGTCTTCACGAAGTCTTTTGTTGGCCACCATCAATTTTTTATTTATGTCTTGCAAATATCTTGTTTGTTCTTGGTATGTTTGCAATGAATTCCTACATTGGCTTAATTCGGGAGATATTTCTAAGTCTTCTTCTCCTATGTGGACTCCTTCCTATAAACCTTTTGATGCTGAACCATCATTTGGAATATCATGCTTGTCTGTACAAAAATCTTATGGTATAATGTCTGCTACGCCCTGAATATCAATAAACTTTTCATTATCTACACAGTATTGGTCCCCTGCTATATGCACTGTTTCTTCACTACCAGCATCATCAATCACTACAACATTCATGGCATCTTCATGCGTTGCCTCTTTCTCTATCTGCATCTTCTTCCTTAGCGTGGTTCTTGGCTTCTCTGTCTTGAATAACTGCTTACAAATCTTATTCTTTGAAGCTATGGTTTTCATCATATCACTGAGTTTCTCTGGGTCTTCATTTGTGCAGGAGGGCTCATGGCACAAGCCTTCTTGAATGGTTTTCTCAACAGTATGCTTTTCTTCATTCTCAACAGTTTTAACATGCTTGTTAGGACTTATTATTGGTTGTTCAGTATCATACATCATTCTTTTTCCTTTTGCTTTAGGGTTGTTTTTAAACCCTAACTCTTTTAACATGGATTCCCATGTTCTCTCCTCCTTTTTCAATTGAGCTAGAATCAACAGTTTAATTAAGTCTTGGTGATAAACAGAGCGAGCAGTATGCTCGGGATGGTTTTGAACTCTAGAAATCATATTTTGGAGGCTTTTAAACAAGTAGAATGGGATATTTACCTGTATAGTTCCATGAATATGCATTAACAATTTTAGATGGAACTTTAATACTCTGTCATATCTACCATCGCATGTAATGTAATTTTGTATCACCTGCAAAGGAACCTTCCATCCTGGCTTCATTTTGATAATGTGGACACCATTTTTCCAGTCAAGCTTTTCACCTCCTAGCATTAGAAATTCACTAAAATCTCTTTGGAAATCCTTCTATTTGAACCATTTCTCCCCCTGTGCAGGAACACCCATTGCCTCAGCAATAGAATCCTCATTTACCCTGACTGTTAGGCTTCACAGCTGCACTCTTTCATCTCTGTAATTTTTAATAAATAACATGGTAACCTATGAATGGTAGCCTTGCAATTTATCACAAAAATTAAACCATCCGGACCTCTGCATAAGTTTGGCAGACTTGGGAAATTGCTTTATCCAGTCTTTGTTGTTTGGTTCTAGCCTGCAAATGAAGCCTCCAGGCTTTCTCTTCACTATATCCTCCTCTGGCTCTTCCTCGTCGGCTGCCTCCGACATTTAAAACACTAAAAGAATTCCAACTCTACTGTATGGACCGACTGGGCTTTAAATCTCAGACAAAAAACACACAAACTAACCTTTGCTGCAGTTACCTCTGTGGTAAGTCTTCACTCCATGCTAGCATCTGGCCTGTTAATAATGCATCTATACTTGTGCTAGTCCTAATTTGATTGATTTACAGGATAAACAAAATGAAGATGACAGTGAGAATAGAACCAAAAATCCTCATAGGCCTTACCCTGAAGCCTCTGTCAGTAATGCAAATCAACAAGGATTTTACACTATACTGCCCCGAACATGAAATTCTTTGCTGTAACTGCTTACTCTAAGATGCAGGGAAATATATACGTTGTAATACAACCCTTAAAACATAAAATCCATCAGAGTTTGAACAAACCCTAGCTGCTTAAAACCCGCATGTTGCTGCTTGCAACCAATGGAGATTTACAGTACACAAATGAGTCTGTGATTATTCTTCTCCAGTTAACCAGCGAAGTAATGAGATAGATTTTGGGGAAAAGAGTGAGTTAAATCGATTCTGCCACATTCAGCACTAGCACTCATTGCATGTATTATTGAAACTTTCAAAATGACAACATGTGTACCATTTCATAAATGACACCATACAACTCATCATTTTATGGACAAGGGGGCATTTAAAACATGAACATACCGAATGCAAAATAATTATGCATATGACCAAAGTTTATTATCCCTTTACATTCCATGGTATTAATAGACAATAAACTTTTCAATGAGATGCCCTTTTGAAATTCTGCTGCCAATAAGTGAAATGCTACCAGTTCATGAAATGCTGCCAGTTTGGATAAATGCTTCTAGCTTTAACAATTCACCATATAACATACAATCTCTTGCACATACATAAGTTCAGGCCAAATGAATGAAGATTTTGATGACTCGGGATAATAAAAGAAACCCTAAAGGTGATCAATCTATCATAAGGTATAAAACAAAGGAAAATAAAAACAATAAAAACAAATCAAAATCGAAGATTTTAAAATAAAAAGGTAAAACAACCTTAGAGATAACATTTGGCTCCATCTGGGGACAAATTTTTCCTGAGAAATTTTGAGAACATGCTGACTATTTCCTTCAGAAGTCTGCTAAGGTCAGTTCTGTCTTATTGGGTTGGAGTCTTATTCTGAAGCAAAATGATATATACAGTGACTATGTACAATAACACTTTGTCTTTCAATATGTGTAAAAATGTTTTAAGAAACGTCCATTGACTGGACCTGCAATCTCTTCACCTTTCATATTTTGTAAGACAAAAGTGTTGTTTCCAAGGATCTTTATGACTGAAAAAGGCCCTATCCATAAGTTTTCAAACATCCCATGCTTACCTTTTTCATCTTTTCTTGCATCCCATCTGAGAACGAGGTCACCAACTGCAAACATATCTTTTTTAAATTTTTTATCAAAGCTTTCTTTCATTCTTCTTTGATGTCTCTTAGCTGTATCTTTGATAGCTTCCCTCTCCTGCTGCAACTGAACTATCTAGAACATTCTTCTTCTGAAATCATCTGGTTCTTCTTATATTTCCTGCATAAACTTAATGACTCGGGTTACTAATTGAACAACGAAAACAACATCAATTCCATAAACCAATTGGAAAGGGGATGTCCCAATTGACTTTTTTTATTGTTACCCTATCAGCCCAGAGAGAAAATTTTAGTTTGGTATCCAAACTCCTCTTGTTTTCAAAAAGCATTTTCTTGACACTGTTTACAATATTTTTGTTGCTAGACTTAGCTAATCTGTTTCCCTGTGGGTAGTATGGTGTAGACTGTTTTAGGATAATATTATTTTCTTGACAGAAGTTCACCATTTTCTTTGATTTCAAAGTAGGGGCATTATCAGTAACTAATTTTCTAGGACATCCAAATCTACCCATAATGTTTTCTTGAAGGAAAGTAATTATAACTTGTTCTATTGCTCTCCTTGTTGGAACTGCTTCCACCCATTTAGTGAAAAAGTCAGTAGCAGTTAAGATCCATTTATGTTGTCCACTAGAGGGAGGATGAATTTCACCAATGAAGTCTAATCCCCACTACTGGAATGGACCATTCACTGAAATAGGATTTAGACGTAAGGACTGAAGCTTATGCCTACCTGCAAATTTCTGACATTCCACACATGATCTAACCTGATGATATACATCTGAAAAAAGGGTAGGCCAGTAATATCCTGCTCTCAGGATTTTGAAGGCAATTGCCTTCCAGTACTTATGTCCTCCACAAACTCCACTATGCAATTCTGCAATCACAACATCAAATTCGTATTTCTCCAAACATTTCAACAATATTCCTCCTGGATCCTTCCAATACAACATCTGATCTATTAAAACATACTTCATTGGCTTTAGTTTTAACGATCTGCATTCATTCCTATTCAATTCAAGAGGGCATTGTAAATACAAAAGGAAATACACAACATCTTTATACCAATCAGATTTACTATACCTGTTATAAACCTGTTGTTTACTGTGTTCTGTTGGCATAACCTGCTCTGACTGCTCTGCCATCACATGAAGGTTCAAAACCTGACAATTTGACTCCGTCAGAAGTTTAGCTAATCCCTGTCCTTTTACCAACTTTGTTGGTTTAATTTCTACATCATATTCCATGACCTTAGCTATCCATCTGCCTCCTTTTCCTTCGCTGTCAGGCTGTACTAGAATCTCCTTGACTGCTGCATTTGAGACATATGCCACAACCTTAGAGTGTAAAACATATATTCTAAAAAACTTAAGAGATTTAACTAAGGCATATGCCTACTTTTCCATTATATTATATTTCAGCTCAGAGTCTCTTAATATTTTATTGAAGAATGAAATTGGTTGTTCCAAATTATCTGAGTTCTTTTGTAACAATACATCAGCTATAGTGTCTTCTGATGCAAATGAGAAGATTGCAAAATCTTTTGTATAATCAGGATCCATCAACACTGGGGCTTCTACTAACGCTTGTTTTATGGTTTCAAATGCTTGTTTAGCCTGGTTAGACCACTTAATCTCGCTATCTTTTTTAAGCATCTGAGTGATATACTTTATTATTTCTGCAAAATTGGGAATAAACCATCTTAAAAAGTTGGTTTTTCCAACAAAAGATTTAAATTTCTTTTTTGTTTCTAGGAATGTTGATTTTTAAGATAGCCTTGACTCTCTCTGGATCTATCTTTATTCCCTCAGTAGAAACAATATGGCCTAACAGTTTGCCTTCTGTCAGGGAAAAATGAGACTTTTTAGGATTTAGTGACAAACTGAACTTTCTGCATTTAACAAAAATTTCTCTTAAATGTTTAAGATGATCTTCATCAAACTTAGATAAGACTGTGATATCATCTTGGTATATCACTACAAACTTTTCATTTTCTCCCACAAAATCTATATCCATAGCCCTCTGAAAAGTAGCACCTGCATTCATGAGCCCAAAGGGCATTTTGTCATACATAAAGGTCCCCCATGGCATGGTAAATGTTGTTTTTTCTTGGTCCTCTGGCTGCACTGCAATCTGGTTATAACCAGAAAATCCATCAATCATTGAAATTCTGTGAACACCAACAACCCTCTGCAAAATTTGATCTATCTTTGGTAATGAATAGTTATCCTTGAGGCAATATCTATTCAAGTTCCAGAAGTCTACACATAATCTTATCTCTCCATTCTTCTTACGTACAGGGACTAAATTTGCAACCCAAGAAGAATACCTCAAAGGAACAATAATTTTTGCATCTAGTAATTTTTTCACCTCGTTTTGAATTACTAGCAGCAATGCTGGGTTAAGCCTTCTAATCTTCTGTTTAAAAGGATTAGTGTTTAGTTTTAGAGGGATTTTGTGCTGAATTACGCTGGTATCATATGTTTTTAAATTGTGATATGACAAAGCAAAAATGTCCTTATATTTTTTCAGTAACCCAAGATATTTTCTTCTTTTATTCATCTGACAGCAGTTTTGACAGTTTTATCATCTTAGGCTGATTTTCAAAACCAATGTTATACTCCATAACATTTTCTTCAGTAGTCTGCAGGGTGGGTTTTATCAGTGTATCATATTTTGAAAACAACCTTTCTAAAGGAACAAGTCCCTTAGGAATGAAACTCCCTTTTAATTCAACAATTTTGTGATCAGCAATTGAATTATTTCTGTAGGGTTCATTTTCTACCCATTCTGAATCATGTTCATGATCAATAGTATCATATGAGAATTCACCTACCAATTCCATAAATTCTTTTATTTCCTGATCATCATTAAAGACTTTCCAATGTTTAATATCATCTAGGACAGAAGGTTTGTATCTTACATCAATTGGGTATTTCAAATGAGTTACCTTTGGGACTTTGAAATAGGCTGCTACTAAAGCTACGGAATCAGCTGTCTCATTATATTCTCTTGGGACAAAGGTGATATTAAAGGCTATGAAGAAATTGTCAATTAGATCCCAGACCTCATTCCTATAGACCTTCAATAAATACTGCTTTACTTGGTAAACCTTTTTTACTTGTTGAATAACTAATTCGGAGTCGCCAAAGACAACAAGTTCTTTTATGCCCAAGTCTTTTGCTGCCCTTAACCCAAGAATCAAGGCCTCATATTCAGAAGTATTATTTGTTGTTTTAAATTCCAATTTGTACATTAGGGAAACAATCTCACCTCTAGCTGAAATCAACAATACTCCTGCTCCTGCCCCCTCTTTACTTGATTCACCATTGAAATACATCTGCCACAACCCATCCGGTTTCTCTCTCTTTACCTGTACTAGGATATCTTTTTGTACTTGTAAAACCCCTTCAACTTCATCATTTAATTGCAACATACAAGAACCAATATTTTCATCAATTGAATAGCTCGGATGATTATTAGGGTGTCTACTATCACTTACCAAATATGCCATCTGTACCTCTCTATAAAGTCTTCTGAATTCTCCTCCAAACACCAGAATTGTAGCATATGAGAGATCCATTTGCAGAGTTCCTCCCACTTTCATTGCCCAAGATCTAGACAATAACATACCAAATTTGGGAGAAATATCAGCTATAACCATTAGAGGAATTTTGGGGTCTAAAATGGGCCTCCTAAGGAAAATAATAAAATAATAGTTAAAATAATAAAATAATATTGATTAATTTTGGAGGAAGAAAGAAAAAAACTACTTTTTGTGTTCGTATTTTTGACATATCTCCCTGTGTTTTTACTCAAATTTCGATTGGGAGAGCTCGTTGGATGCAGAATTTGATTCTGCATCCAACGATTACCCACACTGCATACTTTTGATGGACTTCACTACCCCAAAAACAAGAAATACCTGAAAAAATGTGATGATGATGTCATCATCACGTTTTTTCAGGTATTTCTTGTTTTTGGGGTAGCGGGGTCTGTCAAAAGTATGCAGTGTGGGTACTCGTTGGATGTGGAATCAAATTCCGCATCCAATGAGCTCTTCCAATCGAAATTTGAGTAAAAACACAATGAGATATGTCGAAAATACGAACAAAAAAAGTAGTTTTTTTTAATGACAAATATGTTAATTCAACCATTATGGTTGACTTATTTTATTGAAATTCTATTGGTTCTTGAATTCCAACTCACAAAAACTTATTTTGGCACGTTTGCTTATAAGGCCCATTTTAGACCCCAAATTTCCTCTAATGAATATCCATCAATACACTCTTCATAGGTACTTGAGTCAAATTCACCACCATATCTTTGATTACCCCAATACACTTTACTGCCCTAGAATCAAATGCATACAAATCATGGTATGGTTTAGTAACACTTAGTCCTAAGGCTTCCATGACTGATTTTGGCATGAGGTTATGTGAAGCTCCTGAATCTAGCAGACAATTATGCAATAACTGATCATGAATTGAAAAGGTTACATAAAATGGAGGAGGATATTCTGAATTATCATCAGGCTGATCAAAAGTTTTTGACCCCACAATGATAGTAGGTTTTTCATCCTGCAAATTGATCTCATCAGATGGGATGGGAGTAAAATTCACTGCATTTTTGAAAGTTTTAAAAGCTGCATCTCTATAAACTTTACTCTTATTCAATTCCGTTAAAGCTACAGGGATCTTCATCTTATTAAGCTCATGTTCAAAACTGAAACCACTAATAGATTTATTCATCTCCTCAGGATTCACAATTTCATCTTTTCTTTCATTTACAATTTGTTTCTGATTTGCAGACATATTTTGTTTAACATGAGGAACTTTCACCGATTTTCTAGCCTGTGCTGCATGTTTTACCCCTGATCTTAGACCATATGATTTTTGTGGCATTTCCTGACAAACTTCAGGCATAGACATCTGATAGTCATATTCTTCATAATGATCTATTTCTGTAGCATACTGATAAACAGATCTAGTTAGAAAATGAGAGGAAGAATCACAATCAAATTGACTAATATTATGTTCTTCTGCTTCAAAATCATCTAACTCCCCTTCATCTATTTCATAAGATTCATCATCTTTGACATTATTGTTTTGAAAAGGAGGTGGAATCCTTTGTTATTCATTTTCTCGTCTATCTCTCTGTATATCATTATTTCGTCTTTCTCTTGGCAAAAACCTAGGGGCAAAAGTTCTTCTAAACTGATTCTGATTTCTATCACCTTCAGGTATGGGTTTATTCTGATTTATGTTTCCCATTTCCAACCTATCAATCTTAGTAGACAAAATTTTTATGACTTTACTCATTTCATCCATTTTGTTATTTGTTGACCTTCCTGTATGGCTGGATGTAATGATTTCCTTTTTTCCTTTTCTGTCAACCATTTGGTGTTTTGTTTCCTCTTTGAGTCTATTTGATGCCAAAATATTTGACTCTACTTCTAATGTTGCATTTTGCATGTTTTGAAGTGACTCAGATTTTCTTTCTCTTAACAGCAAATAAAACTCATGATCAAATGAGTTTGCATAGGTTAACTTTGCTGCTGTCTTAGTAGGTTTTATTTCTGCTGGAATCCTACTGTACATTTTGTTAAATCTTTTGGAAAAGTCTCCCATAGCTTCATCCTTTTTTCTTTTTAAATATCCAAACTCAGTCATGTAATATAAATAGTCTTTAGTGTCCCCCCACTATCTCATAAATGCTTCTTCTAAAGCATCTATGCCATTTATGGAGTTTGGTGGTAATTCCCTAAACCATTCTATAACCTCACCATCTAAACTTTGAACAAAAACCCTCATCCAAACATCCTCATGTTCAAAATTTTGATTGTCTACATAAGTACAGACTGTATCCCAATGTTCTTCTGCAGTGACCTCTCCCTGGCCATTAAATCTTGGAAGGTATTTTTGATAATCTCCTGCTGGGAGAGCATTGAGAGGTTGGGGTAAGACAAGTGGGGCATATCTTGCTGCTACCATAGCAGCCATTCAATTTGGAGGTTGGGCCATTCTAGGCTGAAGGTTGGCCGACTGTTGTGATGAGGGAGACAAGTTACTAGGATTTGATTGATTCACTGGGACAGTCTTGATCAACGGAGTATGGGTTGAAGATAAAGAAGAAGCTCATGTTTGCAATTCTTCAAGCTTAACCTTTTCTGATAGCAAAGGATTTGTAAAGACACGGAAATTGTCAATCTGGGAAGGGGTAAATAACAGGTCTAATTCTTCTCTTCCTTTTTATGAATGTGGATTAAGAGAAGGAACTAGAATAGATGAAGATTCAGGGATCTCTAAAGTTGCAGGCAGTTTGAATTTTTCAGATTAAGTAGAAATTAAATTTCTCCTAGCCTCCTTTAACAACTGCTCGGGATCTGATACTCCTGGATTCAAAGGGGATGAGGGATTTCCTCGAGTTCCTATATTCTTTGAAGCCACTGTAACTTTTTAAAAGGTGACTAAATGTAGTCTATATCATATCTGATTGATTTTTATCACCCTGCAAAATCAGCTTCATGAAAATGTCGATTACACAGGGAAGATATCCTTTCCTTTGTCTGTCCCCAGCAACGACGCTAGAAGATGTTATCCCTAAAGTTGAACCTAGACTACAGGGGTTCAAGCTTAAGGAAATATTTTTCAACAAGGTACAAATCAATGCAATCAAACTGAAAATCAAACTGATACGAAATCAAAGATATTAGAAAAGTTACACAATTATCAATGAAATAGGCTGGTATGAAATCAAGTTTATTTTGTACAGATCACACAATTATGAATGAAACAAGCTGGTATAATATACGATCTATAAAAAAATCAAAACATTATTGAAGAATAGGATGGTAGGTCAATCAGAGCTACAAGAGAATCAAACAGGAATTGTATAACATAAAATAACACACAAAGTTCAATATCAAGGTTACTACGATCACAAAGTCATGAGATGAAACTGTCTCTGTTTTTAGAAACTATAAGGATAATTGCATTTCAATATAAGCATCACTGTAATGGAATGAGGATACCATATACATGATAAGTCATAAGAAAGACAATTTATAACATACAAAGACAAATCAAAACCATTCTCATTCAAGGTAGAACATGTTATAGAAGCTGTAGAGTATTCATGTTATACAAACAGTGGTTTAAAACTGGGCCTCCATAGCTACAAAATTCCAACCCCCAATCCCTTCTCGAGGGCTCCATTAAATACAAAATAATGTTTTCTTTAAACTAACCATAAGATCCTATATCTAAGCACCAAACCTCAAAAATAAGGAAGTCAATCCCTTTTAAAAAGTACAAGTGTAATACATGGGTCAAATAACAACATAATTTAAAAAAGAAAAAAACAATTTAACTTCTAAAGGCTTCTAGACGCCTCTGCTAGTGTATCTAGGTCACTCAGAACCTGTGAACGCCTCTGTAGTCTGGAGAATTCAGCATCCTTATTGTCCTCCTTGATTTGAGCTTTGACTTGTTCCAGCTGTTTCTGAATGGCTCGTTTCTCCCTTAGAACATCTTTGGAAACCATCAACAGCTTTTGGTATTCTGCCTCTTTGTCCTCCAGGTCTTCATGAAGTATTTTGTTGGCCACCATCAATTTTTCATTTATGTCTTGCAAATATCTTGTTTTTTCTTGGTATGTTTGCAATGAATTCCTACATTGGCTTAATTTAGGAGATATTTCTAAGTCTTCTTCTCATATGTGGACTCCTTTCTTTAAACCTTTTGATGCTGAACCATCATTTGGAATATCATGCTTGTCTGTACAAAACTTTTCTGGTATAATGCGTGCTACGCCTTGAATATCAATAAACTTTTCATTATCTACACAGTATTGGTCCCCTGCTGTATGCACTGTTTCTTCACTACCAGCATCATCAATCACTACAACATTCATGGCATCTTTATGTGCTGCCTCTTTCTCTATCTGCATCTTCTTCCTCATCCTGGTTCTTGGCTTCTCTGTCTTGAATAACTGTTTACAAATCTTATTCTTTGAAGCTATGGTTTTCAGCATATCACTGAGTTTCTCTGGGTCTTCATTTGTGTAGGAGGCTTCATGGCACAAGCCTTCTTGAATGGTTTTCTCAGCAGTATGCTTTTCTTCATTCTCAACAATTTTAACAGGCTTCTTAGGACTTATTATTGGTTGTTTAGTATCATCCATCATTCTTTTTCCTTTTTCTTTAGGGTTGTCTTTAAGCCCTAACTCTTTTAACAGGGATTCCCATGTTCTCTCCTCCTTTTGCAATTGAGCTAGAATTAATAGTTTAATTAAGCCTTCGTGATAAATAGAGAAAACAGTATGCTCGGGATGGTTTTGAACTCTAGAAATCATCTTTTGGAGTATTTTAAACAAGTAGAATGGGAGATTTACCTGTATAGTTCCATGAATATGCATTAGCAATTTTAGATGGCACTTTAATACTATGTCATATCTACCTTCGCATGTAATGTAATTCTGTATCACCTTCAAAGGAACCTTCCATCCTGGATTCATTTTGCTAACGTGGACACCATTTTTCCAGTCAATCTTTTCACCTCCTAGCATTAGAAATTCACTAAAATCGCTTCGGAAATCCTTCTGTTTGAACCATTTCGCCCCCCATGCAGGAACACCTATTGCCTCAGCAATAGAATCCTCATTTACCCTGACTGTTAGGCTTTGCAGCTGCACTCTTTCATCTCTGTAATTTTCAATAAATAACATTGTAACCTGTGAATGGTAGCCTTGCAATTTCTCACAAAAATTAAACCATCCAGACCTCTGCATAAGTTTGGCAGACTTGGGAAATTGCTTTATCCAGTCTGTGTTGTTTGGTTCTAGCCTGGAAATGAAGCCTCCAGGATTTCTCTTCACTATATCCTCCTCTGGCTCTTCCTCGTCGGCTACCTCTAACATTTAAAAACCTAAAAGAATTCCAACTCTATTGTATGGACCGACTGGGCTTTAAATCTCAGACAAAAAACACACAAACTAAGCTTTGCTGCAGTTACCTCTGTGGTAAGTCTTCACTCCATGCTAGCATCTGGCCTATTAATAATGCATCTATACTTGTGCTAGTCCTAATTTGATTGATTTGCAGGCTAAAAAAAATGAAGATGACAGTGAGAATAGAACCAAAAAGCCTCGTAGGTCTTACCCTTAAGCCTCTGTCAATAATGCAAATCAACAAGGATTTTACACTATACTACCACGAACATGAAAGTATTTGCTGTAACTACTTACTATGAGATGCAGGGAAATATATAAACTGTAATCCATCCCTTAAAACATAAAATCCATTAGAGTTTGAACAAACCCTAGCTACTTAAAACCCGCATGTTGCTACTTGCAACCAATGGAGATTTACAGTACACAAATGAGTCTGTGATTATTCTTCTCCAGTTAACCAGCGAATTAATGAGATAGATTTTGGGGAAAAGAGTGAGTTAAATCAATTCTGCCATGTTTAGTACTAGTACTCATTGCATGTATTGTTGAAACTTTCGAAATGACAACATGTGTACCATTTCATAAATGACACCATACAACTCATCATTTTATGGACAAGGGCGCATTTAAAACATGACCATACCGAATGCCAAATAATTATGCATATGACCAAAGTTTATTATCCCTTTACATTCCATGGTATTAATAGACAATAAACTTTTCAATGAAATGTCCTTTTGAAATTCTACTACCAGTAAGTGAAATGCTACCAGTTCATGAAATGCTGCCAGTTTGGATAAATGCTGCCAGCTTTAACAATTCACCATATAACATACAATCTCTTGCACATACGTAAGTTCAGGCCAAAGGAATGAATATTTTGATGACTCGGGATAATAAAAGAAAACCTAAAGGCGATCAATCTATCATAAGGTATAAAACAAAGGAAAATTAAAACAATAAAAACAAATCAAAATCAAAGATTTTAAAATAAAAAGGTAAAACAACCTTAGAGATAACAGGATCCTTTCCTAAAAGATATCTCATGATTTAAAGAAAACCCTGAAAATAACATTAGAAAGGATCATATACTCAAGGGGAGTTAAAGTGAGGAAATTCCAATTGGTATCTAAGAAAAATTCAATTGGTATCTAATGTTGAAGTATAATGAAAGCTATCTTCTTCAAATATGATGGGTGATCAAGGATGGTGTATGGATGAAATAAGATAAAGTATGAAGTAACATGAGAGCAACAAAAAGTGATAGTCATGAAGACCATGATGTCTACAATCAAATATAAGATAAAGATAATTATGTTCCCTTAGTATTTGAAGTCATGACACATAAAAATTGTTGACAGTAGAAGAAAAATCAAGTCTAAAAAATAAAAATCCAGTCTATTCATAAGGTATAAGGATGAGTTTAGCATTGACAAAGGAAAAGGTTGAGGTTATGAGTCTTTGTGTATGATATAGTGAGGCCCAAGAAACTATGTACTAAACTGAAGTAATATCTTTGTTGAGGATCTGAAGTTACGGGTCTCTAGATAGTTGATAATATAGATCTAAAATCCAAAAGAATACAACAATATATGCTAAGTTTTTATATGAATATATAAATGTACATGCTTAAGGAAGTCTGGTAAAATTGGAAGCCAGTTATCGTACAAGAAGACTACACAATTAGATATGGTAGTAGGAACAAAGTTTTTTAAAAAAAGTGTCCTAGACAAAAAATGGAAGAGTGTCAAAAAAATGCTGAGAGTAAACTCTGTCACAAAAATGTTGACAAAGGAGTGGAAGTATAGTAACAAGGGGAGTCCATGGACCTATCAGTTAAGCTATCATCAAAGAACCTGATCCAAGAAAGGAAGTGTCAAGATAAATGATAATATATTGATTAAATAACACAATTCAGTGAGAAAAGGGGAGATATGATGATAAGGGGAGTTGTTAGAAAGTAGAAAGACAGGAAATCCTATATCAAAATAGGTACACCATTGGTGTAACAGGTTATCCTTTGTCATTGTTGTCAAAGGGGGGAAATGTTTATAGGTTTCTATCAATGCCAAAGGGAGATATTTTTTAGTATATAGTTTCCATTGATGTCAAAGGTGTTCACGAATGATAAAGGAATAACCAATTGATATGATGAGAAGAAAAACTCTATGAAACAGTAAGTTAGTGATGGCATGGCATGTCATAGTTGACGATGTGGAATGAAACATATGATGACATGGAATATGATGGTGTCCTAATGATGATGTTATAAAATAGTGATGGCATAGCATGGCATGGTTGAGGATGTGGCATGACACATATGATGACATGGAATATGATGATGTCATAAAATTTCATTATTACAAATGCAATGGATGAGATGGACATGGATGATAAGACATCGTGAATGGATGATATAAAGACTTCCAAGACAGTGTCAATAGTATGATGTAAAAAATGGTTAATGAAATAAAGAATAGAGTTCGAGTGGAAGTAGAGATGCAGTATGAATGACAAAGCGAGTTGGACAAATGGAGAGTGGAACTGCAGAAGAGTGAAATGAATGGGAGATAGAGTATATGTAATAGTCGAAGAACATAGAAACTATATCTATGAGACTATTTATAAATTCCTTATAACCAACAGCATGATGAAATTTTCTATGTATATAAATCTTCAAAACTATTGGAAACAGTTGCAGAGGAGTTTTGCAAAGAAATGGTGCATATCCGTAAAATCATAGTGAGATACGCATTCAATCTATAATCAAATGTTAGGAAGCATCGCATACAAGATCTGATGATTAAGGATTAGTTCCACAACAATTAATATCGAACGGCTTATATTAGTCCCACACTAGATCCGACTGTTAAGGATTAATGTTGAAAGTTAAGCAGAAAATCCAAAGTTCCACAAAAGAGAAAGATCGGACAGTTGAGATTAGTTCCTATAAAAAGAGATCCACAGTGTGGAAGAAAAATGTGAAAAGGGAATTGAAGAAATAACATTTAAATATTCTATGAACCTGCAATATTCAACCCGCAAAATGGAATATCAAAGGTCAACAAATACTCTACAAAAGATGGATGGTGCGGAGGAAAAATTGCAAAAATAAGCTTGTAGAAAAGGGATTGCGGAAAGAAGCTTGCGGAAAGGATATTGTGGAAAGAATCTTGTGGAGAGGAAATTATAGAAAGAATGTTGCGGAAAGGAGATTTCAGAAACAATATTGTAGAAAGGAGATTGCAAAAATAAGCTTGCAGAAAGGAGCTTGCATAAAGGATCTTGTAGATAGAAGCGTGGGGAAAGGAGCTTGTGGAAAGGAGATAGTGGAAAGAAGCTTGTGGAAAGGATCTTGCGAAAAGAAGCTCGTGGAAAGGATTTTGCGAAAAGGAGCTTACAAAAATTTGAGATATGATTTAATGAAATGTTACATTTTTGCATGCCACAATCCACATCTTATCTCATATCAATGGTCATGGAAGAGCCCACATAAGATCAACGGTGTGAAACTATTAGTGTGGAAATAAAACTACGAAAATCATGAAAAGAAATTTTGGAAAAGTAAAAAGCCCGCATTCCATAATATGCATCAGATAAATGGTAAGGAAAACACCACATGAAGATCAATGGTGCAGAATGGTTGATGAGGAAACCGTGGTGCGGAAATATAATTTGGGGGGGGGGGGGGGGGAATCTATGTGCTAGATTGACGGATCGGAGAGACTCAAAATTAGATCAACAACTTGGATTGATTCTGGAAGAAGGATATTGCAGAAGAAATAGAAAACGTTAAGCTGAGATACAGAAATGAATTCTGAGGTGCATCCATAAATGGTAAAGAAGAACTTCCAACATGAAACTCATAGATGGAATGTGAAGCCCATGTTTTGTGAGAAAAACATGTACATATGTTCCTGCGATGAGGATAGCCTGCAGAGAGCTCATAGAGGAGGAAAAGGATCCCAGAGGCATGATAAAAAAAGAAGCTCAAAGGTATGAAGGTAAATAGGGTGTCATAGCATCCTTTCAATAGCAACTGATAAACCAGGGGGTCATAGCCTCCTTCCAGTGGTAGCTGGTAAATAGGGTGTCATAGCATCCTTTTAGTAGCAGTTGATAAAACAAGGGGTGATAGCCTCCTTTTAGTGATAGCTAGTAAATAGGGTGTCGTAGCATACTTTTAGTAGTAGCTGATAAATCAGGGGGTAGTAGCCTCCTTCCAGAAGTTGCTGGTAAATAGGGTGTAATACCATCCTTGTCTGTAGAAGCAGGAAAAACTATTTGTAAATAACATTTTTTCAGTACTAGGATGTATCGGTGGTTTACCCTATTGGGCTTCCACTTTAAAATTGTGTTCTGTGTATTCTTGTTGTTATGTGTTTTTTAATGATAGATTTAAATAGTGTTTAAATTGGTAAAAATATAACAATACTGATTCACGGCCCCTCTCAGTATTGACCAATAAACCAACAAATAGCACTAAGTTGTAACTCCGGGTTATTAGTGTTGAGTATGGACTCTGAAAAAATGATAGGAGTTACTGAAAAAATAATATGTTGAGTGAAAATGAATCTGATAAAACATTGATATCATCTTACTTATTTTTAAGTGATTAAATGAAATTTCTAATTTTTGTATCTCGTCAAAGTACTAAAGAACTACCATGTTATACTAGGGAATCCAACATACAGATCAGTTTAGAGTTGCCTAACCTAGTTGACCTAACCCCTACCTGAAGGCCTTAATAAAGAAGTGGCTATAAGATAAAAATAATAGTGTTTTGTGATTATGGATCATGCTATAACATGCCTACAAGTAAAAATGTTAAAAAAATGGTATATATAAATATATAGTTTATATATGATGTGTATAAAAGAGTAAGCATAGTAATAATATTAGTAACTATGAATAATAATGAAAGGCTCTACATATTAATATTACTACCAATGTTAATTAAATATTAAATACCTACAAGAGTCAAAGTAGGAACTAGTCAAAAGTTCCTAAGTTAAATTTAAATAAATAATGAAATTACCTATATTAAGTAAAAAGGGTTATTTCAAGAAAACAAAGGATTCTTGACTTAACTGCCCCTTTTATTGAAAATTATTTCTATAAAAACTCAAGGAAAAGAGAGGCTTGGGGGTATTTGGATTAATCTAGAATTCTTCTTGATTATTCTGAATAGAGTTCTTGGAGAACATTTTTCCTAAGAGAAAAAAAGAAAACCGATACATAACCTATTATCCTAGATAGGGAAGCGTTATCATAGGATATCTAAGCTAGTTTCACGTTGGAACCAGCTTGGGGGGATACTGATTGAAACCATGAACGATTTTGGGTAATGGTTGGGTGGAACATGGTAGCTCCCAAGTTAATTGGTTATCTTAACAAAGGTAAGAACTGTCTATGAACTTCTTAATATTCCGTGCTTGAGTGTGCATGGTTTCTAGCCATTGAAATAGCTTCCACTTGCAGTTATGAAGTTTATTGATTTTCCCTATATTCTAGATAGGTTTTATTAATAAATGAATGGATCATATTTTGGAAGAATGAGTAGAATTTGTTTGTTGTTACTAGGTTAAATTGTTTAGATAAACTTAAATGCAGCTAGGATTATTTTAGTTTACATGTTCCTATCAACCTTAGTTATAAATATTTTGTTATAGGATATTATAGATCATATTTCTTATTAATTAAATTAACATATATGCATTTATCAGTTTTCAAAACCACATGAAATTTTATGGTCTTTATTATTTTTGCATTATTCTTCCATCTTAATTATTATTAAAATCGAATCTTCTCTACTAATGTAATCTTCCTACTAGAACCTAGAATATTTATGTTATACCTAGATTTCTAATTTTTGTTAACATTGTATACACAAGTAAAGTAGCGATTTTAACTATTTAAACTCCTACTCTACATTTTCCTCTACTAGTAGATTACATATTGTTAAAGTATTGTAACTATGGAAAATATTCTATTGTAATTTTTTTGTGTTCTCATATGGAGATGTTATTCCTCCATTCAGATATGTTGTTGATGTCATTGGTCATTTAAAATTCATGAGGTAAAACCTCTGTGGTAATTTGGGGAAATAGTACCCACATAAGTAATATATAAAATGTATTTTGAGTCTCCCAAGGTAGTTTGGCCCTAATTAGGGAACCTATATGACCTAGTTATTTATTTGAGGCATTCACATAATGAATATAAATAGTTGAGGAACCTCTCTCATTCTCACACACCGCCGACTCAAGTATTGTGCTAGAGAGAGAGAGAGAGAGAGAAGCAGTCTACTATGGAAGATGAGAAACTATTCTTGTTGCTATGGTTTTACACTATCTTGGTCAAATTATATACTGAGGAAGTTTTGTAGGGATTTCTCCCTTGTGGTTTCCTCAAGGGAAATCTTTGTGTTCTCTTGGGTTCTCTTTTGTTACTGCATTTGTCATTCTTTCAGTAATTCATTGCTTATGGTTATGATGTTATGATGATAAATATGTTTATATCTTGTATAACCATTAAAAAATATAACATGGTATCATATCTACCTTGAAATAATTCTTTGTGCCACCAAAACAGTTCTACAACTACAACTATTAAAGATTAGGGTTTCATTCTTGAAAACCCTAAAATACCAAAACTAGTAATTTTGAGAATTTCGCTATATATCGATATTGGAGAAGGATCAGGAGCTAAAACATTTATAGTTTGAATATAAATTCCTAATGTACCATGTGTAAAAGTTTCAGCCTCATATTTTCTATAATATAGGATATATTATTCCGAAATTTCAGGGTTCCATCATCTCCCACAATTCAACCTTAAACAGGTGACCTAGGGAGAGTCTCGATATCTCAGGCCAGGAAGGTCCAAATGAAAATTTTCAATATTTTTTAGATAGGACACAGACTTTATATTCTGTGCTAAAATTGTCAAACCCCAAAGGTGAATTAGTCACACGTGGAAGTCACCAAAATTTATCTATGATGAACAGTCCTGAAATAAGTCACATTGGGAAAATTCTCAGAAGTCACAATTGGTGAAAACATGTCTATTCTAACTTGAAATTTTCAAAATAGGAAAGGAGAGGATACCTTTTTGTGAAGCTTCAGACACAGAGGAGCATTACTTTTGGAGATATCATAGAAACAAAACTAGTCATTTCTGTAGAAGAAACCAGAGAAAAATCGGGGCTTCCTATTTTAAGCACATCCCTCCACCAATAAGTTGCAAAAGGAGGACCATCAAATTCACCCTATAAAGGCACACATATCTATATAATAATTTTCTCATTCTATGAACTTTCATTTTTTGACCTAACACTACTACTAGAAAAAACTATGGCATCAGATATTTTGCAGTTTTGTCCACGGTTTTAGCAAAATAAGTATACAGCTCATATTTCCTTGAGGCGGCACGGATTTATATCCAATCATATATGAAAGATACCTAAGTTGAAAAATTAGGGCTTCTCTATCAAACCCTCAGTCCACTAGAAGCAGTGTTTCAAAAAATCCTTCAAGAAAGCATAAAAAAAAGCATTCTCACTGGTGATTTTCATCCTCTCTATTTCCATTTGAGGTTTTCATTTATATCATCATAAAAAATAGTACCAAGCTTGAGGACAAGATTGAAAGAGTTGAGAAATTATAAGCATGGAATTATACAGTGCTTACCATACTTGAAGAAGCATGAAGAACTATGTCAAAGAAAAAGTTGCAGATCCATATGAAGTCAAAGCAAAGAAAAAGAAAGACCTAATCAAAACAAATATGAGTATTTATGTCTCCATTGGATCTCACATGTATCATCGTTGAAGACACATAGGGATATGTCCAATGTAATAATCAAAATTTACAAAGATGACCTTAAAAACTCAAGTCAAGAATGTGGAGGTGCAATGTCATAAAACATTCAATGATTACTTCACAAGAAGATCTCATCTCAAGGAGAAATTAAAAGTCGTTGAAGACAATGTCAAAGAATCAAAAAAAAAAATTAAAACTCTAAACGGTCTTCCAAATTCAGTCAAAATATTTGTTCTAGTAGGATGATCACATATGGAAAAATGCATGATTGATTCAAGAAGAGATGAGAATCAAGCCCTAACAACTCAGGCCAAGAAGAGAAAGAACACAAATGAAGAACATTCCCACCAAGAATAGAAGGGCATATCAAAACTCAATAGTTCAAGTGTGATGTGAAAGGACACTTTGTGAAAGAATGTCCCAAGAAGTAAGAACAAAATGATGGTATGTTCTATAAGTACCAGTCGATCGTATAGAATGATGTTTGGCTATGAGCTCAAGATATGAAGGAAAGTTTTATGAAGTCTTCCAAGAATATCTACAAGATCGAGTATAATTACTATCGAAGCATGAAAATATACAAAGTAAGTTTCATGGTTTCTATCAATAGAGAGAGTCAATTATGGAAAAACACTGATCTAGGAACTAGACAGACATCTTCAGTAGTAGATATTAGACTGGAAAATTGGTGTAATCAAAGAAGAAGAACAAATCAAACAACCTATATGGTTTGAGACTCTCTATAGGGAACCACCCATGAAAATAAGGATTTGTAAAAGCTCAATAGATTCCCATGGGATAGCACATACAGTCACATGAGAAAATTGAGGATCAACTAGAGTGATGGAGATCACAAAATTTAATACAAGGTTAAATATAGAATCCTATAAACGAAAAGATCAAACTTGCAACAAAGTTCGAGATGACGGATACTGATATATAGTGACATAGATGGATACAAAGAATACTAATGGTAGAGGAGACTACCTGTCACCCCATTGTCATAATACAGATGCAGAGGGAGGATGGTGCTCCTCGTAAGAGGGAGTGACTACAATAGATCTCAAAGTTTGAGAATCCTAACATGATTCTTGAGATTAGAAGCATTATGAAATCCATAGACATTTTACTTATACAAGTAAAATATGTAGATCAAATGGTGTGGTACCTAAAGGGTACTGCAAAGGTATGATTACTTTAATTGAGTTGGTAGTACAATGAACTCCAACATATTACAAAAAGCAAAGTGTTTCTCTCAATACAACCAAGTATGAATTTATTGCAAATATGAGAAGAAAGCAAGTAAATATTCCTCAAGTAATGAGGAATGTCATTCAGAAGAATTATACCAATGAAGATGAATATTATGCTCTAATCCATTTCATAATTGGATAATAAGGGATGCACTAGTAGAACACACAAACAATCCTATGTGATCTATGGTCTAAGAATACTTTCTCAGTATTTCCAATCATGAGAAAGATAGGAACATGTCTTGAGAATAAGATAATGAAGTTGAACACATTTGGTAGACACTCCACTAATTCAAGAAGACATAGATCAAGATGGAGTCTACCAAACAAAAAAAGATAAGTATTTGAATTGGCATTTCCTATATATGTAGTTGTTCAATATGTGTACATAGATATGTTTCTATCTTCAGGAAATGTATTATGCATATTATAATATTTGTAGTATGCAAGTGATGCATAAGTGTCTTATGTTGTTGTACAAGGTTCTATTGCTACTTATGAAATAATGTATTGGAAAGATGGAAGACATATAGAAAGTTTCCAGATATAGATGATTGATGCATTAGTGGAAATAGTTGCATTATTATCTATATCTTTATGCATGAGAATTTTCCATTATGAATATGTTATGAAATATTTCTAGTCATACAATTGTATTTGACTTGTAGGAAGGATTGTATCCAATCACCCACAAGAGAAGAAATGATGAAGTTGTGGATGTACGATACATTTGCGTATAAGAATGATTTAGTTATAGATACACAAAAGAAGAATGATCCAAGTTGTGAATGTACGATAGCATTGTGGATGCACAAGAGAAGAATCTTGCAGTTACAGATGCACAAAAGAAGACTGATGCAAGTTGTAAATGTACAATGTAGTTGCATATGTACAAGAAGAGAATGTTAAAGGACAAGTTGTAGAAATGAGTTGTAAAGCTCAAGTATGTTCCTAAAAAGGAACAAGTTGCATATGTGTTGACTAAGCCTCTAGCTCATTTAAATTTTGAATACTTTCAAGACAATCTTGGTGTAGTCTGAAAGAACCTCTATCAAAAGAGGGAGTGAAGGTAGATGGAAGAAGGATGCAGTGGTGAGTATATCAGTCTAGAGTAGGGTAAGTCTAGCTCCAACTATTTTCCTAGAAAGGGTTAGTCATAGGAGACATGTTGATCCTAGGGGAATTACTATGCCTGGCTAGATCAGTTAAAACCAAGTGGGTTTCTAATCCAAGACAAGGCTTGTTGGTCCCTAGGAAGATCCATCTATTTAACTAGGCTTGTTGGATCGAAAGGGTTAGTAAGTTAGAAAAAATGCCCAAGTGGATATACCAGAGAACTCACCATAATCCTACTTCGAGATGGTTAAATGGAAGGATGGTTGTTACAGTATTTCTATACTGTTGAGATGTTTTCTTTTAGTAGTTTTATATTGATGACTATATTTCAGTATTGTTATATTGATGGCTATTGAGATGTTTAGCTCAATATTGTTATATTGATGGTTGGTTCAACATTGATATGTTGATTGTTGAGATGGTTCATTCAGTATTGTTATACTGATGACTATTGAGATGTTTAGCTTAGTATTGTTATACTGGTGGCTGCTGAGATGATTGGTTCAGCATTGATATGCTGATTGTTGAGATGGTTGATTCATTATTGTTATACTGAGATGTATGTTTTAGTATTGTTATACTAATGATTGCTAAGATGTGTAATTTAAAGTTGTTATACTCATAGTTGAGATGATATTTTTACTGTTGTTACATTAATTGTTGAGATAGTTTAAGTGGTATTACACTAATGATTGATGATTGTTAATATTTTTCTAGTGTTATCACACTGATGATCGTTGAGATGATTGCTGAAAAAGTTTCATTTTTCTTACACTGATGTAGCAAGTTTGGTATTCTCATACTAATAATTGTTATTCTCATACTGATAATTGTTGATTGATGAGATGCTTGAGAGTTTCAGTATTTCCCTATTGATGTATCAAGTTCAATATTTTTGATACTAATGTTGATGTGGTAGATTAACTTTTTCTATACTAATGTTGATAAGATAGTTCCAGTATTTCTATATTGATGATGGTGAGGTAGTTTCATTATTTCTATACTAACATTGACGATGATGTTGCTTCAGCATTTGTATGATGAGGTTGATGATGTGGTTATAATCCAAACACCATGTGTTGATGAGGTTGATGTGGTTGTGATACCAACACCTTATGTTGATGATGCTGACATGATTGTGGTCAAAACACTTTGTCTTGATGATGATTAGGTTGCTTGTACATTTTTATGTTTATGGTTATGATGTTGTCCAAACAAATAGATGTTGGAAATGCAGATGATGATCTAGCACTACAAATGATTTGGTTTTTAGCACTAACATGCTAATGATGGTGTTGATTGTTTCAGTATTTATATATGGTTGATGCAGATGATGATGTTTCAATATTTCTATATTGAAGATACAAATGATGATGCTCCAATATTCCCATATTGAAGATACATATGATGTTTTAGTATTTACGTACTAAAGATGAAAATGATTGTTATTCAGTATTTCTATACTAAATATACAGATGATGATGTTTCAGTATTCCTGTACTGAAGATGTAGATGATGATTCTTTCATTTTTCACATACTGGAGATACAGATGATGATAGTCCAGTATTCACATACTGAAGATGCAGATGATGATGGTTCAAATGATGATGTTACAGATGATGATTCAGTGTTTACACACTGAATTTGGCAAGTAGATGATCAAGAATATGTTGTTGTTACAGCTGATGGTTCTGTGTTTGTAGACTAATGCTTGCAAGTAGATGATTCAAAAGAAGATTCAGTATTCATAGACTAATGTGGCAGAAGAAGATTCGGTATTCACATATTGATGTAACAAGAGAATTTTAAGAAGATAATTCAGTATTCACATACTGATGTGGTAGAAAATGATTCAATAATCACATATTGATGTGACAAAAAATTATTCAATATTCACATACTGATGTTACAAAAGAAGGTTTAGTATTCAGAAGATGATTCAATATTCATATATTAACGTGATAGAATATGATTTTGTATTTACATACTGATGCTACAGAAGATGATTTAGATGATTTAGTATCCTCATACTGATACTACAGAAGATGATTTAGAAGATGATTCAGTCCTTATATACTTATAGAACATGATTCAACATGTACATAAGATTATTCAATATTTACATATTGAGATTGTGAAATATGATCTAGCTAATATCGATGATGAATATGTATGATGATATTCCAAAAATTCCTATGACATATAGAGATTCACCAGTTAGTTGTACAGTTTTAATGATGGCTATTGTTGATGTAGAATGCCTTCCTAGTTAAGAGGGAGTGTTAAAGTATTGTAACTTCGGAATATATTATATTGTAATTTTGTTGTGTTCTCCTCTGGAGATGTTATTCGTCCATTTGGAGAAGTCCTTCATATAATTGGTCATGTAAAAATCATGAGGTAAACCCTCTATTGTAAGTCAGAGCAATAATCCCCATAGAAGTAATATATAAAATGTATTTTTTGTCTCCCAAGGTAGGTCATCTCTAATTAGGAAACCTCGTTGACCTAGTTAGTTATTTGAGGAACTCACCTAATGAATATAAATAGGTGAGGTGACTCTCTCCTTCTCACACACCTTACACTCAAGTACTCAAGTATTGCACTGGAGAGAGAGAGAGAGAGGGAGAGAGAGAGAGAGAGAGAGAGAGAGAGAGAGAGAGAGAGAGAGAGAGAGAGAGAGAGAGTCTACTATGGAAGATGAGCAACTATTCTTGTTGGTGATTTTTTACACTGTCTTGGTCAAATTCTATACTAAGGAATTTTTACAGGGTTTTCACCCTTGTGGTTTCCCCGAAGAAAAATATTTTTGCTCTCTTGAATTGCTGCATTTGTCTTTATTTTAGTCATCCATTTCTTATGGTTATCATGTTATGATGATATATGATTTTATATCTTGTATAACCATTAAAAAATATAACACATTTTACTAGCAGACTTGTTGATTTTAAACCATCAAAACTATTACATACAGTTGCAGCATAAACATTATGCATAAAATATAAGTTAAATACTATTGTTGAAACTTAAACCATTATAGCATAAATACAATAAACATACTTATCCTATAAATAGCATAACGAAGATAATTATTAAACCAACCCCAAAAAGTAATATCCATTTTATAAATCAATGCATAACATGCCAGCTGTTTGTGCTAGAAATTGTTTCTAAGGCCAGAGAAACAAGCCAACACACACTGAAGATAAAATTCAATAAAACAGATTAGGTTTAGGGTTTCTGCAGTGTTTTAGTGGTTGTAAACTTTTGGAGAAAGATAGGGAATGCATTCATGAGAAAAGTAATAACTAAATCATAAATAGAAAATGATAAAGATGCATAATATATCACACAAGATCCAACAGAAAAACTATGCTGAGGTTCATTCATAAAGGACAAGCATCACCAGTAAATACAAATCAACCAGTAATGAATATATCAATTAAGAAACTAAACAAGTTCAATAATTAAGCCAACACAGAAAACTAAAGGGGAAAAATGTCATATATTTCATAATTTCATCATCAAAAGCATATAAGAGTCTCTGTACTTAACTCCTGAACAAGTCTGAAGACAAAAGCAGTCTGAAGGCCTCCTGTAGCTCCCAAAAATTAGAACCCTGCTAATGACTCTCTAACCTCTCTAAATAGTGTTTTTTTTACAAAAATTAGTTAGGTATCAAAAACCCTAACTGTCCTCCATCCACTCAATGAGGTAAGTTAAAAAGTAAAATATTACAAAACATGATTTTTTTAAAAATAGTAATACCTAACTAACATGTTTCTGAAAAAGATAACAAGTAACTCAAATGAACAAGTGACTCATAGATCTTTTGCTACCTTAGCTAGCAGCGTAATACCATCTAATACTTGAGTTTTCCTGTTAGCTTTCTTCTTCTCCTGCTCCAGGTTAGTTATCCTTTTGGTGAGCTTCTTGCTTTCCTGCTGCAAGTTCTTTACTGTGTTTTCCAACTCTGTACAATGTATGTTAGTAATTATTTTCCTCTTGAGAACCTCTTTGGATACTTCTGACAGCTCCTAGAAATGATTATGGACATCCTACAGTTCTTCTATAATCCCTATGTTAACCTTCATCGACCCATCATTAACATCTTGCAAGTATTTCATCTGTTGCTTATACTGCTGAATACTTTCCTGCAAGTTTTCTTTATCAAAACTAGGGATCTCAGGTATGTTTGCATCCTTTATTAACAAGTCTATGAAATCAGTAGGAATACTAGGCTCTTTTATAATTCCTTCTTCCCTATGTATAAGCTCATCTTCTTCTTCCCACTCTTGATTTTCAACAGGAGATATTTTAGCTTTCTCTTCCTGCTGCTGTTTTAAGAGTTTATTTTTTATCTCAAAAATTATTGCAAACAATTCAGACTTGGGCTGCCCTAACTCTTTTACAGACTGTGATCCTTTCACCTTTGCAGGCTAAGAAGAAGAAGGTTTAGCAACTGGTTTTCCTTTGCTTTTAATGTCCATTTTACCAATTTCTGTCTCTTCATTTGAGGAAGTATCAATCAAGACAGTCCCTTGTTTGGAATTCAATTTTGGATTAAGTAATCTCTTCATGTTCCCTCTTAGTTTATTTGTTGGCCTAGTTTTATGCCTCCAATATCGGGTTATAGTCTTTTTATTCTTATTATTAGGTTTAGCTGCTTTGATCTCAGAAATGAAGAATTCTCCACAGGTTTCATGCTTGCCTTTTGCTTTATCAATGGGATGATCTTCTTCCAGTAAATATCCCTCATCATCTGAGAGAATGGTGAGTGGACTTCTCTGTTGTGTTTGAAAATCATCTTCAGGCATATCAACCTTTTCTATAACAACAGCTCTAGGTTCCTTGGAAACTGCTGCTGGTCTCAACTGCTGCCTAGGCTGTAATTCTTCTTCTGAAAACAGTGAATATCTACCTGCAGTACCAACTGAAAACACCTTGGGTTTACTGTCATCCTCCACATGCTCTGCTGCCTTTTCAACTTCAACATTCTCTTTGTCTTCAAGATTGGATTTGTGACCTAATTTCTTCATCATTACCTTCCCTTCACCTGCTTTCCTCTTAGGGTACTGATCTTCCTGTTTTACATGGAAACCTGACCTAAAAAGAAAGAAGTCCCAACTTTTACCTTCATGCTGCAAAACAGTGCCAATAATCAACTTAATCAGCCCATGATGAAAGATGGACTAAGAGGAATGGTTCATATGCCCTTTGACCCTGGTAGCCATTTTTTGCAAGCTCTTCAATAGGAAAAATGAAAGGTTCATCCTGGACTGTCCCACCATATGTTGCAAAAACCTGAAGTGATACTTAAACACATAAGCATACCTTCCCTCTCAAGTAATGTAACTCTGCAAAATTCTAATTGGTTCAACCCATTCCTTTCTGAAATTTTGAATAAGAATGCCTTTATCCCAGTCAGGAGTGACATTTGGTAATAGGTATCTCTGAGGATCAAAGGTAAAAGGAAATTTCTTAAACCATAATTCACCTTCATTGCTAACCCTTGTGGCTTCTGCAATCAGCTCTACTGTCAGGCTGAACTTAAGAGTATCAAAGGTCACCATGTCATCTTTTAAACACTGTGCAAACTTGCAAGAAAATTCAGCATTATACCCATTTATTATTTTAAAGAACTCAAGGCAACCAGCCTGTTGAAATAATTCAACACATCCAAGGAGCTTTTCAATCCACCCTACATCATTTGGTTCAGCTCTGTTAATTTTACCACTCTTGCCCATTTTCCTTTAGAGAATGAAACTATATAGGTTTTAGGATTCAATTAATGACAAGTCAGGTGACTATCTCCTTCTCAAATCCTTCAGGTTTCAAAAAAAGCTCTCTTTGATCTTCTCTGTTTGCTGCTTTTGTTTTCCTAATAAAGATTAGGTTTATCATAAGCATAAGAGACTTAGGTCATTTGAAATCTTCCAAAATCCTCACTGCAAGTGGTGACTGTCATGCAATTTAATTGTTCTATTGGATGTCCATCTTCAGCATGTAGAATAAGCCTATATATTGGTATTCATAACCTGCCAGAACCATGTATAAACCATCTCTGCACAAAAAGAGTATTACGTAAAGAATCACAACTGTCAACCTTTAGACTAAACACAGCCTATAAACCATCTTAAACATAATCCATTGTCATCTCAGTAATCTCAGGTATCAAATTAACAGTAGATCTTCCTCTGGTTTCAAGCCTGCTGCTTCTTTTAGCTTTCAAAAATAGTGAACTTTAAAACCTAGAAAAATTAGGTCTTTAGGCTATATAGGTTTTCATATTGTCTGAAATGTCTCTATCCTTCCTCTCATGTTGTACCAGCAACAGTATTAAATTTGAACCATCATAATATAAATTGCATTTCAACCCAGCATCTTTCGAACTTCAACAAATGAACAGTTCCAAGATAAAGCTATTTTTCAATACTCCACTCCACAGAACATCTCATAATGGCTCGGGTAGTTACTTTTCTGGTCAAAATATCATTTGAGTGCATAATATATCATTCCCCTTAATCAATTTTGATTGAATAGTTCCCAGCGAAAAAGCCCTAAATTATCAGTTATAGTGGCTTATCGTTTAAATTGATCTACTGCAGTGGTTTAAAAACATGACCTGAGTGATTAAGTTGTTCAGCTCGAATGTACAGGTGTCCTTCAAGATGCAATTTGACTGCAGATAGCACATTCATGAAGCCCTAATTTCCCGTGGCTCCACAAAACCTCACTTTGTCTCCCAGCGGGCATTTCCGGTTTTGTAGTGATTATGGTTACTGCACTAAGTCCGTTGTCTTTGAATGTGCATGCAAATGACAACTCATCTCATATTAAACATCAAACCACACTGTTACCTGTCAAAATCAATTTCCTTTGGGCTCACGATGACCATGATTCCTTCCCTAGTGTAACCACCTGTTCTTATGATAATTCTTTAACCAACATGTAGTAAACACTCCACAATGCGTGATTAGTCACTCAATGTTTAATAAAATGCCAAATTTTTGCTTAAAAATCAGAAGAAATGAAGGCCGCGATATTCTTGTAGTGCGCCTTCATTATTTTTCGGCTCCAGCGCTACAAGAATAATTTTAGTGCTATTTTCTCGCTGTTTTTCAGCTTTTCGTCATTTTGAATGCAGTTTAAAAGTTGTTTGAAGTATGACTATGCAGGACCATGCTCAAAAAATGCTATTTGTGACCACATCATTCGATAATATGAACTTTTAAAACCTTTTAAGACCTAAGGGAGGAAAAAAAAAATAACTCTAAAGGAAAAAAACTTAAAAATTAAAGTCAATTCCCAAAAGCTCCTATGGTAATTGAAAAGATAAAGTCAAAGAAATAAGAAAACTTGATCAAAAAAAGTAATGAAACATGAAAAGGTAAGAAACAAATTCCTGACATAACATCTGGCTCCAGCTGCTGGATGAAGTCCTCCCTGTGAGGCTTCAAGAACTTGTAGACCATTTCCTTCTGTCTTCTATCTACCTGTCTGCAAAACTTCCATTGGGCTATGGAGTCTTTATTATACTTCACTCACATCGGTATGTACAATTAGAAGTGAAAATGCTTCTATAAACTATAGAAATGCTTGAGGAATTGCCCATTAACAGGGCTGGACAACTCCTCACCTTCCAAGGACTGCAAGATAAAATTATTGTTCTCTATAACTTTTGATACCAGAAAAGGGCCAAACCAAAGATTGGCAAACTTACCATGCTTACCCTTTTGCTCCTTTCTTGCATCCCACCTTAGAACCATATCAGCAACTGAAAAAGTATTTTCTTTACTATTTCTTTCAAATCTGCTTTTTATCTTGGCTCTGTACAGCTGTGCCTTTTCATCCACCTTTTCTCTATTTTGTTGTAACTCAATCATTTCAAAAATTCTCCTCTGCATATCATCTAGCTCCTCTTGAGCATTCTGGAGAAATTTCATCACTGGGATCCCCAAATGAATAGGGAAAACTGCCTCTGTACCATATACTAACTGATAGGGAGATGTCCCAATGGCCTGCTTCACTATAATCCCGTCTTCCCATAATGCATATTTCAGCATTGAATCCCAAGACCTTTTGTTATGCTTGAGCAGTTTCTTGATGCTCTGAATGATGTTCTTGTTAGAAGATTCAGCCTGACCATTTCCTTGTGGATAATAGGGGGTTGAATGCTTCAATATGATCCCATTTATTTCACAAAAGGTCACCATTGATCTGGATTTAAAAGCCTTTGCATTGTCTGTTATTAATCTCTTTGGACAGCCAAACTGGCTCAGAATATTTTCTTCAATGAAATCCATGATTACCTTACATGTAGCATTCCTTGTAGGAATGGCTTCCACCCATTTTGTGAAAAAATCTATTGCAGTGAGAATCCAATGATGCTGTACTGAAGATGCTGGATTTATTTCTCCAATAAAGTCCAGACCCCATTGCTGAAAAGGGGCATTGACTGCAATAGGTTTAATAGGCAAAGACAATAATTTCTGCTTACCAGCAAATTTCTGACAAGGAATGCAGGCTCTTACCTGCTGGTAAACATCTCTGAACAAGGATGGCCAATAATATCCATCTCGTAAAATTTTGTAAGCTGTTGCTTTCCAATACTTATGCCCTCCACAGGCACCTTCATGGGTTTTTGAGATCACTTCTCCTATTTCAGATTGGTCCAAACATCTGAGCAAGATACCCCCTGGATCCTTCCAGAACAATTGATATTCTACCAAACAATACTTAGTAGCTTTGATTTTCAAAGATCTGGCAGCCTTCTTGTCCAAATGCTTAGGACATTGTAGAAATAATAGAAAATGAACAATGTCTGCATAGCAAGTAGATGCTGAGTAGAAATCCATGATCTTCTCTTTCTTCAGAGCTACTTGATCTTCCTCTTGAGCTATTTCTTCAGCCATAACATACAGTCCCAGAGCCTGACAATTTGATTCAGCCAGCAGCTTGGCTAAACCTTGTCCCTTGACAAGTTTGGTGGGCCTGATTTACACATCATACTCCCTAATCTTTGCAATCCACCTGCCTCTTTTACCCTCACTATTAGGCTGTGTTAAAACATCTTTTACTGCAGCATTTGGAATAAATGAAATAACTTTTGAGTGCAGGACATAAATTCTGAAAAATTTTAAAGCCTTCACCAGAGCATAAGCCTTCTTTTCCAATATACTGTACTTCAGCTCAGAATCCCTAAGATTTTTACTGAAAAGGGCAATAGGCTATTCCAATCCTTCTTTATTTTTCTGAAGTAAGATTGCTACAATTGTGCCTTCTGATGCAAATGAAAAAGTAAGAAATTCTTTGGTAAAATCAGGACTTACGAGTACAGGTGCTTCAATAAGAGCTACCTTGATTTTCTCAAATGCAGCCTTTGCCTCAACAGTCCACCTAACTTCCTGGTCCTTCTTCAGCATGGCTGTGATCTGTTTAATAGTTTCAGCAAAATAGGGAATAAACCACCGAAAAAAATTAATTTTGCCAATGAATGATGGAACATCTTTTTTGCTCCTGGGTAAACTAATCTTCAGTATAGCTTTCACTCTTTCAGGATCTATTCTAATGCCATCAGGAGACACAAGGTGACCAAGTAGTTTACCTTCTTGCACAGCAAAATGTGACTTTTTGGGATTTAAGGACAGGCCAAATTTTCTGCATTTTTGGAACGTCTTACTTAAATGCTTCAGATGCTCATCATCTGACTATGAAAAAACAATAATATCATCCAAATAAATGACCACAAACTTATCTTTTTCTCCAACAAAGGCAATGTCCATTGCTCTCTGAAATGTTGCTCCAGCATTCATCAGGCCAAAAGGCATTTTGTCATACATGAATGTCCCCCAGGGGGTTGTAAAGGTTGTCTTTTCCTTGTCATCAGGGTGCATAGCAATCTGAATGTACCCTAAGAAACCATCCAGCATAGAGATACAACACATAATCTAATTTCCCCTTTCGTTTTTCTGACAGGAACTAGATTAGCAACCTAGGAAGAGTACCTGAGAGGCACTATTATCTTTGCATCCAGCAGCTTCTTTACTTCTTTTTCAATCACAGGAAATAAAGCTGGATTGATCCTTCTTAGTTTCTATTGGAAAGGTTTAACATTAGGCTTCAAAGGAACCTTATGCTGAATGATTGCTGTATCATAGGTTCATAGTTCTTCATAGGACCATGCAAATACATCTACGTGCTCTTTTAGCAGCTTAATATATCTATTTCTTTGTTCAACTGTCAATGATTTAGAAATTTTGACCATTCTAGGGTGTTCAGCTGAACCAATATTGCAGTCCATCACATTCTCTTCTGAAGACTGAACAACAGGATTTGAAGGTGTATCATCTTTTGTGAATATTCTTTCCAGAGGTACCAAACCTTTGGGAATGAAATTAATCTTCAATTCAATGATCTTATGACCTACTATCTCTTCTGCAGCAATTTCATCCAGCTGGTCTTCTTCATCATTCTCATCCCGATCAATTAAGGAATTTGAAAACTCATCTGTAAGTTCAATAAAATTTTAATCTCAGTATCATCTTCAAACACTCTCCACTGTTTTACATTATCAGGTACAGAAGGTCTTTACCTTATTTCAATTGGATACCTCAACTGAGTAGTCTTAGGAATTCTGAAGTATGTGGCAGCTAAAGCCAATGAATCTACAGTCTCATTGTAATCTTTGGGAATATAGGTAATATTAAAATCTACAAAATAGTTTTCAAGCATATCCCATAACTCATTCCGGTAAAGCTTCAACAAACCCTGCTTCACTTGATATTTGTTCTTCACTTACTGAACAACTAGTTTGGAGTCGCCAAATGCAGCAATCTGCTGAATGCCTAATTCTTTAGTAGCCTTTAATCCTAGTAGCAAAGCCTCATACTAAGCAGTATTATTTGTAGTAACAAATTCCAACTTGTACATGAGCCTCACTGTTTCACCTCCAGGATATTTGAGAAGAACTCCAGCTCCAGCACCCTCTTTGCATGAGGATCCATCAAAATACAATTTCCACAGTGCATTTTCTTCATTTCTGCTGTGTTTTACTGGCTGTTCTTTTTCCACTTGTAATAGACCAGCAGAATTATCCTCATCACTGAAATGAAACATGCATGTACCAAGATCTTTATCAACAAAGTACAGTGGGTGATTAGTGGGATTCTTGTCATATGTCACTATGTAAGCAAACTGCAGCTCTCTATACAGTCTTCTAGTTTCTCCACCAAACACTGGAATGGTGGCATATGAAAGGTCCATTTGAAAGGTTCCCCCAACCTTTTCAGCCCATGACCTAGATAGAAGTAAACCAAACTTCGGTGTTATATCAGCTACCACAACATCCATTATCACACTTTTCATGGGCAACTGAGCTAGGATGACAACCATGTATTTTATCACTCCAAGGCACTTCACTACTCTGGAATCAAAAGCATATAGGTCATGGTAAGGCTTAGTGATGCTCATGCCCAAGGCTTCCATAACAACCTTTGGCATTAGATTGTGGGATGCTCCTGAATCTAAAAGACAATTGTGAATCATTTGATCATGGACTGTCAGGGTGACATAGAAAGGAGGTGAAGGACTGGCCTCATTTTCAGTTTTTTCAGCTAGGGATGATCTAATGAATATTTTAGGGTTTTCTTCCTGCAGATTAACTGTGTCTGAAACAGGCTGATTACTTACTAAATTCATCACTTTCAAGACTGTTTGTTTATATGAGGGATTCTTTATTAACTCAGTTAAAGGTACAGGAATCTTTAACTTCCCTAATTCATTCTCCAAACTGGAATTCTAAACAGATTTGTTTACCTCTTCCACCTCTGAAGTCTTCCTTGATTTTTCTGCAACTTGTCTTTTTTCTGGCACAGGATTAGCTGTCTGTTTAGCAGGAACATTAGCAGCAGGAACAGTGGCAGCAGGAACATCAGCTTTCTTCTTTGGGGCCTGCACCACTTGCTTTGGGCATGATCTGAGATTTATAGTCTTCTTGGGTCCATTCTGATGAACAGCAGCAATTACATCAATCTTTTCCAAATCTAAGTCATCCTCAGCTTGAAACATGTTAGCATCATAAAATTCTACATTAAAAAATTCTCCTTCAGTAACAAAACCTGTAGAAAATCCATCTCCAAAGTGGTTCATATCCCGATCAGTCTCAGTCTCTTCAAAGAGTAGCTATTCATCAACTTATTCTTCATCAGCTACATTGTTCTAAAGAGGTGGGGGCACTCTTTGGTCTTCATTTTCTCTCCTTTCTCACTGGATATCATTGTTCCTGCACTCTCTTGGTATAAATCTAGGATCAAATTGCCTCCTGAACTGATTCTGGTTATTTGGATTCCTTTCAGCTTCTGGAGTAGGTTTGCCAGAATTCTTTTCAAGATCTAGTTTATTTAGTTTGGCAGTGAGAATATTCACTAGCTTAGCCATCTCATCTATCTTGGCTTCAGCAGACTGAGGAGAAGCACTTCCTGAAACAGCTTCCTTCTTTCCTTTTCTTTCATAAAGCTCCCGGGGAGTTTCTTTCTTAAGTCTGTTTAAAGCCAGCAAATTGGATTCTACCTCCAATGCTGCATCTTTCATGTTCGGCAAGGTGATAGGTCTTTTTTCTCTCAGCAATAAAGAAAATTCGTGATCAAAGGAATTTTCATAGGTAACTTTAGCTAATGTTTCAGTAGGCTTAATTTCTGCTGGAATCCTACTATACATTTTGTTAAATCTTTTGGAAAAATCTACAACAGTCTCCTCTTTTTTCCTTCTGAGAGCTCCAAACTCAGTTATATAATAGGTGTGGTCCTTTGTGTCTCCCCATTGCCTCATGAAAAGATCACGGAGCTCTTCAATTATAGTGATTGAGTTGGAAGGAAACTCTCTAAACCACTTCCTTACATCCCCATCAAGGCTCTGAACGAACACCCTCATCCATACATCTTTGATCTCAATGTTTTGATTATCAGCATAACTTAGGAAAGCCTCCCAATGTTCTTCAGCAGTGGTTTCCCCCCTGTCCATTGAAACTAGGCATATACTTTTGGTAATCACCTCTAGGCAATGCATGTAAAGGCTGAGGTAAGACTAATGGTGCATACCTGGCTGCAACCATCTGGTCCATCATATCCATGGGAGGGTTTTGGGCTATGATCTTTGGACTGACTGTCTTTGCAGATGAGGAAGCTTGACTGGAACTTGTTTGAAAAGGGATCTTTCCTACTTTCAGCTGAAAGAGAGGTATTGTACTAGGAGAAGCAGTCTTGGCTTTCAAAAAGGTTTGAGGATTAGTAAAAACTTGAAAAGTGCTCTCAGGGATGGTAGGTTTTATCCAAGGTGAGGTTTCAGCTGGATGTAATGAAGCACCCAACTAGTCAGGGTCACAGAGGGCTGATAAAGATTGAGACCTTTAGAGTTTTCTTGTTGTTTTCAATATTTGTTTAGGGTCTGAAACCCCTGAATGTAATGGTGAACTAGGTCTGCTCCTGGTTCCCACTCCTCTAGAAGCCACTGTGACAACTTTGGTGAAAAATTAGCCTTCAAAAGTGCTAGTTCAAGTCCACCTCTTAAACCAATAAAACTGATAAGTATCACAGGGGAGATATGCTTCAGCTTCGTCCCCGGCAACAGTGCCAAAGATGTTTGTGCCAGAAATTGTTTCTAAGGCCAGAGAAACAAGCCAACACACACTCAAGATAAAATTCAATAAAACATATTAGGTTTAGGGTTTCTGCAGTGTTTTAGTGGTTGTAAACTTTTGGAGAAAGACAAGGAATGCATTCATGAGCAAAGTAATAACTAAATCATAAACAGAAAATGATAGAGATGCATAATATATCACACAAGATCCAACAGAAAAACTATGTTGAGGTTCATTCATAAAGGACAAGCATCACCAGCAAATACACATAAACCAATAATGAATATATCAATTAAGAAACTAAACAAATTCAATAATGAAGCCAACACAGAAAACTAAAGGGGAAAAATGTCATATATTTCATAATTTCATCATCAAAAGCATATAAGAGTCTTGGTACTTAACTCTTGAACAAGTCTGAAGACAAAAGCAGTCTGAAGACCTTCTGTAGCTCCTAAAAATCAGAACCCTGCTAATGACTCTCTAACCTCTCTAAATAGTGCTTTTTTTACAAAAATTAGTTAGGTATCAAAAACCCTAACTGTCCTCCATCCACTCGATGAGGTAAGGTAAAAAGTAAAATATTACAAAACATGATTTTTCTAAAAATAGTAATCCCTAACTAACATGTTTCTGAAAAAGATAATAAGTAACTGAAATGAAAAAGTGACTCATAGCTATTTTTCCGCCTCAGCTAGCAACGCAATACCATCTAATACTTGAGTTTTCCTCTTAGCTTTCTTCTTCTCCTGCTCCAGGTTAGTTATCCTTTTGGTGAGCTTCTTGTTTTCCTGTTGCAAGTTCTTTACTGTGTTTTCCAACTCTGTACAATGTATGTCAGTAATTATTTTCCTCTTGAGAACCTATTTGGATACTTCTGACAGCTCCTAGAAATGATTATGAACATCCTCCAGTTCTTCTATAAGCCCTCTGTTAACCTTCATCAACCCATCATTAACATCTTGCAAGTATTTCATCTATTGCTTATACTACTGAATACTTTCCTGCAAGTTTTCTTTATCAAAACTAGGGATCTCAGGTATGTTTGCATCCTTTATTAACAAGTCTGTGAAATCAGTAGGAATACTAGGCTCTTTTAGAATTCTTGCTTCCCTATGTATAAGCTCATCTTCTTCTTCCCACTCTTGATTTTCAACAGGAGATATTTTATCTTTCTCTTCATGCCGCTGTTTTAAGAGTTTATTTTTTATCTCAAAAATTATTGCAAACAATTTAGACTTGGGCTGCCCTAACTCTTTTACAGACTGTGATCCTTTCACCTTTGCAGGCTGAGAAGAAGAAGGTTTAGCAACTGATTTTCCTTTGCTTTTAATCTCCATTTTACCAATTTCTGTCTCTTCATTTGAGGAAGTATCAATCAAGAAAGTCCCTTGTTTGGAATTCAATTTTGGATTAAGTAACCTCTTCATGTTCCATCTTAGTTTATTTGTTGGCCTAGTTTTAGGCCTCCAATATGGGGTTATAATATTTTTCTTCTTCTTATTAGGTTTAGCTGCTTTGATCTCAGAAATGAAGAATTCTCCACAGGTTTCATGCTTGCCTTCTGCTTTATCGATGGGATGATATTCTTCCAGTAAATATCCCTCATGATCTGAGAGAATGGTGAGTGGAATTCTCTGTTGGGTTTGAAAATCATCTTCAGGCATATCAACCTTTTCTATAACCTCATCTCTAGGTTCCTTGGAAACTGCTGCTGGTCTCAACTATTGCCTAGGCTGTAATTCTTGTTCTGAAAACAGTGAATATCTACCTGCAGTACCAACTGAAAACACCTTGGGTTTACTGTCAACCTCCACATGCTCTACTACCTTTTCAACTTCAACATCCTCTTCGTCTTCAAGCTTGGATTTCTGACCTAATTTCTTCATCATTACCTTCCCTTTCTCTTCTTGCCTCTTAGGCTACTGATCTTCCTGTTTTACATGGAAACCTGACCAAAAAAGAAAGAAGTCCCAACTTTTACCTTCATCCTGCAAAACGGTGCTAATAATCAACTTAATCATCCCATGATGAAAGATGGACTGAGAGGAATGGTTCATATGCCCTTTGACCCTGCTAGCCATTTTTTGCAAGCTCTTCAATAGGAAAAATGAAAGGTTCATCCTGGACTGTCCCACCATATGTTGCAAAAACCTGAAGTTATACTTAAACACATAAGCATACCTGCCCTCACAAGTAATGTAACTCTGCAAAATTCTAATTGGTTCAACCCATTCCTTTCTGAAATTTTGAATAAGAATTCCTTTATTCCAGTCAGGAGCGACATTTGGTAACAGGTATCTCTGAGGATCAAAGGTAAAAGCCAATTTGTTAAACCATAATTCACCTTCATTGCTAACCCCTGTGGCTTCTGCAATCAGCTCTACTGTCAGCCTGAACTTAAGAGTATCAAAGGTCACCATGTCATCTTTTAAACATTGTGCAAACTTGGAAGAAACTTCAGAATTATACCCATTTATTCTTTTAAATAACTCAAGCCAACCAGCCTGTTGAAATAATTCAACACATCCAGGGAGCTTTTCAATCCACCCTACATAATTTGGTTCAGCTCTGTTAATTTTACCACTATTGCCCATTTTCCTTTAGAGGATGAAACTGTATAGGTTTTAGGATTCAATTAATGACCAGTCAGGTGACTGTCTCCTTCTCAAATCCTTCAGGTTTCAAAAACAGCTCTATTTGCTCTTCTCTGTCTGCTGCTTTTGTTTTCCTAATAAAGATTAGGTTTATCATAAGCATAAGAGACTTAGTTCATTTGAAATCTTCCAAGCTCCTCACTGCAACTGGTGACTGTCATGCAATTTAATTGTTCTATTGGCTGTCCATCTTTAGGATGTAGAATAAGCCTGTATATTGGTATTCATAACCTGCTAGAACCATGTATAAACCATCTCTGCACAAAAAGAGTATTACGTAAATAATCACAACTGTCAACCTTTAGACTAAACGCAGCCTGTAAACCATCTTAAACATAATCCATTGTCAGCTCAGTAATCTCAGGTATCAAATTAACAGTAGATCTTCCTCTGGTTTCAAGCCTGCTGCTTCTTTTAGCTTTCAAAAACAGTGAACTTTAAAACCTAGAAAAATTAGGTCTTTAGGCTATATAGGTTTTCATATTGTCTGAAATGTCTCTGTCATTCCTCTCATGTTATACCAGCAGCAGTATTAAATTTGAACCATCATAATATACATTGCATTTCAACCCAGCATCTTTCGAACTTCAACAAATGAACAGTTCCAAGATAAAGCTATTTTTCAATACTCCACTCCACATAACATCTCAGAATGGCTCAGGTAGTTATTTTTCTGGTCAAAATATCATTTGAGTGCATAATCTATCATTCCCCTTAATCAATTTTGATTGAATAGTTCCCAGCGAAAAAGCCCTAAATTATCAGTTATAGTGGCTTATCATTTAAATTGATCAACTACAGTGGTTTAAAAACATGACCTGAGTGATTAAGTTGTTTAGCTCGAATGTACAGGTGTCCTTTAGGATGCAATTTGACTGCAGACAGCACATTCATGAAGCCCTAATTTCCCGTGGCTCCACAAAACCTCACTCTGTCTCCCAGCGGGCATATCCGGTTTTGTAGTGATTATGGTTACTGCACTAAGTCCATTGTCTTTGAATGTGCATGAAAATGACAACTCATCTCATATTAAACATCAAACCACACTGTTACCTGTCAAAATCAATTGCCTTTGGGCTCACGATGACCATGATTCCTTGCCCAGTGGAACCACCTGTTCTTATGATAATTCTTTAACCAACACGTAGTAAACACTCCACAATGCGTGATTAGTCACTCAACGTTTAAGAAAATGCCAAATTTTTTCTTAAAAATTGGAAGAAATGAAGGCCGCAATATTCTTGTAGCGTGCCTTCATTATTTTTCGGCTCCAGCGCTACAAGAATAATTTTAGTGCTATTTTCTCGATGTTTTTCTGCTTTTCGTCATTTTGAATGCAGTTTAAAAGTTGTTTGAAGTATGACTATGCAGGACCATGCTCAAAAAATGCTATTTGTGACCACATCATTCGATAATATGACCTTTTAAAATCTTTTACGACCTAAGGGAGGAAAAAACAAAATAACTCTAAAGGCAAAAAACTTAAAAATTAAAGTCAATACCCAAAAGCTCCTATGGTAATTGAAAAGATAAAGTCAAATAAATAAGAAAACTTGATAAAAAAAAGTAATGAAACATGAAAAGGTAAGAAACAAATTCCTGAAATAACACCAGCCATCAAGACCTGTGAAGGTCCAACCATAGGCCAAACTAATGTATCAACTATCTCTATTAGTCACTACATAACTAAGAATCAATTTTAAACATAACACAAACCAGCTACTAAACAATGTATCCATTAAAGAGATTCAAGATTGAGTCCTGTTGGAATTTCTGCCAAAAAAAAAGCACACACACACACACACACGTAGTATTGAAACCCGAATCCACACATTCGACAGCCTAGGATCGAATCCTGTAGTCTCACATTTTATTTTTAAAAAAAGGCTTTATCAAAACATGCCAGGAATCGAATCTTGTAGGATTCAAATTGTAAAAAATCCAACACTATAAAGTCATAAAAGTTTCTACGTAAACAAATTATAAACAACGCTAATAGAACTAAATGCACATATTATATCCATAAATTTATACACGGGCTGAATATTCGCATGGGGGAGGATTTGTAGCTATCAATCTTGACCATAAACCTAAGTTTTAAACCATGACTATAATCGCTAACCCTGTCAATGTTCCACATTAAATAAAACAATAATAATTTACATGTTGCGTTTCCTCAGTACGGCTCATGGCCAAAAGGTAAAAACCCCACAGTAATAACCATTAAAAAAAAGAACCCAAACCATTTCAAAATACAGAGAATGGATATTTTAAACCCTACTTTCAATTTTTCTACATGCACAACTTCTAAAAAAGAAATACGCAACAGTAAGCTAAGATTACAGCCATCACAATAATAAACCTAGGCATGTCCAATAAACCATATATCTCACTGTAATAACCATTTACAAGTAGAAATATACAAAGTCATCGTTGGACAAAGGTGTCATTGCAAGCAAAGGCATTTCCATAGTTCAAACCCATCGTTTAAAACCAAAACTCAGAGCTTTCATTAACTTATCAAACCATACGTTTAAGCTACCAACCAAAATGAATTATAGAGATGAGTCTCGTCTAACCAGGCCTGGCTCAAAGGCTACACATTTAAACTAGCATCAAAATAATTTCTACATACGCATACCCATATTCCTTTCAATGCAAGAATTCCCACGTAGTCTAATCCGATAACCAAATATTTACCACATTAACCTTTACAATATAGAGGTGAAAGATATTTTAAATGTTTACATGCAGAGGTAATCAGCCTAAGATATTGTAGGGATTACCCATGAAGGGTATCGTGGATAGTATAGTAAAGAACCATGACCCATGAACGGAAGCCCCTATCACCTCCAAATCGAAACATAGAACGAATTAGAAGTATACTAAACTCTCCACCCGAATCAAACAATAGTAAATGATGCAAAAATAGACAGAGAGGATACCTTCCAAGCACAGGGTGAGCCTATTCCTCCACATCAAGATGGAACCAAGGAGACCAACTATGCATACCACCCACAACAATAGACCAAATGAAACATAAACAATGAAAGACCCTATCTTGGGGTTCGTTTCCCCCCAATCCCAAGGAAAATTAACTACGCCACCCTATCCACCACCATCATCATAATATTTACTCATAAGCATAAAGTCCAAACCCAAAAAATATGATTTTGGATTAATACCCCCATAAAAACCCTCGTTGGAATAGTTAATGCATGGCTTCATGGCATATGCAATATGACATGAATGGATTACCACATAAACCATAATACTTTACAAACTTTAAATATAATGTGGTTAAGTCTTAGGACTTAAGCCTATAACCTTAGGCATTAATACAAATTTAATTATATGTTATAAATACATAGCAGTGGATAAAAATTATCCCAATCCCAATCCATAATAATCATGTCAATCGTAAAAGATTCAGGCGTTACAAACCCCAACTCTTCATAAACAATAATGTAACCAATAGCAGTAGGAACAATTAGGCCAGTAATTTTGTCCTTTTTGTCTTTGATAGTCATAGGATAGAGTAGAGTGGAGTGGATAGCATGTTGTAGGATGTCAATTTTAGCTATCGTAGTGAGACTTCGCCATATAATGAACCTGCACAAAGAAAGGATAAGTTTTCATTAGTTCAACATCAACTAAGTAAACCCCCTCATAGCAGGAGAACTAGTTATCACTCTAAGTGGTCCCATAAGGGATACAAATCTTTCCACTCCATCCCTTAGTAGTTAAATATAAGTCAATAATTTCCATAAACAATGACAAAACTTATAACTAGGAAGTAAGAGAGCTGAACAAGCATACGCACATGGAAGACAAATAAGTAATCAATAAGTAGCATAATCATTTTAAACTAGTTCTAGTAAAATAAACATAGTACATAAATACCTTGGTGACTACATAGGAAAACATATAGAAATGGTAAGTACAACATAAAAAACATTGAATTAGAGAACAATGACTAACATATTCTACATAAGATGAATTAATGTCTAGAATAGGTAGTAATTAACTAGTATAGAATTTTTATTTTTTTTTAAATTTTGGGGACATTACATCTGGTGTGATTGGAAATCTGGCGACTGTAACTACGATGGAGTTTGAAAACAAAGAAATAGTCGGGCTCATCCTCAGATAACAATGACTAGTGATATGAAACAGCATTTTAATGTTACTTGAATTTTTTAATGTTGTGCATGAGAATGCGAATAGTTTAATTCAATGGATGTATGTTGATCATTTTTTTTTTAATGTAAGTATATCGTTACCTATTTTTTAATTCTTTAAAATGAAAAAATATTTTCTTAACTATATTTTTCAGATCTACATTTTATATGCATGCACATAAGTTTTTTTGTTGGGCCCCTTGGAGGTTCGTTACAATTGGCATCAAGCATGGTCAATTTTATTCAATTATAGGTAGCAACCAAATTTAATGATCCATAATATGATCCATGGGGATGGATTCAAAGGTTTTATTGGTTAATGGGGCCATTATGATTGAAGCATTTTGGGAAATGGAAATATTGATCTATATGATCATCATATTTATGAATAGTTGTGCATAGAAATTATAGATGAAAAAAATAGGTGTTGGTGTGGAAGTCATGGGGAAATGTTAATAATATTGTGAACAATCATCCTACTACATATTATGGTCTATATATTCAACATTTTAGTCAATTTCAATCAACCATAGTCAATTCTATTCAATGACAAGTAACAACCAAATTGAATAATCCATAATATGGTCCATGAGGGTGGACTCCATTAGTTGGTTGGTTTCGGGGGCCATTGGGCTAGAACCATTTTGTGAGATAGAATTATCAATCTATCTAGACATCGAATTAGTCTATAATTGTGCATGGGATTTGTGGATGAGTGTCAAGATGATCATGGGCCAATCATGGGGTAACATTAATAACATGGCGAACCATCATTATGGTGCATATTATAGTATATGTATTCAATAGTTTAGTCACTTGGGATCAATCATGGTCATCACTATTCAATTACAGGTAACAACTAAATTTAATGATTCATAATATGGCCCATTAGGGTGGAATTATTGGGTTGGATGGTTTAGGGGGATATGATGCTAAAATTATTTTTTGATATGGAATTATCAAGATATATGATCATTGAATTAACTAATAATTGAGTATGACATTTTTGGATGATGTAACTAGGTGATGGTGAGCCTATCGTTGGGAAAATGTAATAATATGGAGATTCATATCCATGGTTCATATGGTATACATATTAAATAAAGCCAATTTCTATCCACCATGGTCAATGATATTCAATCATAGTTAATAACTAGATTGCATGATCCATAATATGGTCCATGAGGATGGACTCCAGGGGTTGATTGTGTTAGAATAATCAAGCCATAGTTAGCTACCTTAGACATTAATTAATCCATTTTTGTCTTATTTTCCTAGTTTCCATATTCCACTATATGCAAGTTGTCCTCCACATGTCCTAGATGGTAAAACTTGCTAAAACTAAGTCATGGAGCACTTGGGAAACCTCCTGGAATCAATTATGCTTTATTCCTGAACTTCCCTAGTGCATATCTACTTTTTCTTCTTTATTGTTGCTTTTACTAAGCTTTAAGGCAATTGGGAAAGTATGACTAGGTGAAGTTGACTTGTTTTTTTCCCTCATCTTCCTCCTCTCTTTTATCCTAATAAAAAGATGTATGAGTTGTCCTTCCATCACCTATTATTTTTCCTAATTGATTTTTCCAATTCATGAGCTCCTAGGAAGATTTGGAAACTGCTTTATGCACCTATGGGGGATTTGACTAGATTTAGTAAGCCTTCTTTTGACTAATTCGAATGGCATCCCAATGCATTCAAATATGTCATGTAATTATTTGTTGTGATGGCCCATAACTTCACAAGGATGGCTATTGTACACTTATTCAATATAGATTAGTGTTCTGCTCCATATTCATTCTTCTTTGTGTGTAATTTGCATGTGTAACTGGCAATTTTTGTGAGTGTAATTGTTCTAACACCTGGGTTCAATTTCCATAGATTGGTAAATGGGGAAATTGGGATACAAATATTTTGGGAGATAGAATTATCGATCTATATAGTAATTATATTAGTGGATAATTGTGCATGACATTACAATAGGTGTTGTGCAAATGTAATTAATAGTATGTTGAACAATGATCAACTATGTTCAATATAGTTAAATAATTTATCATTTAACCCTTGAGGGATACCTATTCAAGTATGTATATTTAAAGTCTTAACATCCTAGAATATGTAATATTAATAGAGAATGTGATCAATTATGGTAAAATATTTTTATTAGCGTCAAGAGACATGATTCATTTCACTTAAAAGATATTGTTTGTAGTGATATCCCTAATAGTCCTTATGTCCTTCTAATCATCAAATCCCTATAAATACTTCGATAGTCAAATTTAATGTTAGCTCATTTTGAAGCACCTCGAACACTCCTGCAATTATGTTTGTGATATCTATGGTATTTTATAATCTTAGGATCCTGCATGGTATCAAATACAGGAACAAAATTGACATTGATAGAGTAATCTAGAAGAATAGAAACAACATGCATCTAGAATCACATGGATTGTACAAAAGTAAGAAACCCTAATTCTCAACAATAAGTGTTTTAAAAATTTTAATTTTTGTGTGGGATGCATAATAGTTGGGAAATTATATCCTAACTTATTTATTCTTGACAATAGGGAAATTTTCATTGAAAATGAGAATGTATCTCCATCACATACTTCAATTTAAATATTTGATTTGGGTCTAAAAGGATTCCATGTACACATAGCTTGGTCTATTTATTGAATCATGCATTGAATTTTATTATACACATATATCAACGTCAATGGTTGTTGAAGAGTGGTTATAAACTTTTATACAAATGATTTTTTTGGGAATTCTTGTTATTTTTGTATCAATCCCAAACTTGTAGGCTGTTATAGCTAATTTTACCACACATGGTTGATCACATGTTTATGGCCTTCCCTGTCCCTCTGCAAACTCTTTAGACCCCATGGACTGATAATATAGTTTGATGTTTCCAATTTCATCCCTAAAAAACACATGTTTATTGTTCTACGCGACTTTTAAACCCATACTCGCGTGTATACGTGGATTTTGACCTTAAACCCATGTACATCAAGATGTGTGCATAAATCAAAATATTTTTGCAGTTTTCCTTCATGTGTGTCCAAACCACTTGACTCTTGGCCTTCCATATGGCTCGAGATCGCTCATATTTGACCCTCCATTACCCCTTGGGAGTGTTATATAAGGAATCCCTTGGATACATTGATGAAAGGGAGTTGAAGAGCAACGAAACCATAGTCCATTGTTACCATAGCTTGCATATACTTGAGTCTACATCCCTTTCTCCCTTTGGAGAACTTTGTGTTATTCCCAAGCTTGCATTTTCTTGTGACCTTTCTATTGACAAATGGAGGATTGAGGTGGTGGAGGCCCAGGTGACGGACTCGGTTTCTCTGGTTCGCATATGTGCCGATAGAGATTTTCACTTGTGTAATATCTGATTTGATTAATAGAAATATATTTTCCTATCCAATAATGTTCGTTTAAATGAATATTGAATCCATGGATTTGTTTAATTTATTATACATTATTGATTATATATGCTAGATTAGATCTAACACCATATTATATAGCATGCTTGTCTTGTTTGTTGTTCTTGAGAGAAAATTGTTAACACAAACGGGATTGGAAAAATATCAACGAGGATCTACTTCAACTGTAAGGAATAAGGTATGATTCAAGATCCTTTAGTGTTATATGTTTGCTTTCTCTTGCATATTGGGAAGGGATTGATTTCTCATGTTTAGATGTCTATTTTGGTACACCACAAGCGATAGGAAGTTTTTCTACATAACACATTCCATAGTATGGAAATAAACCTTGGGTATTTGTTTTGTTTGGTGTTTCCATTAAAGGAATACTATCTGTATTGTCAGTTTCATATATTTCATTGTATTTTGGGCATGATTTTTATTTTTGTATCAATTCCAATCCTGCATTCTATACTATGGAACCTTTTGTTTGCATGCCAACTCAAAAGGCATATAAAATATATCCTGATCATTATGCTTAGTTTGGAAGTTCAGATCAATATTTTACAATGCATGAAAACAAGATATCTTCTATAACTAGTAGAAATACCCAAACAGACTATGTGTGAAAAATGTGATAATAGTTGATAAAAAGGAAAAGTTGGAACAAGTTGACTATGAAAGGAAACCAATTCCATGTTTTTTTTGTTAGAATAATAAACCCATAGTTACCTACATTAGACATTAATTTAATTATTTTTGTCTTATTACCTAGATTCCTAGATTCCAATCTATGCTAGTTACCTTCTACATGTCCTAGAAGTCAACACTTGATAAATTTGAGTCATGGAGCACTTGGGAAACATCTTGGAAACCAATTTTATCATGTTTGATTTATTCCAGATTCTCTAAAGTGCATATATGTTTTTTCTAAAAATTTTCCTTGCTTTATAGTTGTTTTAAGGAAAAATGAAAAGATAGTCTAGGTGTAGTTTCCTTGTTATTTTACAACATCATCCTCCATCATTTTATCCAAATAAATGCATGTATGATTTTTATTTCTATCCCTCTTTATCTTGCTCGCTTGACTTAGCAAATTTGTGAGCATCTTCATAGATTTGGAAACTGCTTTATGCACATGTGGGGGATTTGACTAGATTTGGTAATCCTGTTTTTTTAATATTTCGAATGGAATCCTTATGCATTCGAACCTATCATATAATTATATATTATAGTATCCTATTACTTCATAATGTTTTCTATTGTACACTTAATCAATAAAGATTAGTGTTATGCTCCAATTTCATTCTCCTTTGGTGTTAATTTTGCATGTTTGATTAACAATTTTGTGAGTGTAATTGTTCTATCTCTTCGGTTCAATTTCCACATGGTATCAGAGTATTTGTATATTGATTTCTCTCCTTCAAAATTGTTATTGCAGGTTCAACATCATTGATTGGGAGCGCATTCTGCTGACTAGACGGCACAACTACGCAGCTATTGACCAATATCAGAAGATCATCTTGACTCCATTCAATTTCTTTGAGTGGAAAGCTGAGATGGAGATATTGGTCAGAGAAAAATTTCTCTACAGGGTGACTATGGTAACTGAGGTAGAGCCCAATGTGGCTGCATAGAAAATGAAATGGCACAACAAAAGGGATGAGGCCAATGGTCTTTTGTGTCTGAGCATCTCAAGAGACCTCCTCTTTCATCTTGATGGATTGAAATCACCTAATGAAGTGTGGGAGAATATTGAAGATATTTTTGGAAATACATATGAGATGAGAGGACATCAAATCAAGAATGAGATGATCTCCTTCAGTCCCATTAGCTTTGAATCATTGCAAATCTACTTTTCAAAGTTTAAGGCCCTTGTTTTGCAGCTAAAACTATGTGGGATCAAAAATAAGGAAGAGAAAATAGCCTTGGCCATACTCTCTAAGCTTGAATCTGACTATTCAGTGTTTTTTTTTACCTTCCATGCCACCAAGTTAATAGCTTGATCCTGGAAGATGCCTAAGCTTGTAGAGTTCATGAAATCCCTCACATAGGACAAAGATAAGTTCAAGATGATGGGCACCATCAAACCTTACAAAGACCAAGATTTGGTTGTCGGAGATTCAAGGGTGGATTCAAGCAAGAGAAAATATAAAAATCCACCTGAGTAAAAGAGAGACAAGTCTAAGTCTCAGTAGGAGCCCCAATGTTCCATGAAGAAATCCCAAAAGAAGAAGAATAAAGGAAAAATGAGCAAGTTCGCATACTGCAGTAATGGCTATCATCCTGAGAGATCTTTTATGAATAATAAAATTGACATGCTGACCCAAATCCTGGAAAAGAATAACATCTCCCTTCCATATTGATCAAAGAAGAAGGAAGGATGATCAAATTCAGAAGACAGAGAGAGAGTACATGCCTTGTTTGCTAGCACATTAAGCTCACCTAGCTTCATCATAGATTTTAGAGCTTCTAGACATATGGTTTTGAAAAAAGAGAAATTATCCTCTCTTGAAAGGTCAAAAGGTCCACTAATAGTTTTGGGTGATGACTTTCTCACTGACAGTTTGGGGAAGCGTAGGATTGATCTTGACCATGGTAGTTTCAATAATGTGTTGTATGTTCTAGGTCTTGCCTCTAATATCTTGTCAGTGTATCAAATGAATCATACTGGGTCTCCAAAGAAGGTCATATTCGCCCCTGATGATGTTGAAATCATTGAGCTTTTGAATGGGAAATTCATATGAAAAGGTGTTGTTGATCACACTTTGAAGGTATACAAGTTTTCCCATTTTCTACCCTACTCAAACCCCTCTAATATTCTGATTCATGATAATGAAGCAAGCAAAATTTGTCATGAAATATTTGGCCATATTAACTACAAGTATATTTATAATTTGAGTGAAAAATATATGGTCATAGGATTACCAAAGATCAAGTTTTCTAAGGGACTCTGTCAAGGTTGTATCCTAGGAAAACACCCAGAGCACAAGTATGAGAAAGCTAGTCATGAGAGAACCTCTGCGCCTCTTCAGTTTATCCACAGTGACATTTCTAGTCCACTCCCTCATATTTCCATGATTCAATCCAAATATCCACTTACCTTCATATATGACTTTTCCAGGTATTGCTGGGTTCACTTCCTAAAGCATAAGTTTGAATTTGTTGACCTGTTCATAATCTTTAGAGCTTTTGTTAAAAACCAGTCTAAGAGGAAACTCAAGATCCTCAAATATGACAATGGTGGTGAGTATTTAAGTTTGAGTTCATTTAGTATTACAACTATGCTGGTATTGAGATGCAGCATTCAATACCTTACACACAACAATAAAATGGTGTTGTTGAGAGAACGAACAAATCATTGAAGGAGATGGAAACCTGCATGATGGAGGCTAAGAATTTTCTACCAAAGTTTTGCATAGAATCTATAAAATATGCATCCTACATCCAGAATAGGGTGCCTCATAAGCAACTTGATGGTCTGACTCCTTTTGAAGCTTGGAGTGGGCACAAGCCAGATGTGACCCATTTCAGTATTTTCGGCTCGAAGGCTTGGGCTAGAATTCCAAGTGAAAAGAGGAAGGATTTGCAGCTGTAAATCCAAGCCTTGCCTATTTTTTGGGTATTCTAAATATTCAAAAGTGTACAATATGATCAACTTGAGTACTAACAAATCTTTCATTTAAAGAAGTGTTTAGTTCCAAGAAAATCCCTTAGCAAGAGTTGAAGTTGGAGAGTCCTCTTCACTACTAGAACCATTGATTATAAGTCAAGAGACTAATGAGTTTGATGATTATGATATGTATGATAATGATTATTTGATTTAATATCCTAACATTCCTACAAGACCAAAATTGGCAGAAAATACCATTCATGTAGCTAGGGAACTGGCTGGAAATCCTAATGACACTATGAGGACTAGACCTCAATTTGAGAGTGACCTTTGTGTGAAAGATCCTCTATTTGCTGAGAAATGCTATATGATGATTGAATAATATCCACATACATATGAATATTCATTACATGATCCAATATGGAAAACATCCATGAAATAATAATTCAGCTCGCTCCAGAACAACAACACTTGGGAACTGGTTGATCTTCCTCCAAGGAGGAAGTTAGTTCAACGTAAGTGGGTTTCCAAGACTAAGTTTGATGATGATGGTTCACATTTGAAATATAAGGAAATATTGGTATCCAAGGGATACTCACAAGTACATGGTATTGACTACAATGAAACCTTTGCACCTGTGGCAAAGATGGACTCCATAAGGCTAGCTCTAGCCATTGCAACTTTGAAGTAGCGGGAAGTGCATCACATGGATGTGAAGTGTGATTTCATAAATGGAGATATCATTGAGTATATTTACATGAAGGAACCTGAATGGTTTTTTTCTAATCCATATTTAGTGTGTAGGTTAAAGAAATCATTGTATGGGCTCAAGCAAGCCCCCAGGGCTTGGTATGGCAAGATTGATGGATTTTTGCTATCACTGAGTTTTGTTCAATGCAAGTCTGATCCTAATGTATATTTGAAGCTAATTCATGGTTATTTGATGATTATTGTCTTATATGTGGATGAAATACTAATTACAGGAAGTTCAAATAAAAAGATTTCCTCCTTGAAGGATGCAATGAACCATGCATTTTCTATGACATATTTGGGATTGTTGAGCCAATTCTTGGGTCTCGAAATTGCTCAATACCAACATGGAATAAAAGTAAATAAGTCCAAGTATGTTTCATATTTTTTCATCAAGTTCAACATGAAATATTTCAAGCCAAGAAAGACTCCCTTCCTTTTAGGAGTTAAGCTTGATGAAGCAGGTTCTTCTCCTATGGTAAATAATACACTGTATAGGCAGTTGATTGGGTGTTTGTTTTATCTTACTCACACTCGACCTGATATATATTATGTAATTAGTGTTTCTTCTATATAAATGGATCAACCTCATGAGATCCACTGAAGAGAAGCCAAAAGGATCCTAAACTTTGTTCAATGAATAAGAACCCATGGGGTCTTCTACAAATCAACATCTGATCTTGATTTGATTGGATTTACTGATAGTGAGTGGGAAGGTGACAAAAATAATTGAAAGTATACATAAGGATATGTGTTCATGCTTGTAGAAGGACCAATTAGCTGGTCAAGAAAGAAGAAAATTTCCATATCACTCTCATCTACAGAAGCAGAGTATAGAGGAGTTGTAAATGCAGCAAATCAATGCTTTTGGTTACAGGGGACACTTGGAGAATGTGGCTTCGAATCAGAGTTTTCAACCATTATCTACTATGATAATTAGAGAACCATTCAAATATGCAATGATCCAGTTTAGAAAGAGTGAACCAAGCACATTGTTATCCATATGCACTACATCAGATAGCTTGTGCATGATGGTACCATTGTTCTACTCTTCTATGCATATTCAAAACAAGTAGTAGACATCTTCACTAAAGTTTTTTTGTGAGAAGACCTTCATCCATCTCAAATCACTATTATAGATTACTGATCATGCTATTAAGCATGATTGGTGACAAGATTTCCAAATTTTGTTTTTCCTATCCATGTATAAGGGAGGATTTTCCCACTGGCTTTTTGTCTCTTTCCTTGGTTGTATGGACAAGCAGTATGTAAAGGGTGACTAAACCTTGTTTATAGTCCACATAGTTTTCTGATATTTACTCATAAATTTAGGCTTAAGGGGGGGGTGTTAGAATAATCAACCCATAGTTACCTACATTAGACATTAATTTAAATATTTTTATCTTATTACCTAGATTCCTAGATTCCATTCTATGCTAGTTTCCTTCCACATGTCCTAGAAGTTAACACTTGCTAGAACTAAGTCATGGAGCACTTGGGAAACAATATGGAAACCAATTTTAGCATGTCTTCTTTATTCCAGATTCTGTAAGGTGCATATCTGCTTTTTGTGAAAAGTTTCCTTGCTTTATAGTTTTTTTAAGGCAAAAGGAAAAGGTAGTCTAGGTGTATTTTCCTTGTGTTTTTCCCACACCATCCTCCCTCATTTTATCCAAATAAAAGAATGTATGATTTTTATTTCCATCCCTCTTTATATTTCCCACTTGAATTAGCAAATTCGTGAGCATCTTCATAGATTTGGAAACTTCTTTATGTACCTATGGGGGATTTGACTAGATTTGGTAAGCCTATGTTTTGAATATTTCGAATGGAATCCTTATGCGTTTGAAAATATCATGTAATTATATATTACAGCAGACTATTACTTCATAATGTTGGATATTATACACTTACTCAATAGATATTAGTGTTATGCTCCAATTTCAGTCTCCTTTGGTGTTAATTTTGCATGTTTGATTAGCAATTTTGTGAGTGTAATTGTTCTATTTCTTGGGTTCAATTTACCCATGTTCTTCAAAACATATTTGTTAATAGAAAATAATACCATTCATGATATATTTGTAGATTCCATTTTATTCACCCTACCACCCCAACTTTATTCCTAGGATATTATGCACATGACTTGAATGTAATACCTCAATTATGGCCCACAGTTAAATAAAATAGACATGTTAAAAGTTAACAAAGAGGACATGTATATTTAATGGTTTTATAGGTAGGGGTAGATTCTCTGGCTATAATTTATTCCTAGAGAATGATTGAAACCTATTAGATTTTTGTTTTGACAGATGTTTTTAGTTTAAGTTATGGCTTGTGGAGTTGTCTTAATATTTTTTCATTTAGTATTAGCTCATGGAAACGAGTTGGTGATTTGCATTACCTTCTTGAGGTGCCTTGCATGATATTGGAATTTGTGGGTTGTTTGGTTTATAATTCTATTGGGTAAGAAGGAATTTGGGAGATGCAATTATCAAGCTATTTAATCATCGAACCTTCCACTAAATGTGCATGGAATTTTTAGATGATTTAGCTAGGTGATTTTTGGCCTAATATACAGATGTAAACTAAGGCACGTAATTTTAATTTTCAATCATGTGTTTGTAAACTTATAAAAACATAAAAATATATGAATTTAGATCTGAACTTAGTCTAAAATAAATAAATGTAAAATGAATTGAACACTGTAGGTTTAAGAAGCACTAAACATCCTTACAAAAGGTTGTATCATTACATTTGTTAAGATCCATCAACATTCTTCTCATTAACTATTTTAACTCTAATATATTAAGAAGTATAAAGAATCACAATAATTGGAAAAATATTGTTGTTGAAGAAAAAATTACATTGAAGTCTTTTAAAAGAAATTTGTTCATGGTATATGCTAATGTCAGAACATCTAACATCTAAACATGTATTTTAACAAATTATTAAAATCAATTGATGCAACCAAAAAAATTATTGAAATATTTACTACTGGAATAAATTTAAATTTGATGCCAAGCGACAAGAAATAAATGAAATTCATACCATTGAACAACAACAAGAGAAAAGGGAATGCACAGGCTTGGGAAAAGGGGCCCTCCAATGCATTGCTTGAACACTTGATTAAACTATAATGTATATACTCTTAATAGCTACTCATTAATACTTCCAATATCAGGATATACATCAATTGAAATAGATTCAGCAGTTTGCAATTTCTATTAAGTCTCAAAGGATGAATTCTAAACTTAGGTCATCAAACTATATCCGTTTTTAGGTATTTATACAAAGTGTTTATAACTCTAAATGTTAAAAATGATCCTAATATGAGGATGATATCCTATATTTAGTCTCATAAGTTCAAATACATATTATATATCCACAAAAATAGGCAAATCGCCACAAATTCTCAAAAATGCAATATTCTATGCTAGAAAACAAGTTTTCTCCTGTACTGATGGCATGATTTGACAAACGTTTACTAGACACCTACGAAGAAAATATCATGAAGCTGATATATATTACTCAATCCTTGGACATCACAAAATATTCCACATGTCTCATATCTCTACGAACTATACTGCAAGTATGCAAATGTTGGAGCAATTATGAGAAGTTGCAAAATCCTATGATTTCTGCTAAAACTTAATTTTAATTCCTTAAAAATTGCAAAAATTCAATGCATAGAAAGAAGTGACAATTATACCTCACGTATTCGTGTTTGAAGTAACTATGGATAAAATACAAAGGATGTAGATGGTTTATGAAGGAAAAACATGGGATTTATGACAAAATAAACATAAAAAATGGTTACCAACATCTCTCTTGAGAGAAATATTTTGCATGTACTCATGCACAAAAATGATTTTCTAATACTGTTGTTAATTTTCCTCTACCACTTCTATTATATCCATATTAACCTGTGTTGTATGAATCCATTTTATCTTTTGGTATTTTGTCTTAAATTCCTTCCTTTGTTGATATCATTTGCATGTTTGTTTGGCAGTGACAATGTTTCGGATTTGAAGACTCTTATGCTTCTCTTTAATATTCCATTCTCTTTCATAAGATTCTCTCCAAGAAATTCTAATTCTTTTACTTTTATTTTTAACTCCCTTATCTTCATATTTTTCTTTGAAAATACTTCTTTTTTCATCTTTCTTGTATCCTCGGTAGTTTGTTGTTCAAAGGAAGAACAAGTAGTGTTCATTACTTCATTACTTTTCTCGTTTTCACTTATTGGATTTTCTTCCACGTGCTCTTCAAAAATCTAAATGTATGCATATTGAATTTGTTGTGATTCATCATCATATTCTCCTACTTGTCCCTTCTGAACTTGTTGGCATTTTCTTGATTGTTTTCTATATGTGGTGAATATTCTATCTTTTATTTGAAATTATTTTTCTATTTTCATCATACTTCTTGTTCTGATTCTCCGCATAGGATTTTTTTATTTGGTTTCCTTGGATTCTTGTTCATTTTCTTTAGTATTTGCTATCATCATAATTTCTCTTTCCTTTATTTCTTCTTCCATTCTCTCAAAACCATTTTCAACCACAAAATTCTACCATGACAAGTTTTTCTTTTGTAATTCATGTGTGATGATAATTTTGATAAATCCATAATGGGATAAACGCTTCTCCTTATTCCTCACTTTTTTGGGACAAAATTGGCAATATTAGAAAGGATTTTTGATAAGAAGTAAGGAATATAGATTTCACATTCATTCTTCAAATGTTGCATCAACTTAATGTGATACAAGTACACCGTATGTTGAACCTTCCTTCACAAGTGACAAATTTCTGAATGATGTAGGCTATTTCATCCCAGGGATGAATCAACCAACTTCTTGGAATTCCTTTTTTTGAATCTACCAATGCTTCTGTGGATCTCCATATAAAATATGTCCATGATTTTATTTGATTTTGTTTTTTGTTTTGAAATACCTTTCTCCTTGTTGAGGTAACCTAGTGATTTGTGCAAGAATGTATTCAAAAAGTTTGATGGTGAAGTTACCCACTATATCCCTCTCACCATCAAATGAACAAGAAAATTCTAGACCAACTCTTTCACAATATCCATCAAATTTTTCAAAGAAAGTGTTAGCACCTGGCTCGCACCAGTGCAAATATTTTTAAGGGGACTAGCATATGGGATCGGCCCCATCCTGAGCTTGATGGAAGACAAGGTGGATAGGTGAAATTGAAGAGATAAAACCAAAATAAACATGACTAAATCCCACAGAGTCAAAAAATCAATGATGCAAGTGCACGACCAAGACATATTGACAACAGGAAAGGACCAATTTCGTCAAAAGGAAGGTGCACAATCTATTAAACTGTGGACAATCGTGAAATTCTTATCTCTCTCAATAATATATGGCCATGATCCTTCGATGGTCATGATCTATGGTAGGAATGCCATTTTTGGTGACAACATGCATGGAGGTTAACGAGATAAAGTGTTGCGAAGGGGTAATAGGGACTGCACTTATGAACGGCAAAGATCCAATGACGCACCTGATCCATGGTGGAAACAAGTTTCACAAGTTAAAACTGCATGATGGTTAACAAAGGAGGTTGTTGTGAAGTGCTCAAGGGTCTTGCATATCCTAATGACAGACATCTGATGTGGTCCGGATCAACGGCAGAGAGTGTCTTCGTCGATGAAAGGTGCGACGAGGTTAACCAAGGGAACGATTGTGAGATCACGTAAAGGGTCACAGTAGGCGACGACTGATCTCTATGAAGATGATATCTACGGTCAAGAGTAATGCTCCACAATGTGAAGTACATAGGGGAAAAAGGGTGAGCATGGATGCGAAGCTCAGTAAGAGTATGGGTAAGATTCAATGACGCAGGTCATGCTTGAGAAACTAAAATTTGTTGGGAGGAGTTTGGATGTCACCATCAGATAAGGTGAGCATGTTGCTCTTATTTTTTGTTGCCATTTTATTCCTAGCATGGTTGCTGCATTGTAAGGCTGATTTTCAGTAAAGAATCATGGAAATCTTGGAACCTCGGATAGTCATTAGGATTTGAACGATGATCTAGGATTTGATTCCTATTTTTTGTAACAGAATTAGGCTCTATTTTGGGTTGGTCCTAGGATCCATGGAAATATAAATATGTCCTTAATTGATGAGGAAAGTGTTGTAATTTTCATTCAGAAGTCATTCTGCTCTCGTTTTTTCTATGTAACTCTGTTGGAAGTATTAATGAGAAATATGCTCCCACATTTGTGAGATTCATCAGGCTGGTCATATTCAGTCCATGTTTCATGTTTATCACTTTCAATTTTGTGTATTTCTAATAATGCACTCTAGATTAGTATACAAGCAATTCGCTCTCAGTTAAGCACTCCTCGTATCATACACTACATTTGTTATTTTGTTTTGGTAAATGATTTGGAATTCATCACCTATGCTCCATTGGAAATACTAGCCTTTGTTGTTTATTCTACTAAAGGAGGTGCAAGAGATTCATCCATAGATAGGTTCCTCTTTCGTCGCTGGTATTTTTCCCTTTTCCCCTTACCACCCTTTCAAGATATTTCACTGATTGTGTTGCTTACTTTGCCTCAAAATATAAAGGAAATTCCCTTTCTTATTTTTACTATAATACCCTTGAATGATTCATGATTTGACTCCATTGCCCAATGATTTTATTGTCTATCTGTTATGCCATTTAATAAATCTATCAACACCCTGTTACCATCAGAAATCTAGCCTTATGCGAGTTGTCCAAAGAATTATATATGTTTATTTCTTTCATATGTGACAAGAGAGATCCCTCTCTAACTGTATTAGCTAGAATATAGTCTAAAGTTGGTTGAAATGGTTACCCCTATGACTTCCTCTAGCAGCCATGGGAAAATTACAAGCTGCTAACATATTGGTGTCATTGTTGAGGAGCATAATTTTTATTATCTCCTTGAGAAGAACGACACTGTTCCAGCTCTACGACATGGTTGAGCAGTCAATCCTAGACACAACATTGGTTTTGCATGCTCTGGCGACTCCAAGAAAACATTGAAAGCGAATCCACTAGAAAATATTGAAAACCAGAAGAACCCATATGAGAGGAAATCCTTATGTGGAATGCTTTCAAGAAGTATTCAACCCAGAAAGTTTGATCCGAAGGGTCAACAGGCTTCAAAGGTTAGTAAAAGAATTTCTTTTCCCACTAAACGTGTTGTTTCTATCAACGATATATCTAAACATTGTAATGAGGAGTGTGGATTAACCTTTCCCGGAACCAAATATGAATCTAGTCTCTCTAACCTAGCATCTGACACCTCTGCATTTGACTTTCCCCACATTTCCTGGTCACCCCATACTTCATAGCCTCTAGTCGAAGGCTTTTCGTACCTTCCATACCCTGAGTTCCTTACATTCACCACTGAGCAATACTTGTCAAATTTTTGCATCACCAGGAAATTTCAATTCACATATTCGTCCCCCACTACCTCCAGAAAAATAAGCCTTCATCTCTGAATTTTGCTGCTCCCCTCCACCTTTCTATGCCTAACATCCTACTAACACCTATCATGCAAGTCACAACTCCTTTAGTAAGACATTTTATACCCCCAAATATGAAAAACATATTTTCTCCGATACGCCTTCCTGCGGTTTTTCATGATCTTGCCTTGGGATACTCCACTAGAATAAGACAGTTCTATGGAGAAAGAGGGTACTCGGCTGAAGAACATCTAGGGTGTTTTTTGGATTGGGTTGACCTAGAAGAGGTAGACCATGACGATGTTAAGGTTGTACTATTTTCCCAGACCCTTGCTAGAGAATCCAGGAAATGGTATAAGAACCTGGCAGATGACTCTAAACTAAGTTATTAGGCCCTCGAGGATACCCTCAAAGACAAATGGGTACATCAAAATAACCCCAAGCAGTATCTCTCTCAGTATCATTCCATGACGACGAAGGAGAGTGAGTATGTCCAAGAATTCTTGGATAGGTTCATGAAGGTGTATAATTATTTCCTTGCTCAATTGAAAGCTCCCATATGCTCCACTCAACTTCAATAAACTGAATCTTTTGATGGTGAATTCTCCTTATGGCTAATTGAAATAAGATCAACCTCCTTGGAGGATATGATGAAAGACGCCATAGAGGTGGAGGTGAACCTAGTTTCCATAATAAAGAAAAAAAAAAGAGGAAGGGGAGAGAAAGGTTGATAAAAAAACTCGAGCAACCCTCAACCTCGAACTTGCAAGACGATAGAATTCACACAATGCTGAGAACCATGGAAAAAATTATGGATATGCTCTTTGTATATGGAATACCCCCTCCCATGGAGAATCATAATAACAAAAAAATAGGAATCATAATGCTAGAAGGACTCAAATTGTCCAGAACAGGTAGATAAATCCTCTTGACCCACCTGTCATACCTCCATTCTAGAATAATTTTGTGGATCAAGAGGGGGAGAATCAAACTGAGGATGAAATTCATCAGCTGGATACCGAGTCTCCTGCCACCTTCCTCACTAAGAAAGAACACAACAGTTCTTTCCTAGAAAGAGGAGAGACACTTCCAGATGAGACAAATGACTTCAAGAGAGGGTACCATCTCCCTATCCTAGATGCATAGAGACAAATCATATTGAGAAACAGATATGTCATAGTCGTGAAGAATAAACAAGAAAGGAAAAAAGCTTCCACCATCAAGCGTAAAAATGACCCCCTCCTAGAGCTAACCCCAATAATACTCATTGTTAGCACTCAGAATGTACCGAGGTTGCAAAGGAAAATCCCGAAGGTAACAACAAAAACCACTTTTAGAAAGAAACTGGCTTTTCTCTCCAGAGAGGGATCTCTCAAATATAGATTTAATAAGACCAGATATGGATCAACACTCAAAATTGGTATGGATGGTTGAAACAATTCACATAACCATTGGAAAATGGAGTCACATATGCATAAAAGTATCACAAATCATATGCACAAGGTTTTACCAAAGGCAAGGTAACCATTCAATCACATTCATTCATTTAGTTCATGTGGAACAGAAGAAATAATGAACAGTCCATCAATACAGAGCACCATGAGATGAGTTCTATATTAAATTTAGCAGAAATATTTGTAAATATCTGAAACAATGATCAGAGCATAACCAGTATGAATTGTAACCATTCAACACTATTTTTTCAGATATGAAGAAAACAAAATCAAGTGTAACACAGGAAAAAACAATCACAAAAGGAAGAGAAACACAGACTGTAATGTAAATGACACAGGGATCTCTGATAACCCCTCTCGCATTCAGATTTCTTATTCAAAAATATATGTCTTCAAAAACATTCAACAATAAGATGGGTTCCAACCATCATCACCTAAAATAAATGCACTTATATACATAAAATGATTTTCATCTTCCAAGAAGATTTATAACTGAATAAATGAATAATCAAAGTCTTGTAACTTATATTCCTAACTCCTAGGAATAAACTACTTGCTTTGATCCTAACATATTATTAAGTTAAAATCAACTCAGTAACAAGGCCCATCCAAGCAGCTCCTCAGCGCGTCACACCTGTCTTCATGAATGAAGGATATACTTCATTTTTCCGAATCTTTCTATGGCTCTCCATTGATCTGTGCTTGGAATGTCATATTCAATCATCTCCCAAATGGACACTTCCAGCTCCATGTAGCCTTCATAAGACACTTTAGGAAACCCTCCCCTGATGATCAAGAATTTCTGTAATATTTCAAAATCTTCTGTCAGCTTATCCACAATGACTTTCCCTGTCAGCCCCTTTTCCAAATCGTCAAATTTAGAATGGTCCATATGAATTTGTACCAACAAGCTGTGATAATGCTCTTGAGAAAACATTCTTCACTCCTCATCCCAAAAGGAAGGAAGGTTGTCTTCAAATAGTTCTTTGAATGCCTGTTTGAATTTATTAACCTATGAGACCATTTCATCAGCTTTGTCCTGTACTGTCTTCATTAGATGGTGTTTATGAATAAACCTTTTGGCCCACAGTACCATTGCTACTCTGTCCTTTACTCATATATCATACAATTTTTGGTAAGTCAATGAATTTAAGAAATTTAGTGCATTCTGAGTTGTGCCAAGGGGATTCCTCTCCATAGTTTCATTTACCAACTTCAGTCTTTGATTCGCCAGATTGATCAATATGCTTTGATCATCAATGAAGTTCAAATAATGCCTGAATTTGGTAATTTCTACAGATAATGTATCCCATATTATGTGCTTTGCTCCCTGGAGAGAACCTTTTCCTATGTTTCTTTCTTTCAATTCATTAAATTTCTTTTGTAGCTGATTTCTATCTTTCAATATCCTATTCTTATTTTCAGTCACTTTGGCTAGCTCGGATTTGAATCTTTCATTTTCCACCTTTAATTCTCTTGTTTCTTCATCTTTCAGGTTGACCTGGGACATGGGCACTAGTAGATCATCTGTAGAAAAATCATTTAATGGTTTCTCAATGTTCACAATAGAAAGGTATTCATCCATGGGAGTTTGACTCATTAATTCCTGCATGATATCTTTTGCATCGTTCTGGTCCTTTTCCAGCAGGGAGATTTGTGCTATTAACTCGTTTCGTTCTACCTGCCACTTATGTTTTTCTTCTTGTAATTTGATAGCTTTTCCTTTATGCTCTATCATATCCTGGTGAATCTTGTCCTTCTCCTCTTGTAATGATAATAATTCAGATGATTGAACATGTTCTGTGCTTGGGATCTTCAACCTTTTCTTCAATACCTGAAGGGCATTGTCCTTCTCTTCTAGAAGTCTTTTGAATTCCTGGGTGTTATCTCTTTCATTTCCTGAGCTTATGATGTCTGCTTGCAATTTTTTAATTTGAATGGCATTAGCTTTGTTTTCAACCTTTTCATGTTTTAACTGAACTTCCAACTTGTCTACCAAAACCTGTAACTTATTAACTCTCATCATAGCATGCAATAAATATGAATAAATAATGTCTCCAGTTTGTTTATGTATTTGTATTCTGTCTGGCACACTAATATTGTCTAGTCTCCCTTCCATTTTTGACATCTTCTTATCACTTACCATGGCCAATTTAAAGGTATTTCTTTCCAAGTCCCGAGTAGAGATCAAGGATGTCTTTGGATTACTTAGACTTCTTATCCGTAGGAGTAGATTCCTTGTCTCTTCTAAGCACTGCTTTTTCTTCTCCACATAACTAGTCATGAGCTCTTATTTAGACTTGATAACTAGGCTTGATTTTGTATTATCTACACCTTCAAAAGAAAATTGATTCACCTATATAGATTTTGTAGGGACCAAAGCAAGTCTTTTAAAATCATCTGAAATATCTTCACTCAAAACTCCACCATCTTGAAAAAATTTGGGCTTTTTATGTGACCCATCCTCATCTACTTCCACTCTTTCAACTTCAGAAAGACTTCTCTTAATTAAAATATTAGAACCATCTGTTACTTGAGATACTGCCACCGGTATACTGCTTGTATTTTCATTAGATCCTGGAATTTCCATAAATGGAAATAAATTGGCTGTCTCGTTTAGACTTTCAACAACTTGGTGGTCGAATGGCTTGTTTTTATATGCCTTCTTTCTCAAGGAAATTATATGATGGGGATCATAATTTACCCTTTTCTCCTTTTGAAATTCCATACTTTCCAACAATTTTTCTATAAACACTAGAGCACCTTTATTTTTGAAAATAAAAGAACCAACTTTGAGAGGGAACTTGATATTTGAAGATTTCTTAAAAGCTCCAAATGTTCTTCTTCTGCATGTAATCTTTGTCTCATATATTCTAATGCAAAATTCCTGGGAGTAAGAAATGTAGGCAATATATAAGGCTCCCCAGTAAACCCATATATTCTTAAAATAGTGAAATCCCTATACAAAAACCAATCTCCAACTCTATCCTCAGGTGAGGACTGCATCATGCTTTTCATCTCTTCCAATACCCGGGGTAACATTTAATCAAACAAAATTTTGTATATTTATGACATGATAGAATTTGCAAATTCAAACATGTTGATTTGCTTGGGCAAATTTGAAGAGAATATGGTACTTAAAAAATGCAATTCGGTGACGTTCGAACATAGCAACATGTTCAGCAAATAAGTTTGAAACTTGAAGAACCTGAATTTTGGAAACTTACTCAATTGAAGATGTATGGATTCTGCCAAGTACTCATCTAAACTTAATACATGAACTAACTGAGATTCAGAACTCAACAAACTTATTTTTAATAGAAATCCCAAGATGACTTCATTTATATGACAATCATCTTCTAGACCCAAGACTTGACAGACTAAGGACACAACTAATTGAACTTCATCTCTGAAAATATGAACATTATATGGCAGAAAAAGACCCTCTAGTGATTGACCATTTTTAAGAACACTTGACAGGAATTTACAATGAACCTCAGTTTCACAATTTTTATACACTTCGGCTAAAATGGACTCGTTTACAGACTCACGATTCTCGGGGTAATTGTCGGGCAGGTTCAGGTTTTCATGGATGACCTTGGCATCAATTTTACACAGTATCTTAGATGTAGACTGACTTACAATAACTCTTTGAGAAGAAGAATATTTAACTGTGCACCACTCTGCAAACTCAGGAAAATGCAGGGTCTGCTCAACAACAAAATGATATAAAAATAATTTACAAGCATTTAGGATATCATTACCCTGCAAATTGTATTCCCATAATCTCTCTTTGCTAATTGGTACACTTCCCACAGACAAGAAAGGGTCACAACACTCCTCTGTCCCTGTCGACCAGGTATTCTTCTTTATCATCCAAAATACGACTAAACCCTTGCAAATCTTTTCCTTTGTCCATAATTCAAAAAACAACGGTAATTCGGTGGATGAATTTTGGGTGCTTGGGACTTACCAGTTATTGTGGCTGCATATATCCAAGATTAATTGTTAGAGGGTGGGGAGCACACAGGTCCTTTTCATTCATCTGGCGCGAATAAAAAATAGTTCTTCAACAAGTCAACTTTACTTATATAGGACCCCACTCCGGAGGCCCCCTTCGATGGTTTCCGCCAAACCGCTTTTGCCTGCAGAATGCACCACAATCCGCCACATGTATTGTGGTTTGCATTTTGTTAACACCTTTTGTCTCCAACTACTACGCAACTTCCCGCTCCGGATCCGTCAAAGACCGTCGATGTATTTTACCTTTATTCCCAGCCGTCGGATGAAGCGACATGTACCCTATTCTATCGAGCTCCTTCATTTTATCAAACGTGCAAATCTACAGGGCAGAGCTCACAATAACCATTGATTTCATCGAGCCAGATCGGCTCCCGTTGATCTTCACATCTCATCGAACACCCGCATGTCCTTATCTTTCTCGCATCTTCATAAGGAGGACACATTATAAGCCGTTGATATTCATTTCCTTGCTTTACACCATTGGATTATGTGGTAATTCATTGCTTACTCACCCTTTGCCATACCTTTATACCATAATATTTAACCAAAGTTTTCAAACAACCATTATTTCTTCTTTACCATGGTCTCTTTGAGCCTCTGCTAGGTAAGGGTGTTAACAACTAGCTCCATCTGGGGATGATATCCTCCCTGCGAGGTATCAAAGAACTCATAGACCAGGTTCCTGTCTTTAATCTTTCACAGTAACTTCCAGAAAACTTATCTTTTGTTTTTTGTGAATATAAATTTTCTTTTTTAAATTTTTTTTTAAAGGAAAGGGCATGCCTCCTAAATTTTAGGGCCTTCACCACGGGCTTCAAACACACTTGACCAACCACTCATATTGACTTGTAAAGAAAATAAATATTTACAGGCTATAATACAAGTTTTACCCTCCTCTTTAGGACAGAGTGTTTCAGGTACCTTCCATTGACAGGGTTACTTTCTAGAGGAACCCCGTTCGAATATTCTAGCAGAAATGCATTTTGTCCTCTGTATTCAGCAACAACATAAGGACCTACCCACATATGATCAAATTTCCCATGTTTGTCTTCTTTACGAGCATCCCACTTCAAAACCAAATCATCAATCTGAAACTGTTCTTCTTTGATTCTTCTATCAAAAGTATTTTTCATTTTTTCTTGATGTAACTGCACCTTGTCATAAGCCTTATTTCTTCGCTCTTCCAACTCAACAATCTGATTTATCCTCCTTTGCATGTGATTTGGTTCTTCCTACTGATCCTAGAAATATCTCATAACTGGAACACCTAACGACGCTGGAAAAACAACTTCGGTTCCATACACCAGTTGGAACGGAGACATGCCGATTGCCCTTTTCGTATTAATCCAGTCAGCCCATAGAGCATACCTAAATTTGGTGTGCCATGAATTTTTATTATCTTCCAACAACTTCCTGATGATCCTTACCAAACTTTTGTTTGAATATTCAGCTAACCCCTTTCCTTGAGGATAATAGGTAGTTGAATGATTGAGACTTATGTGATATTTGTGACAGAAATCAATCATTTTCTTGGATTTAAAAGAAGCCGCATTGTTTGTTACTATTCCTCCAGGGCATCCGAATCGAGCCAATATGTTTTCTTCAAGAAAATCCATGATTACTATTTTAGTGGCTCTTCTAGTGGGGATCGCTTCAATCCATTTAGTAAAATAATCTGTAGCCGTCAGAATCCATTTGTGTTGTCCTGATGAATTAGGGTTGATTTCGCCAATAAAATCTAGACCCCACTGTTGGAAAGGAGCTTCTATTGTGATTGGATTTAAAGGAAAAGGAAGTACCTTTCTCTTACCATCAAAAATTTGGCATTGATGACATATGTTGGTTTGCTTATATACATTTGAAAATAACGTTCACCAATAATAACCTGCTCTTAGAATTTTTTTTGCAGTCACCTTCCAAGAATGATGTCCTCCACAATCTCCCTTATGAAATTCTTTGACTGTTTGTTGAGTGTCATTTTCTAAGAGACAATTTAGTAACACACCTCTAGGATCCTTCCAATAAAGATACCTATTTATAATACAAAATTTGGCAGCTTTCAATTTTATGGATCTCGCTCTTGACTTACTCAATCCCTCTGGTCCTTGTAAATTTCGAAGGACGTAAACAATATCGGAATACCATGGGGATGCCACAAAGTCAGCCATTACTTCCACTTCTGTATCCAACTGATTAGATTGGTGAGATAGGAAATTAATTTGTAAAGCTTCACAATTTGAATTTGCCATCATTTTTGCTAATCCTTGTCCTTTAACCAGCTTGGTAGGCTTTATCTCTATGTCGTACTCCAGTAATGTAGCTATCCATTTTTCCCTTCTACCTTCTGGATCAGGTTGTGTCAAGATTCCTTTTACTGCAGCCATTGGAACATGTGCAATTATATGTGAATGCAGAATATATACTCTGAAATCCTTCAGTGCTTTGACTAAAGCATACGCTTGTTTCTCCATGATATCATATTTTAATTCTCCATCCCTCAACATCTTGCTAAAAAATGCTATGGGCTGTTCCAAATTCTCATTATTCTTTTGTAATAAAACTGCTGCTATAGTATATTCTGAAGCATATGAAAATACTGCAAAATATTTGGTAAAATCTGGACTCACCAACATAGGAGCTTTTGATATTGCTTTTTTGATTTCCCAAAAATACTTTCTAGCTTCAGCATTCCATTTCACCTCATGACCCTTCCTCAACATATTTGTGATATTCATTAAGATTTCAGCAAAGCTTGGCACAAACCTTCTTAAAAAATTCACTTGCCCCAAGAAAGATTGTATCTCCTTTTTACTCCTGGGTTCACCTACTTTCAAAATTGCACTCACCCTTTCAGGATCAATTTTTATTCCATCTTTAGATATTATATGGCCCAACAACTTTCCTTCTTCCAGTGCAAAATTGGACTTCTTTGGATTCAATGATATACCAAACTTCCTACACTTCATGAAAACTTTCTCTAGATGATGCAGATGCTCCCTGTCATATTTTGAATAGATTATGATGTCATCCATGTAGATTACCACAAAATTCCCAATTTCTCCTATAAAAGCAATGTCCATAGCTCGCTGGAAAGTAGCTCCTGCACTCATTAGGCCAAAAGGCATCTTTGCATACATAAAAGTGCCCAAGGTGTAGTAAATGCACTTTTTTCTTGATCTTCAGGTAACACTTTGATCTGATTATAGCTATAAAAACCATCTAACATTGAAATTCTCTCAACTCCAACTACTTTCTGCAATATATGGTCCATCTTTGGTAGAGGATAATTGTCCTTCATAGAAACTTTATTTAAATTCCAGAAATCTATACATAGTCTTATTTCTCCATTCTTCTTTCTAACATGAACCAAATTTGCAACTCACTTTGAAAATCTTAGAGTTACAATGATCTTGGCATCAAATAACTTTTTAATTTCTTTCTCAATGATGGGAAGCAGCTTAGGGTTTATCCTTCTGAGTTTTTGTTTAAAAGGCTTCTCCCCAGGATTTATAGGAATAGTATGATGTATGATAGACGTATCATACTCCTTAAGGTCTTCATAATTCCAAGCAAATACATCTGTATAATTTTTCATTAATTTCACATATTCTTCCTTTTCTTTTTCAGGAAAATTCTTGGATAATTTTATAATCTTGGGATTCTCTTCAGTGCCAATATCCTATCTTCAACGGCATTCTCAATAGGCTTTACTTTAGGATTCTTAACAACATCATTCTTATCAAAAAGTTTTTCCAAAGGAATCAAACCTCTTCGTATGAAATTATTTTTTAATTGAATAATATCCTTTCCTCCCAGGGTTTTCTTTAGCTTTTCAACGCTTTCTTTTTCAGGTTCTTCATCACCCTGAAAGGTCTCATCATCATTATTTTCGGTGTCAATATGAGTATTTACAAATTCTCTAAATAGTTCTAAAAATCTCCTAATATGCATGTCGTCTTCAAAGACTTGCCAATATTTAGAATTATCAGGAATAGACGGTCTATTCACAATTTCCACCTGGTATTCCCTCTGACCAGCCACAGGGGTTTTAAATTTTCCAGCAGCCATCGCTAAAGAATTGGACAAAATATTTTTAAGTCTGGAAACCACTTGAATCGTGTGCTGTGTAAAAAAGTTACGAATCATATCCTGCACTTCATTCCTATAAGCCCTCATCCGGGGATGCCTGGTTTGAAAGCTATCATTAACTTGATTTATCACCTGCTCTGAATATCCTAAGACTTTTATTCTCTGTGCTCCCAAATATTTCAAGGCGTGCAACCCCAGTAATAAATCTTCATATTCTACTACATTATTGGTGCATTCAAATGTCAATTTATAAGATAAAGCTTTGAAATCACGAATAGGAGAAATTATATATACACCAACTCTAGCACCTATCTTTGCAGCCGACCCATCAAAGTACATAGTCCACAAACCTTACCTTTTTTGTTTTTCCTCCAAAGCATCATGTTCCTTCATCTCTTCTTTCTTGTCTTCTTCAGACTTCTCCTGTAATGTGGCTTCTAGATCACATGGGACAGTATCATTAAAAAAAATAGAAGACCCCAAATCAGTATCGACAGCATATATATGATGAAATTCAGGTTTATCATGACTGCTCACTACATAAGGATTTCTTTTTTCACTATATAACCTTCTGCTCCCATCTTGAACAAGAATCGTAGCATAAGACATGTCCATTTGCAAACTTCCTTTCAACTTTGAAGTCCAAGATCTTCACAACAATACCCCAAACTTCGGTGGAATATCGGCTACTACCACATCCATGACTATAGTTTTAGATGGCAATTTATTCAAAGTCACTACCATATCTTTGATCAAACCAATGAATTTTACTCTTCTAGAGTCAAAAGAATACAAATCCTTATAGGGTCTTGTCACTTCTAGTCCCAAAATTTCAACTACTCCCTTCAGCATTAAATTGTGTGACGCTCCTGAATCTAGCATAGCATTGTGGATTACCATATCAAGCACATTCAAACTAAAATAGAAAGGGGGGACTTCTTCATTTTCTAAATTTTCAACCTTTGACCCAAATGAAATAGTAGGATTATCATCATTCAACTCTAAAATATCAGATTGCGATTCTCCTTGACCTTTGACCATTTTAGTTATAGTGTCTCTATATTCATTGTTCCTCAACAACTCATTAAATGGAACATAAATTTTTAACTTTGAAAGCTCATTTTGCAAATTAAATCCAGAACCAACTCTCTCTACATCAATCGGGACCACTTGCTTCATTCTTTTGTCTCTTTGTATCTCATTTTCGACTTCTTTATTCACCGAAGACTCTTTTTGCACTTCTTTTCCCTTTTCTACATTCAGCAAACTCGTGGAACATTGATTTGGACTTGCCTTCCCATTATTTATGAAAAATTCCCTATTTCTGAATTTGATTTTCCTCTGCACATCATCCATAGCATGTAAATAACCCCTTTGATACTGTTCTGTCTCCCTTTCAAACTCCTCATTTCCACCTTCCTGTTCAAACATGGTATGTTCTTCTTCAATAAGATATATTTCTAAATCCGGCTCTTCAAAAAGATGAATTTCATTTTCAGTAGGGTCCTCTTCATCAGCAACATAATTCTCAAGGAATGGTGGTCGGATTTGCTGTTCTTCTTGATTTCTTGGGTTTCTTATGTCTCTCTGCCTATTTTGAAGAAGAACAGGAGGATTTGGTCTTCTAAAATTAGGGTTCCTGATTTGAGGATCAACTTGTTCTCTGTTGAACCCCCTATTATCCATAGTTAATCTGTCCATTAATTTTTCCATCGTCTTCAAAATCATTTCAAATTTGATATCATTAGCAGAAGAAGAAGCAGAAGGAAAATTTTCTTCCTTTTTTCTCCTATCAATATCTCTATGTTTCATTTTTCCACTTGCCATCATATTTGCTTCCACTTATAAAGCATCCGTAAACATTGCAGCAAGAGTCGCTGATTTTCTCTCCCTTAATGAAAATGCAAAATCATTATCAAAGGCTCCAGTGTAATGTAGTTTAGCAGCGGCTGTAGAGGGTTTTATGTCTTCCGGAATAGAATTATAAACCCTCATGAACCTGCTGGAGAATTCATGGACAGATTCGAAACCTCCTTTTTTGAGACTATTATACTAAGACAAGAGCTGTAAAGGATTCTATTTATCATCCCACCTATCTAGAAATGCATTCTGGAAATCCTGAAAATTCATTGTAGACCCATCCGGTAAATCTTTAAACCATTTATTTTCCTCTCCTGATAAACTTTGGGCAAACAACCGCATTTTAACATCTGGATAATCAACTTCTTCTAGGCCGATGAAATATTCAAACTTGGAAACATGCTGCTTTGCGGTTATGTCACCTTCTCCATCAAATAAAGAAATTCTTTGGGAATAATTCTGAGGGAGATCATGCAATAAAGCAGGAAAACGCAGGGGAGCAAATCTGGCTGCCATTGGTCTAGGTGGGGTTCAAAGGAATTGAAGACTTTTGAGTATTCTGAACAGAAAATGTTTCAATCTTCGTAGTTTGTTCCAAATCTCTCCAGAGGGAATCCAGCAAATAAGATTCTAAGGTACAAGAATCAAACTCAGTATTCTTTAGATCAGACTCGGATTTAGTTTTCAACAAACTCCTTCCAACATTAACTTCCCATTCTGGATCAATAGGAGAATCTTGAGAATATGATGCACCAAACAAAGGAAAATCTAACTTTTCTTTATCTTTTCTCTTAAATAACTTTTCTGAGTCTTCAAAACTTTTTAAAACTTTGGTATCATAATTACCTTGTGTGTGTCCTCTCGAAGCCAGAATGACTCCTTAGGATTTGAGAAAGGTTTTACAATGGATTTTCCAGGGAAAATATACAACCTTCTTTACTGATAAAAATTCCTGTTTTCCCACACTCCTTAGGATTTGAGAAAGGTTTTACAATGGGGTCGCCAAGGCAAATATACAACCTTCTTTACTGATAAAAATTCATGTTTGCCCACAGAAATCTTTTTTCAAGCTCTGTCGTTCTCCCAGGGCAGATATGCACTTTAGTCCCCGGCAATGGCGCCAATTTGTTAGCACTCAAAATGTACCCAGGTTGCAAAGGTAAATCCCGAAGGTAACAACAAAAACCACTTTTAGAAAAAAACTGGCTTTTCTCTCTAGAGAGGGATCTCTCAAATACAGATTTAATAAGACCAGATATGAATCAACACTCAAAATTGGTATGGATGGTTGAAACAATTCACATAACCATTGGGAAATGGAGTCACATATGCATAAAAGTATCACAAATCATATGCATAAGGTTTTATCAAAGGCAAGGTAACCATTCAATCACAATCATTCATTTAGTTCATGTGGAACAGAAGAAATAATGAACAGTCCATCAATACAGAGCACCATGAGATGAGTTCTATATTAACTTTAGCAAAAATATTTGTAAATATCTAAAACAATGATCAGAGCATAACCAGTATGAATTCTAACCATTCAACACTATGTTTTCAGATATGAAGAAAACAAAATGAAGTGTAACACTGGAAAAAACAATCACAAAAGGAAGACAAACACAAACTATAATGTAAATGACGTAGGAATCTATGATAACCCCTCTCACATTCATATTTGTTTTTCAAAAATATATGTCTTCAAAATCATTCAACAATAAGATGGTTTCCAACCCCCATCACCTAAAATAAATGCACTTATATAAATAAAATGACTTTCATCTTCCAAGAAGATTTATAACTGAATAACTGAATAATCAAAGTCTTGTAACTTATATTCCTAACTCCTAGGAATAAACTACTTGCTTCGATCCTAACAAATTATTAAGTTAAAATCAACTCGGTAACAAGGCCTGTCCAAGTAGCTCCTCAGCGCGCAACACCTGTCTTCATGAATGAAGGATATACTTCATTTTTCTGAATCTTTCTATGGCTCTCCATTGCTCCGCGCTTGGAATGTCATATTCAATCATCTCCCGAATGGACACTTCCAGCTCCATGTAGGCTTCGTAAGACACTTTAGGCAACCCTCCCTTGATGATCAGGAATTTCTGTAATATTTCAAAATCTTCTGTCAGCTTATCCACGATGACTTTCCCTGTTATCCCCTTTTCCAAATCGTCAAATTTATAATGGTCCATACGACTTTGTACCAACAAGCTATGATAATGCTCTTGAGAAAACATTCTTCCCTCCTCGTCCCAAAAGGAAGGAAGGTCATCTTCAAATAGTTCTTTGAAAGCCTGTTTGAAGTTATTAACCTATGAGACCATTTCATCAGCTTTGTCCTGTAATGTCTTCATTAGATGGTGTTTATGAATAAACCTTTTGGCCCACAGTACCGTCGCTACTCTGTCCTTTACTCCTATATCAAGCAATTTTTGGTAAGTCAATGAATTTAAGAAATTTAGTGCATTTTGAGGTGTGCCAAGGGTTTCCTCTCCATAGTTTCATTTACCAACTTGTCTCTGATTGGCCAGATTGATCAATATGCTTTGATCATCAATGAAGTTCAAATAATGCCTGAATTTAGTAATTTCTACGAATAATGTATCCCATATTATGTGCTTTGCTCCCTAGAGAGGACGTTTTCCTATGTTTCTTTCTTTCAATTCATTAAATTTCTTTTGTAGCTGATTTCTATCTTGCAATATCCTATTCTTATTTTCAGTCACTTTGGCTAGCTTGGATTTGTCTCTTTCATTTTCCACCTTTAATTCTCTTATTTCTTCATCTTTCAGGCTGACCTGGGACATGGGCACTAGTAGATCATCTATAGAAAAATCATTTAATGGTTTCTCAATGTTCACAATAGACAGGTCTTCATCCGTGGGATTTTGACTCATTAATTCCTCCATGATCTCTTTTTCATTGTTCTGGTCCTTTTTCAGCAGGGAGATTTGTGCTATTAACTTGTTCCGTTCTGCCTGCCACTTATCTTTTTCTTCTTGTAATTTGATAGCTTTTCCTTTATTCTCCATCATATCCTGGTGAATCTTGTCCTTTTCCTCTTGTAATGCTAATAATTCAGATGATTGAACATGTTCTGTGCTTGATATCTTCAACCTTTTCTTTAATACCTGAAGGGCATTGTCCTTCTCTTCTAGAAGTCTTTTGATTGCCTAGGTGTTATCTCTTTCATTTTATGAGCTTATGATGTCTTCTTGCAATTTTTTAATTTGAATGGCATTAGCTTTTTTTTCAAACTTTTCATGTTTTAACTTAACTTCCAACTTGTCTACCAAAACATGTAACTTATTAACTCTTATCATAGCATGCAATAAATCTGAATAAATAATGTCTCCAGTTTGTTTATGTAATTGTATTTTGGCTGGCACACTAATCTTGTCTAGTCTCACTTCCATTTCTGGCATCTTCTTATCACTTACCATGGCCAATTTAAAGGTATTTCTTTCCAAGTCCCGGGTAGAGATCAAGGAAGTCTTTGGATTACTTATACTTCTTATCCGCGGGGGTAGATTCCTTGTCTCTTCTAAGGACTGCTTTTGCTTCTCCACATAACTAGTCATGAGCTCTTCTTTAGACTTGAAAACTGGACTTGATTTTGTATTATCTACACCTTTAAAAGAAAATTGATTCACTTGTACATATTTTGTAGGGACCAAAGAAACTCTTTTAAATCATCTGAAATATCTTCACTCAAAACTCCACCATCTTGAAAAAAATTGGGCTTTTTATGTGACCCATCCTCATCTACTTCCATTCTTTCAACTTTGGAAAGACTTCTCTTAATTAAAATATTAGAACCATCTGTTACTTGTGATACTGCAATCGGTATACTGCTTGTATTTCCATTAGATCCTGGAATTTCCATAAATTGAAATATATTGGTTGTCTCGTTCAAACTTTCAACAACTTGGTGGTCGAATGGCTTGTTTTTATTCTCCTACTTTCTCAGTGAAATTATATGATGGGGATCATAATTTACCCTTTGCTCGTTTTGAAATTCCATACTTTCCAACAATTTTTCTATAAACACTACAACACCTTTATTTTTGAAAATAAAAGAACCAAATTTGAGAGGGAACTTGATATTTGAAGATTTCTTAAAAGCTGCAAAGTGTTCTTCTTCTGCATGTACTCTTTGTCTCATATATTCTAATGCAAAAATCCTGGTAGTAAGAAACATAGGCAATCTATAAGACTCCCCAGTAAACCCATATATTCTTAAAACAGTGAAATCCCTATACAAAAACCAATCTCCAACTCTATCCTCAGGTGAGGACTGCATCATGCTTTTCATCTCTTCCAATACCCGGGGTAAAATTTCATCAAACAACATCTTGTATATTTTTGACATGATAGAATTTGCAAATTCAAACATGTTGATTTGCTTGGGCAAATCTGAAAAGAATATGGTACTTAAAAACTGCAATTCTGTGACGTTCAAACATGGCAACATGTTCAGCAAATAAGTTTGAAACTTGAAGAACTTGACTTTTGAAACTCACTCAATTGAAGATGTATGGCTTCCGCTAAGTACTCATCTAAATTGAATACATGAACTGACTGAGATTCAGAACTCAACGAACTTATTTTTAATAGAAATCCCAAGATGACTTCATTTACATGACAATCATCATCTAGACCCAAGACTTGACAGACTAAGGACACAACTAATTGAACTTCATCTCTGAAAATATGAACATTATAGGGCAGAAAAAGACCCTCTAGTGATTGACCATTTTTAAGAATACTTGACAGGAATTTGCAACAGACCTCAGTTTCACAATTTTTATACACTTCAGCTAAAACAGACTCATTTACAGACTCACGATTCTTGGGGTAATTGTCAGGCAGGTTCAGGTTTTCACGAATGACCTTGGCATCAATTTTACACAGTATCCTAGAAGTAGACTAACTTACAATAACTCTTTGAGAAGAAGAATAGTTAACTACGCACCACTCTGCAAACTCGGGAAAATGCAGGGTCTGCTCAACAGCAAAATGATATAAAAATGATTTACAAGCATTTAGGATATCATTACCCTGCGAATTGTATTGCCATAATCTCTCTTTTCTAATTGATACACTTCCCATAGAAAAGAAAGGGTCACACACTCCTCTGTCCCTGTCGACTAGGTATTCTTCTCTATCATCCAAAATACGACTAAACCCTTGCAAATCTTTTCCTTTGTCCATAATTTAGAAAACAACGGTAATTCAGTGGATGAATTTCGGGTGCTCGGGACTTACTAGTTACTGTGGCCACATATATATGAGATTAGCTGTTAGAGGGTGGCAAGCACGCAGGTCCTTTTCTTCATCCGACACGAATAAAAAATAGTTCTTCAACAAGTCAACTTTACTTATATAGGACCCCACTCCGGAGGCCCCCTTCGACAGTTTTCGCCAAACTTCTTTTTCCCACAGAATGCACCACAATCTACCACGTGTACCATGGTTTTCATTCCACTACCACCTTTTATCTCCAACTACCACGCAAATTCCTGCTCCGGATCCGTCAAATACCATCGATGTATTTTACCTTTATTCCTAGCTGTCGGATGAAGCGACATGTACCCTATTCCACTGAGCTCCTTCGTTTTATCAAATGTGCAAATATACAGGGCGGAGCTTACAATGACCATTGATTTCATCAAGCCAGATCGGCGCCCGTTGATATTCATGTCTCATCGAACACCCTCATGTCCTTATCTTTCTCACATCTTCATAAGGTGGACACATTATAAGCCGTCGATCTTCATTTCCTTGCTTTACACCATTGGATTATGTGGTAATTCATTGCTTACTTGCCCTTTTCCATACCTTAATACCATAATATTTAACCAAAGTTTTCAAACAACCATTATTTCTTCTTTACCATGGTCTCTTCAAGCCTCTGCTAGGTAAGGGTGTTAACACTCCTGAGCTGAAAGGAAAGGAACAAAAGGAAGACAATCCCCATGGCTCGAAGCAAGGGCATCCTTATTTCATCCTAGAGGACGAAATTGCAAAGATTAAAATATCGGCCCCCCTCCCTAAGCCGCTGAAGAATTTAGAATATCATTCGCCATATCAGAGAGCTTGAATTTTCAAGATGATAGGCCCACCATCCTATTTGGCCCCCATGTAGGAAAAACCTTTGATTAAGAATTCCCCCCTTTCTATGTTATCCTAGACATACATAATGAAGAACATGTAACCCACCTATTAAAAACATTCAATAAATACAAGAAGTTTAGAATCTCCTATAATCCTAAGAAGTTGTTCTTTTCTATGAAGGAAGGGAAGTTGTTGGGGCACATAATCTCTCGGGAAGGAATCATAATAGATCCTAAGAGGATCAAGGAAATTAGCAATATTGAGTTTCCTCGGAGAAAGGTAAAAGTTCAATTATTCCTGGGAAAGGTAAAGTTTCCTAGAATATTTATAGTTGCATTTGCTAAAATAGTCAAATATATAACTAACATGCTAGGGAAATACCAAGAAATCCGTTGGACACATGAGGCCAGACAATCCTTCAAAGGAATAAAGAGGTCCATAGCCAAAGCACTTGTTCTTGCAATCCTGTATTTATCCAAAGACTTTCTCAGCTTCTCATCCACCTCTGAGCACACAGTGGGCAGAGTGTTGCTAAAAAAGAAGCAGGAAGGATATGAGAATCCCATCGCCTTCTATAACATGAATTTGAGGGATTCCCCTTTAAAGTACAACATCATGGATAAGAAGGAATACTCTTTGGTGCAGGCCTTGACATATTTTAGAGTATACATCCTACATTCCCACATTATATCCCACGTTCCCACCAGGGCTATGAAGGACATTCTAACTCAACCATATTTGGAGGGACGGAGGGGAAAGTGGATAGCAATTTTGATTGAATACAACTTGGAAATCAAACCCGCAAAGTTGGTTAGGGGCCAAGGGCTAGCTAAATGTATGGCCTAGTCCAAATACAACACTCTCATCTTGCACATGATCAAAAAATTCTAAGCTGAAGAGAAGGATTCTCAGAAGTGTGGAAATTGAACCCAAGAGATAGATCAATTACACTCACAAAATTTCTAATCAAACATGAAAAATTCACACAAAAGGAGAATGAAATTGGAGCATAACTTAATCTTGTATTGAATATGTGTACATTATAAAACCATATGAAGTAATAGGATACTCAAATATATAATTATATGAGTTATTCCAAAGCACTAGGTTGCTATTCAAATTGGTCAAAAAGCGGGCATACTAAAACAAGTCAAATCCTCCATAGGTGCGAAAAGGACTTTCCAATTCCATGAAGATCCTCACAAATTATCTTAAAAAGTGGGAAGGCTAATATGTGGTGGAAATACAACTCATTCAAGCTTTTGTATGGAGAAAAGGAAGGAGGATGATGTGGTCAAAAAACAAGGCAAGTTCCCCCAGACTAGCTTTTCCTTTATGCCTTAAAACAGATGTAAAGCAAGGAAGCTTTCAGAAAAAATAGATATGTGCTTTAAGGAAATGGGAATAAATAAGAAATTATAAATATGTTTATAGGATGATTCCAAAGTGCTCCATGGCCTATTTTAGCAAGTATTGACTTCTAGGAACATGTAGAAGTCAACTAGCATAGAGAGGGAATCTATGATTCTAGGAATAAGACAAAAATGATTTAATTAATGTCAAATATGGGTAACTATGGGTTGATTATTCTTAACCCCCCCCTTAATCCTGACTTTATGAATAAATATCGGAAAATTATAGGGCATAGAGAAAAGGCTTAGCCACTGTTACGGAGAGAAATTCCTATGGCTTGGGGTACCACAACAGACAGCTTAACTCCAGAAATCAATCCTTTCCCAATATGAAATATAAATTAAATGTATAACACTAAAGGATCAGACCTCATACCTTATTCTAGATGGTTGAAGTAGATCCCCGTTGAGCTTTCCAACTTCAGCTTGAATTGATAGATTACTTCCTCAACAACAAGTAAACAATACAAGCATTCTATATACCATGGTGTTAGATCTATTCTAGCATATATAATCAATAATGTATAAGCAATTGACATAATCCAATGAATAAAATATTCATTCAAGCACACATTATTGGACAGGAAAAGATATTTCTATTAATACAAATCAGAGATTGCAAGATACAACCTCTGTCGGCACGTCTGCGAACCGGAGAAACTGAATCCCCCACTTGGGCCTCCACCACCTCATTCTTCCATCTCTCGATAGGAAGCTCACAAGAAAAAGGAAAGCTTGGAAAGAACACACTAGTGCTCCAAGGGACAAAGGGATGTAGACTCAAGCATAAGTTCCGGGAACAATGGACTATAGTTTCTTTGCTCTTAATTCTCTCTTCTTGCCTTCAATGCACCAAGGGGTTCCTTATATAGCTTTTCAAATGGGTAATTAAAGGTTGAATCTGAGTGATCTCAAGGCATAGGGAAGGCCAAGAGTCACATGAGTCAGATCCATGTCAAGGAAAACTCCAAAAGGATTTGGATTATGTACACATCCTGATGTATATGGTTTTAGTGGTCAAACTCGCGTATATATGCGCTTATAGGTTTAAAAGTCATGTGTATCATTTTCCACATGTTTTTAGGGATGATCAAGGAAACATCAAAGGACAAAAAATGGTCCATGGGGTCTAAGGAGTCTGTAGCGGGATAGGGGAAGGCCATACAAAGTGTGATTCACCTGAAGTGGTGAAATCAGCTATAACAGATGCCCCCTAATGTATTAGGTCAGAGGGGTAATACGATGGCCAAAATACATTATAAGTCCATCCCAAAAGTGGAGTGATGAAGGATCCCAAATGGAAGACCAGCCACCCAATCAGCATAGTACAATAATACAACTTTGCACATAACTGCAAATACATATAGCAGTCCCAGATACATAAGAGTACAATGGTCATGAATAGGCATGATACAAGATATCACATAAGTGGTCATCACCACGTACAATATACATAGATCAGAATATCCATGATGAAGATATACAAAGGACCATGATCTCCATAATGGCTAAAGATATAACAGATCAAGATCTCCATAGTGGCTAGAAATATCTGACATATACTGGAATCAAGTCACGAGAGCTGAAATCTTATGAACACTGGAACGATCAAGGAGGCAGCATATAAGATATGCCACCAATCTGGAAAGTCTTCTACACAAACCGCTACAAGTACATGTCCTACTATGCGAATAGAGGTGTCGAGGTCGAACATAGTAGTCCATCGTCTAATTACCGATCATTAATGTATACCATTAATAGACGCGAGATCACCCACCGATAATGAAAATGGGAATTAAGGTACTAGAGTGCAAACTAACAAGTGTGAATAAATGTGTTGAGGTCGAACACTTGAGCAGATCCATCAATCAAGGGACATTGATGTATTCCTGAAAACTGTCGATGGTGAGAGAACCTGCCACTGATGACTGCAAGTCTCAAGGCACTCAAAATGACTCTAGATTCCAATCCCAGAATAAATGATCTGAAGTCAATGGGATGAAATCCGCTGGAAGGTGGGAATTAAGGCATCCCCCATCATCCAACACGAGGTACTCAGCAAAGCTGTAAAATGTGGAAGGACTTGATCATAAGGTGCATGAACCAGTAACTGTACCGGGAATGGCCGACATGCAAAGTCAAGATAAATGAGGAATGGCCGACTCAGGTTTCAACTTCCTTCGAACAAGAGCATAACGATGTATGGTGACTGAATGAAGGCAGCATAGACTCGATATACAAACTGGGACATCTCTGCGACATAGGAGGCATCGACAGAGGCTTCATAGGGACTAGAAGCTTAACCAGTCGGTGGAGATAAACTCAGATAAATGAGTACAGCTCCTAAAGTCAAACTATAACCCAACCAATGGATGTGATATGTAGTGCTATGTTCAAAGGTGACACGACTTGACAACTACCATAGATAACATCTTTCCTTGTCCAAATTTTTGGTTTTTTGATTTTTTTTTTGTTTGGACTTTTTCAGTTATTTAAAAAGCTTGAAAAAAGAATAAAATAGCTTTATCATTACAGACTAGGAGGACACGAGTGTCATAAGGGAAAAAAAACTAGTTCTAAGCAGTGGAACATACCTATGCTCAATGGAAGGATACATGTGTAGGATGTCGACACTTGGGGGAAAATCCCCTCCCAATAAAAAGGGAATCAAGCTACGAAGGATATAAAAAATGGCTCTGCATGGCTAGACATGAGATAAGCTTGGGCTATATGGCTGAAACGCAATGTCAGGGAAGCTGGCATAAAGCTCAAATAATGTAGGCAAAGCTCATGATAATGCATTCACAACTTGACATGAGGGAGTCCTGAGGGAAATAGGCCAGCAAAAGATCAAGAGGAGTATGCGGCTCTTACGAAATGTCATGGTAGTACTATACAATGAACTCCCTGACCTAAGAGAGGAATCACAGCATGGGTACCAAATGCAAAAGGGAGATAACTAGGACACCCATGTATAGGAAAGCTCTCCCATTCACATAATATCACTTCTAACAAAAACATGAAGGTTCTGTGATACCATGGAATGGGTTCATGCCTAAGGTTAAAATGAAACAGTCATAAGGTCATGCAAAATGCAAGCGGATGTGAAATCCTAACCTATATGCCAGTTTAGAAATGATACCTGTGATAGGAACGAATGGGTCGAAACCTTGAAGAGAGTGTACAAAAACTGGACCCTACATGACAACCATATTAGTCCAAAACAACCCAAAATAGTCAATAAAGAATCCAAACTTTAGGATATAGGGAGGAATGATCATGACAACTGCACCCAAAGGAAATAATGCGGTGAATGATGGGATATAAAAAGGAAAGTAAGGTGTAGACCCAACATTCATACATCCACTACCACCCCCATGAGGATGACCACTGGCGTAAAGATCGAGCCAAAGGAATAAATATCCTCCGCAAATGAAGTAGGGGATGGAATATGACCATTCCCAAATCTATGAGTAGGGTAAGGGGCTGTGATGACCCCAAGATTGACACCAGGGGCCATACTAGGACCAAGGATGGGTGATAGGATACCAGGCATGCTTAAAATAAAAGGACCCAGACTCAAGAGAGCATAAATATACTCAAGTAACGAGGATCCCAAAGGCCAACTAGTGCACAAAGAGCACACTCTTAAGAAAATCTACAGCCAAAATACAAGCAAACCAAGGGGAGGCTATGTGAGCTCTCGAATGCAGTAGGTATGTCTTGCCTGGGAGAGGCTCAAAAATCCCATACACTATAAGCAAAGGTATGTAACCAATTATTGTGGCCCTTAGCTTCAACACATAAAGCGACTGTGCTGTTCGACCCCAACCTAGCTGGGACACCCATAGAATAACCCCTGCAAAGTACGCCCTCAATATCCTAGGTAAGGCCACTGAGGTCAACTCAATATAATCAATGCTTAGGTGGACAGTCGCAGGTGGGATTGACCGTATGGGTAGGGTAGAAAAGCCCGAAACTCTCGAAAGAGCCCCCAGATATGAATACAATCCTGGAAATATCTCAGATGCTACTTAGTTATGACTAGGGATCATCCCAATCAATAACTGCTCACACTGCCTCGTGCTTAACTCCCTTTTGAGAGGAGGATCCTGAGAAACACTGGTTATACCAAGGATTTCACGCACTCACCTGGACAAACACATAAATGTTGTTCTTTAGTGGTCTTGGAGAATTTACTTACACTGAACTATTCCAAGACCCTAAAACCCAATCTTGTTGGTGCACCCTAGAAAAGAAAATAGTGTAATTCATTTTAATTTAGCGTTGATTTTAATTGGCTGTAATTGTTGGGCACCATTTTGACCCCTTTTTGCCTCTTAGTATTCTTTCATTTCCTTTCATAAAACCTCCATATTGAGTAGAAAAGATTTAAAGTTCACCTATGAACCTTGGTTAAAGAGGTATAATGTCATTGCTTGCTAATAAATTGAGTTTTGAGACTTTTTAAGCATTTTAACTAGGATTTTTATGTAGATTATGGGATGTACTAACTTCCCGTATTATCTCCAAGATTGAGCATTTGCAGGATAGCTAGGAGGGAAATGGAAGATAGAGAATGGATCCTTAGTGTCCACAGATGGATGAACATTCAATGGTTAGGTGATGTGGCCTTTACAGATGTCAAGTCAACTTCAGTCAAGGGCGGGCACCTGTTCTACATCCAGCACAAAAGAAGGAACAGTTTTTATTTTGTGGAGTTTCATGATTCTGATGAGGATCTCGTTAGCTATGTTCATTAATTAGTTGCAGAATTATAGCATTTCTAGTTTTATTTCAAATTTGTATAAATCCTTCACAAAACAATGAAGAACTATCACGATTTTGGGAAGAACGCATTTGCTTCTGAACTGCGTGGTTTCATTACTGTGTAATCAAATTGATGGTGAATATATTCAGAGTTTTAGTTCTGTAAATCTTTAACTGTGTGTAGAGCAAGGCTTTGGAGGGCCCCCATTGTTGAGTTCACACACTTTTACTTGCCGGTGTAGCGATTTGGGTGATTGCAGCGATTTCATGTTGATGCAAGTTAATTAAATCGTGCTATTGGTATGTGTTAAACCCTGTAGTTTTTAGTTTATCATTGCAGAACAAACCCAGCTAAGTTTTTGATCAATTTTATTACTTCTCTGTTCTTTTATTTTATGATTCAAGCTACGATTCACATGTGTTGTTTATCACTTGCATTGTTTAATAAACTCTGTCCTTTTACTGGTTAAAATACTGGAAGCATTGATGGTTCAGACCACGATATTCTGAATACTATATATTGTTGTTTATTTAATGGTGAAGTGGTAAAAGACAATTATAAATTATGAACACTGTCTTGTAAGAGAATTTAATTGGTAATTGTTCAATCAGCGCTGGTAGAACCCTGTAGTCTGTATCCTAGAGTTATAGATGTTATTTAATTGCTTTTTACCTCAGTTCTTCTATCAATAGAATTGTTTTCATAAATAGATTGTTGTGTACTTGACAAGAAACAAATGAAGTCATCCCTGTAAAAGGATTTTTGTATCTGTAAGTTGCAGTATTTTTCATCTGTCAGTATAGATTTAATTTACAGTCAACTAGATTCCAGATAAGTCTATCCCTATGTCCTAAAACTTGGATGTGTCTCGAAGCTTACTAACCCAGATTGATTTAAATTTAAGTTCTGATTCACATTGGTAGATCAGAGCCCAACATTTTGGCGTCATTGCAGGGGAGGCATTGTAGAAGCAGGCTTAGGAACTTTAGTTTTCTGATAAAAACAAAATTTTAAACAAAAACACAGAATAGGTTTTACTTTTATGTCAAGACTAAGAGACGAGAAAGGAATATTTCTTAAAAACCCCCCAAAAACAGAAGTAACAGGAGCTTCTCTTCCAAAAGGATTCATCTCAATCGTAGGTACTTCTAAAATGGCTGAGGAAGAGACAGCAAAAGGACCAACTGCAGAATAGAGAAGGGAATATGAGAGGATGCTGGAAATAGAAAACAAACACAGACATGAGAGAAGAGAAGAAGAAATGCGACATGAAAGAGAAGAAGAGAGGAGACATGACAGGGAAGAAGAAAGGAGACAAGAGAGGGATGAAACAACTGAAGGAGATCAGGAAGCCACTTTCAAATTCCCCATCCTAGATACTAGTATTATCTTAGGGGAAGATGTAAAAATGAAGAACATTCCACCCTCTATTTTACCAAACTTCTATGGCCTAACCTATAAAGATCCTGACTCTTTCCTATTTGAATTTGACATCTTGTGCCGAACTTATGGGTATACTAATGATACCCATAAGCTCCGTCTTTTCCCTGCTACCCTTAAAGCAGCTGCCTTGAAATGGTTTATGGGCCTAGGAGAACATTCTATTACTAGCTGAGATGAAATGAGGAAGATCTTTCATCGAAAATATCAGGCCTATTGCAAATCAAAGTATATCAAAGATGACATCTTTGGAATGACTCAACAGGAAGATGAGAGTTTGGAGGAGTATTTGGAAAGGTTCTCATACAACTTACAGAAATCTAAATACAATTCTTTAACATCAGAGATTATTAGAACAATATTTATGAAAGGAATAAGAGAAAAGTATTTAGATATTTTAAATGTTATGGGAAAAGGTGACATTTCTTACCTTCCTTTTGATGAGATACAAGATTTATGTCAGAAATATTCAAGAGGGAAGGCTAGGACTGGAAAAAGGGATATCATTACCAAAGTAAATAAGTCTGCAAACAGTGGTATTTCTAGGGATGAGCTTGGAAATGTGCTAGAAGATTTCAAGACTGATTTATTGAGTACATTGGGCACACATGTTGAAGTAGAAAAAACTAAGAAAATACAAGAACAACAGGACCAGCAAGATCAAGCCTTGTCCATATTTTGTCCTAAGTGTATAAATAAGCACCCACTCAAAGAATGTTCTTTAAATGCTGTTGAAATTTGTGGTTTATGTACTTTTAATCATAAAACTGATGACTGCCCTAGATTGAAAGAGTTGCAGGCAAATCAAATGGAGGAGAATCAAAGCATGGAGTCTCTCTACTTCATGGGACAATGAAGACCTTGGCAGCCACGATTCTCAGGTATGTCTCAAGACCCTACGCAACAATTTCAGGCAAATTATCAAACTCCTATTCAGAATTCTCGGAGTGCACCCATGCCTTGGCAAACTTGGTCTCCTCCCTTAGCCCAATCTGCTCCAAATTGGAAAGGTTATGCCCATGGTAATCAGACATATCAGCAGGCCTATTTGCAGCCATACCAACAACCTTCAGCCTATCCCCAATAACAGCCACATCAAGTCCAAACTCCTTCTTATCAAGCCCCATATAACCAAGTCCCATATTTCCAACAACCCAATATGGCTCCTTAATTGGGTCCACCACCTCAACAGCTTCAATTGCCATCCAATCAGCCTCCACCTCAGCCTACACAACTACCAGCTCAGCCAATTCCAAATCCAAACAATAAAACAGAAAGACCTATGTATAATGTTGATGATGGAATGGCACTTCCCTACTCGGTTCTTCCACTGCAAAATATCAATTTAAGATCTGGGAAAACCTTGCAAAAAGAATCTCCTGTTATTTTAGAAGAACAAATAGAAAATGAGAAAACTCCAAAAAAATTAAATACAGAAAAATCTTAGTCAGAAGATCAGAGTCAAAAAGGAAAAACTTTAGTATCATATGAACCTCCTTTCCCATAAAGGTTGGTCAAAGAAAAACCTTCAATTTCCTTACCTGATTTTAATGTTTTGAATGATTTAAAAGATGCATATGTCAAAATTCCTTTACTGTAGGCTATAAAGGATATTCCAATTTTCACTAAAGCAGTTAAAGAATTATGTCTTAATAAAAGGAAGAAGGATCCATCCAAAATACATGTGGTAGGCAATCTAGCAGGACTAATGTCTAACACTATTTTCATTGAAAAGTATATGGATCCTGGGATTCCAATGGTTACAATTACTATTAATAATTTTTTAATTCCAAAGACATTGATTGATTTAGGTGCTGCCATTAATGTTATGACACTTGATACAATGGAATACCTTCATTTAACAAACCTCATACCAACAACAACAGTCTTGGAATTAGTTGATAGGTCTAAAATTACACCTGAAGGGGTCTTAGAAGATATCACTATTTCTTTAGACTCCTGGGAGTACCCTGTTGATTTCATAGTCCTACAGCCAAAGTCTAACCTAGGAGGTCACCCTTTGATTCTTGGCAGACCTTGGTTGGCAACAGCAGATGCCTTCATAGGGTGTAGGTCAGGTAGCATGCTTATCCTGGGACAGAGAGAAAACAAATTACACTCTACCCTTCTGCTCAAAGAACTTCTACATTAGATCAGCTGTCTTGGATTAATGAAACTAAAGAACAAGAAGAAGAAGTAATTCATCCTATTCTGAGTATCAACCAGTTCTATGATTTTCAGGAAGCAAATAATGAAGATTTGTTAGATTATTTTATTGCTAAACCTGATATTTCTGAAGAATTAAGGGACATACAATATGCTGCAGCAAATCAAGTTTTGGGTTATAATTTTCAAGAAAATTGCATAATACATTCTCTAGCAATAGCACTTCATGATATTTTCAATGTTCATTCAATCACAGATACGCAAAGTAAGACAATTGAAATCAGTCCAGGCAAAAGTTTGAATATAAGTGCACATCTTACTACAACACAAGAAGAACAATTGATTAATTTACTGAATAAACATTCACATGCATTTGCTTGGGAGTACACAGATATGCCCGGTATTCATCATGAAACATGCACTCACCATATCTACACAAATGATAAGATTAGACCTCTTAGACAACCACAATGCAGAATGAACCCTATATTAAAAGAAATATTCAAGGAAGAGCTGCAAAAGTTGTTAAAAGTAGGGTTTATCTACCCCATTTCCCACAGCCAATGGGTTTCCCCCTTGGTTGTTGTTCCTAAAAAGAATGGTAAATGGCGCATATGTGTGTATTACAGGGAATTAAATAAGGCAACATTAAAAGACTACTTTCCATTTCCTTTCATTGATCAGGTGTTGGATACCCTAGCTGGCAAAGAATACTTTTCATTTTTAGATGGTTTCAACGGGTATAATAAAATTAGTATTGTAACAGAAGACCAGGACAAAACCACCTTTACATGTCCCTGGGGCACCTATGCCTACAAGGTTTTACCGTTTGGATTATGTAATGCCCCAGCTACCTTTCAGAGGGCAGTCTTGGCCATCTTTGCAGACCTAATTCATGAGTGTGTCGAAATTTACATGGATGATTTTACTGTGTATGGAAGTACATTTGAAGATTCCTTGGCAAACCTGGAGAAAATTTTAAAAAGGTGTGTTGACTCAAATGTTTCTCTCAGTAATGAATTTTTTTTTATGATGATGACTGAAGGGATATTTTTAAGACACCACATTTCTACATCTGGTATAAAAGTAGATCCTGATAAAATTCAAATTATTGACAATTTATCTAAACCAACAACTCAAACAGATGTAAGAAGCTTTTTAGGGTATGTAGGTTATTATCGTAGATTTATTGCAAATTTCAGTAAGATAGCTCTTCCATTGTTTAAATTTCTTTCTAAAGATGTGAATTTTAATTGGGATACTGATTTTCAATCTGCATTTCAAACACTTAAGGAGAAGCTCTCAACTGCGCCCATTTTGAGGGGACCAAATTGGGCATTACCTTTTCATATTTCTACTGATGCCTCTGCTACTGTAATAGGGGCCTCATTAGGCCAGAAAGAACATACTTTGACTTATGCAATCTATTTTATAAGTAAAAATATGACACCTGTAGAGTTAAACTATACAGTCACTGAAAAGGAAATGTTGGCCGTGGTTCATGCTGTAAATAAGTTTCGTCATTACATAACTAGTTATGAAATTTTTGTCCATACAGATCATTCAACCTTATGGTATTTAATTAACAAGTCTATCACTAATGGTCGAATTACTAGATGGTTATTATTAATGCCGGAATTCAACATCACTTTTCTAGATCGACCTGGACGAGAAAATCAAGTAGCAGACTTCTGTCTCGTTTACACAATACTAGTGAGATTGTTCCTGTTTCTGATAGTTTTCCTAATGAACACCAGTTTGCAATTTCTGTTATCACTCCATGGTATGCTGACATTGCCAATTACTTATCATCAGGCCAATTATCACCATCTATGACCTCTAAAGAAAAGAAAAAGATTATTAAACAAAGTGCTAGGCATATATGGGTTAATGGTGATCTCTTTTATAAAGGATATGATCTAATTATAAGACGATGTGTACGACAGGATTAAATCTTAGATATTTTAAAGGCATGTCATGACGAACTGTGTGGTGGTCATTTTGCAGATAAAAAGACAGCATACAAGATACTCAATCTGGGGTATTATTGGCCTACTATATTCAAGGATGCTAAGAGGTATGTTAGAAGTTATGATACTTGTCAACGGATGGGACGGCCAGTCTGGTCTGATGAAATGCCACTCCATCCCCAAATCCTCATTGAACCATTTGAAAAGTGGGCCCTTGACTTCATTGGTCCAATTAATCCACCATCACAAGGGAAGAAGTATATTTTGGTCTGTATGGATTATGTTACTAAGTGGGTAGAAGCCAAGCCTTTACCAAGAGCCACGGAGCAAACTGTGGTAAACTTTCTCTTTGAGGAGATCTTTGTTAGATTTGGGATGCCTAGGGAAATTGTAACTGATCAAGGTGCCCAATTTACTTCCAAATTAGTGCAAGAGATAGCAGAAAAATATAAGATCAAGCACAGAAAGTCCACCCCTTACCATCCACAAGCCAATGACCAAGTGGAATCTACCAACAAAACCCTAGAAGGCATCATCACCAAAACTGTTTAGATGCATAGGAAGGATTGGTCAGCAAAGCTTACTGAAGCTTTATGGGCATACAGGATCACTTGGAAAAACAGTACTGGTTTTTCTCCTTACCAGCTTGTCTACGGTAAGAAATTCCTCCTCCCTATAGAGTTTCAAATTCATACATTCAAGTTGGCAGCAGATTTAGGCATGGATATTTCTGAGGCTCAACAAGAAACAATACTTCAGTTGAACCAGCTAGATGAGATAAGACAGGATACCATAGAACACAATATTCTGATCCAACAGCAGAGAGCTCAATGGCATGATAAATTTATCAAAAAGAAGGAATTTCACATTCGTGACTGGGCATTATTATTTGACTCAAAATTTAAAGATTTCAAAGCCAAATTCACTACTCATTGGCTTGGTCCATATGAGATTGTTGATGTCTATGACAATGGTTCAGTTAAACTTCAAACCATAGATGATGAAGCATGTCAATTTGTGGTCAATGGCCACCGGCTCAAGCTGTACAATAAACCTATCAATAAGGAAGATTTTATACAACAGCTTTCACAGCAAAACGAAATGCAAGTGCTGGATAGACACATCAGTGGGATAGACACATCAGTGTTTTTCCTTCACCTACTCCTTAGCTAATCTGATGCAGCAAGAAAATAAAACAAATAAAAATAAAATCAAAAATATAAATAAAATAAAATAAAATAAAAAAGGAAGTTTAGTTGTGAAAACCAGTTTACTGGCACAATATAAACTTGAATTTTCTGTGGAAAACCAGGCTTGCCTGGCCATTGAAAATTCACAAAAATATTTTTTTCCAATTTCCTGTTTTGTTTTCCAAATAATGAAGATCTTCTTTGACTTGAGGACAAGTCAAAGGGTAGGCCTGTGAGGGGGATAAGCATTTTCATGCTTCTTTAGAACCCTCCAAGTCTTTTTCTTATGCAGAGGATTGTGATTTTTCATCAGTAGAAGGGACCTGATTACCAGCAATACAAGAGATTTTTAAAGGCAGAGGGACCTGAATTTTAGTAAGGAAGAAGAAATCTACAAAGAGACCTGACTTTCAGTGAAGCTGAAGGAATCTGAGATAGCAGCAGACAAAATACATCAGAAGGACAATCAGAATACAAACCAACTTCAAACAGGCAGGAAGCTCATCATACAGGAACATTAAGCAAGTCTATAAGAATCTATAGTTTTTATGTTTAAAAAGTTTCATAATTCTTTTTGTTTTTAAGTGATGACATATTATTGAAAAACTTGACTGCCTATTATTGCCATTATTATGATAAGCCTCTGCCAGTACCTTACTTGCCTTCCATTAGTCTCTGTCAGCACTTCATTTTTTATCTCTGCCAACACTTCATTTTTTTTACCTTAGGGGTCAGGATGGTTTTCAGGATCAAACCCAAGGGAAATTTTAAATGGCCAACATCTATACTGGACTCTACAGGATATATACTGCATTTTATAGGACATATATTGCACTCTACAGGATACATACTACATTCTACAGGAAGAATTTCAATTGGGTTTAAATATAAATACGGCCTCCTTCTCAGCAAAAAGTGAAACATTGACATAAAGGAATTTCAAAGGTCTCTTCTATATATGTATATAGTGCATCATGCATTAGGTAATTTGAGGAAGAAAACAAGACATATATATATATATATATATATTCGGCACAGTTTTAGGAAAGAAGGTTTATTTTAAGAGAAAAGAAAAGTTCTTTTATTATAGCCTGTTCACTAACATTGAGTATACAACGAAACTGAAGTATATATTGCAATTTGTGCATTGGGCATATAAAGAGATTAAAATGTTTTATCAAAACCTTGCTTTTATTTCCTTTCCTAAGTAAAATCAGATGGAAAATGGCATATCATGAAATGATGGAAGAAAAACGTGGAGTGATGCCCACGATAGCATATAAATAAGATTGATTTCTGTATTATATACCACGACTTGGTCATTTTCTTTGAGGCCGAGTCCAATTACTGGTTTTGCAAAATCAACTGCTGTGTGAAGATATTTGACAGTGAGAAGGGGCAGTGAGTTAAAGGAAGTGTGAATACATTATTTGCTGGAGACAAATGACAGTGAGAAGGAAGCTGTGAGTTACAGGAAGTCTGAACACACCAATTGCTGAAGAAATCGTGCAAGAGGAAAGGTAGTCAGTGTGAGGGACGCCGTGAATGCTCCAATCTCTGTGGAAATCGTGCAAGAGGAAGTGAAAATGCTTGCACTAGAGAAGAGGTAAGATTTAAACCCTTTTCTTGTTGAATACTCTACTAAGACCAATAGAAATTTCACCAATTACAGAGTATTGTTGAGGAGATAGGAAGACAAAGGCTGAATTAAAGGTTGAAAGGTTCCTGTTTTCAATTTAAATAAAAAATGTCAGCTAGATTGGAACCAGAAACATTTAATCCCAATGATATTCATGAAAGTTGCCTTGAGATATTTGAAAATAAGCAGTGGGTAAATTTATTTGGAAAATTTAATGGGGATAATGAGCAGGCTAGTTTAGCTTTTGCTGAAGCCTTTGATGGAGAAAGAGTTAGAGTGGGGAACTTGCAATTTAGACTGTCAGAAGACATCCTAGCTCAAGTTACTGGTCTGCCACAACAAGGGGAAAGGTTTTTCAAGACTAAACAGTTTAAAGGGAAAGCATGGATGCCATTCTTATGCAGGTCAAGAGTAGGGTCAGTCAATTGGAAAAAAGGGATACCAAGAAGCTGGCTAGTTCATCCATGGGATGAAATAGTTTACATTATTCAGAAATTTATTACTTGTGAAGGCATATTTAGCATTGTTTACCTTTATCACATCAAGCTGCTACAACATTTAAAGGGTGAATGTGAAATCAATATGCCTTATTTCCTGCTACAAAGTCTAACTAAGATGGCTAAGGCTGTCCAAAGGCGTCCAAAAGACAAGATGACAAGCCTGTTTCATTGTGGACTTATTAAAATTATCATCCAGCATGAATTACAAAGACAGAATTTGACATGGACAGGATTTCTAGTTCATAATCAATTTGAAGAGAAGGAAAAGTTACTTGAAGAAGGTTCAAAGGAAGATGAACTGTTAAAGATAACATACCCTGAGGAAACAAGCTCAAAACCGCCAAAGGGGAAGAAGAAAAAGAAGGAAGTGTTGCTGATTACTGATGATGATGACAACTCTGAGGCAGCAAGTTCAAAATAGCCTCAGAGAAGGATACAAACTAGAAGTGTGAAGAAGAAATAAAAACAGTATCAAAAGCAAGATCAAATCTTCACCACCTACCAGAAAAATCCAAGAAAGTATAAGCAAGCTCAAAGCCAATAAGCATTGGAAGATGAGGAACATATACAAGCCTTGGAGAGTCAAGAAGAAGATCCAGCAGCTGAAAAAGAACAAGATATCCAAGAACTTAATGAGGCGATCAAGTAGACAAAGAAGATCAACCTCTTCTTAGACCAGCAAGAGAAGGAAAAAGAAAAGCATTTTGGACAGAAATTACCCAAAGGTTCAAGTTATCTTTTCTCAGAGAAGCAAGCTATGGAAGAGGAAAAAGAATATTCAGCACAAGAGCATGGAGAATTGGGTATGGATGCAAATTCTGAGCAGCCTCCAATAAAAATGAAGAAAAATAAAGCTTCCAAAAATACTAAGGAGATCAAGAGATTGAAACTTGAGCTGAAGGAACTTGAACAAAAGAATGAGAAGTGAAGAGAAGTCAATTGGAAGCTGAAGGTTCAGAGAACACGCATCACTAAACAAGCATATAGATGTTACAAGCAAAGGAAGGTTTACAAGGCTAAGTATCAAAGGTTGAAGATCCTCTATGCATCTCAGGCATCAACAGATGCATCATCACAGACAGAAGACTAGAAGCAGAATAATCAGCAGTAAAATTTTTGTTTTGAACAGGGTTAAGAAGTTTTGGCATGAGGACATGCAGCAGTTTCCTCTTTGGGGAGATGTTGGGCACCGTTTTGACCCCTTTTTGCCTCTTAGTATTCTTTCATTTCCTTTCATAAAACCTCCATATTGAGTAGAAAAGCTTTAAAGTTCACCTATGAACCTTGGTTAAAGAGGTATAATGTCATTGCTTGCTAATAAATTGAGTTTTGAGACTTTTTAAGCATTTTAACTAGGATTTTTATGTAGATTATGGGATGTACTAACTTCCCATATTATCGCAAAGATTGAGCATTTGCAGGACAGCTAGGAGGTAAATGGAAGATAGAGAATGGATCCTTAGTGTCCACATATGGATGAACATTCAACGTTTAGGTGATGTGGCCTTTACAGATGTCAAGTCAACTTCAGTCAAGGGCGGCCACCTGTTCTACATCCAGCACAAAAGAATGAATAGTTTTTATTTTGTGGAGTTTCACGATTCTAATGAGGATCTCGTTAGCTATGTTCATTAATTACTTGCAGAATTATAGCATTTCTAGTTTTATTTCGAATTTGTATAAATCCTTCACAAAACAATGAAGAACTATCACGATTTTGGGAAGAACGCATTTGCTTCTGAACTATGTGGTTTCATTACTGTGTAATCAAATTGATGGTGAATATATTTAGATTTTTAGTTCTGTAAATCTTTAACTATGTGTGGAGCAAGGCTTTGGAGGGCCCCCATTGTTGAGTTCACACACTTTTACTTTCCGGTGTAGCAATTTGGGTGATTGCAGCGATTTCATGTTGATGCAAGTTAATTAAATCGTGCTATTGGTATGTGTTAAACCCTGTAGTTTTTAGTTTATCATTGCAGAACAAACCCAGCTAAGTTTTTTATCAATTTTATTACTGCTCTGTTCTTTTATTTTATGATTCAAGCTACGATTCACATGTGTTGTTTATCACTTGCACTGTTTAATAAACTCTGTCCTTTTACTGGTTAAAATACTGGAAGCATTGATGGTTTAGACCACGATATTCTGAATACTATATATTGATGTTTATTCAATGGTGAAGTGGTAAAAGACAATTATAAATTATGAACACTGTCTTGTAAGAGAATTTAATTGGTAATTGTTTAATCAACATTGGTAGAACCCTGTAGTATGTATCCTAGAGTTATATATGTTATTTAATTGCTTTTTACCTCAGTTCTTCTATCAATAGAATTGTTTTCATAAATATATTGCTGTGTACTTGACAAGAAACAAATGAAGTCATCCCTGTAAAAGGATTTTTGTATCTGTAAGTTGCAGTATTTTTCATCTGTCAGTAGATTTAATTTACAGTCAACTAGATTCTAGATAAGTCTATCCCTAAGTCCTAAAACTTGGATGTGTCTCGAAGCTTACTAACCCGGATTGATTTAAATTTAAGTTCTGATTCACATTGGTAGATCAGATCCCAACAGTAATTACTCAAAGGGAAATGGCCATGCAACTAATGATAGTATGACTCAGCAGTGAAATAAATATGCACACCATAACAAACAATGCTAAGTGCAATCTTTGTCAAATGAAAAATAGGGTATGCCACTACATGAGATGCATAAATATATATTCCTTTCCGAATGCCAATGCAATCCTTCCTATATGAAAGCCTAAACACAACTCTCATCCAAGCAATCCAATGCAAGTACCTCCTCAAATCCATATCTAAGATGCAATTAAGAGTGCAACTAATTTGTATTTTTCAATATAAAAGAATGAAAAATGCAATAAAAGTCATCTAAAACTCGCAGTCTCTGTAGCAAGTATAAAATACAAGCCGAACAAGACACCAAGACAAAAAAGAGTAATGCACTAATGGCAAAACAAAAAGGATAAAGGACTAAAACTACTTTCAAAGAAAAATCAATGAAAAAGTGGTCTCTGGTCACAAAAAAAGCATCCAACAGACAACATCAGACCCAAGGAAGACCCAACCACACTCAGAACCCACCTAGCAACTTCCCACAACATCAAACTCACCAAAAGGGAGGATGTACGCGACTGTTTAAAGAACAGCTGCATATATACGTGAATTTTGACCAAAAACCTGCATGTATACACAGATTTTAGCCAAAAACCTACATGTATACGCAACTTTTGGCCAAAAACCTGCATATGTATGTGACTTTTGGCCAAAAAACAGCATATACAGAGAAGGAAGTGGTAAAAAGCAGGCCAAGGATCAAACAAATAAAGGGGAGTGTCAATGGATGAACATGCTATAAAATGCAACACAGAAACAAGGAGAAACAAAGAGCAAGTCAATAATATCAAGACCATTGTGCCCGCAAACCCCCAAATAAAAACAAGGAACATCCCCAGCAGAGTCACCAATTTTGTTACAGAGAGAAATTCCTATGGCTTGGGGTACCACAACAGATAGCTTGACTCCAGAAATCAATCCTTTCCCAATATGCAATAGAAATTAAATTTCTAACACTAAAGGATCAGACCTCATACCTTATTCCGAACGGTTGAAGTAGATCCTCGTTGAGCTTTCCAACTTCAGCTTGAATTGATAGATTACTTCCTCAACAAAAAGTAAACAATACAAGCATTCTATATATCATGGTGTTAGATCTATTCTAGCATATATAATCAATAATGTATAATCATTTTACATAATCCAATGGATAAAATATTCATTCAAACACACATTATTGGACAGGAAAAGATATTTCTATTAATACAAATTAGAGATGACAAGATACAACCTCTGTCGGCATGCCTACGAACTGGAGAAACGGAATCCCCCACTTGGGCCTCCACCACCTCAATCCTCCATCTCTCAATAGGAAGCTCCCAAGCAAAAGGAAAGCATGGGAAGAACACACTAGTGCTCCAAGGGACAAACGGATGCAGACTCAAGCATAAGTTTCGGGAACAATGGGCTACAATTTCTTTGCTCTTAATTCTCTCTTCTTGCCTTCAATGTACCAAGGGGTTCCTTATATATCTTTTCAAAGGGGTAATGAAAGGTCGAATCCGAGCTATCTCAAGGCATAGGGAAGGCTAGGAGTCACATGAGTCGGATCCATGTCAAGGAAAACTCCAAAAGGATTTGGATTATGTACACATCCCTGTGTACATGGTTTTAGTGATCAAACCCGTGTATAAACATGCTTATAGGTTTAAAAGTCGCATGTATCATTTTTCACATGTTTTTAGGGATGGTCAAGGAAACATCAAAGGACAAAAAATGACCCATGGGGTCTAAGGAGTCTGCAGCGGGACAGGGGAAGGCCATACAAAGTGTGATTCACCTAAAGTGGTGAAATCAGCTATAACAGCCACCCTTTTACATACTGCATGTCGATAAAACCCAGGAAAGAGGCAAAAACCCAGTGGGAAAATCCTCCCTTAAACATGGACAGGAAAAAAAATTTGGAAATATTGTCATGAATCATTCTTCACCACATGATCAACAATCCCCAACAGTGATTTGAGATTATTGAAGGTCTTCTCATAGAATAATTTGGTGAAGATGTCTGCTACTTGTTCTAAATATGTGCAGTAGAGTAGAGAAATGGTACCATCATGCAAAAGCTCCCTGATATAGTGAATATGGATCTCAATGTGCTTGGTTCTTTGTCTTTGAACTAGATCAGTGGAGATTCGAATGGTGATTTTATTGTCACAATAGATGACTGTTGAAAAATCTGATTTGAAACGACATTCTCCAAGTATTCCTTGCAACCATAAACATTTAGTAGTTTCATTTAAAAATCCTCTATACTCTGCTTCTATAGCTACATTTACAGCTCCTCTATACTATGAAAAGTTTTATCCTCCATCATACAAGTTGCCATCTCCTTCAGTGATATGTTCTTTCTCTCACCAACACCATTTTGATGTGGTGTGTAAAGGATAGAATGTTGCATCTAGATACCTGCATCTTTGCAATACTGGATGAACTCAAATTTGACATACTCACAACCATTGTCAGATATGAGTATCTTGAGTTTCCTCCCAGACTGGTTTTCAACCAAGGCTTTAAAGACTTGGAAAAGGTCAAAAACTTTAGACTTATGCTTTAGGAAGTGAACACAACAATACCTGGAAAAGTCATCTATGAAGGTGAGTGCATATATGGATTGAATCATGGACATATGAGGGAATAGCTAGTAATTTCACTCTAGATCAACTCAAGAGGTGCATAGGTTCTATCATGACTAGCTCTCTCATACTTGTGCTCTGGGTGTTTTCGTAGAATACAACCTTGACAGACTCTCTTAGAAAACTTGATCTTTGGTAACCCTATGACCATGTATTTTTCACTCGAATAAGAAAGATACTTGTAGTTAATATGGCCAAATATTTCATGCCAAATCTTGCTTGCTTCATTAGAATGAGTAAGAAGAGCATAGGGGTTTGAGTAGGGTAGAAAATGGGAAAACTTGTATACCTTCAAAGTGTGATCAACAAGACCTTTTTCTATGCTTTACCATTTGAAATATCAGTGATTTCAAATTCATTGGGGCAGAAGATGAATTTCTTTGGAGACCCATTGTCAGTCATCTGATGCACTGACAAGATATTAGAGGAAAGACCTAAAACATCCAACACACTATTGAAATTACCATGGTCAAGATCAATCCTACCCTTTCCCATACTATCAGTCAGAGAGTTATCTCTCAAAATTATTGGTGGACCTTTTGACATGTCAAGAGAAGAGAAGATCTCTTTTGTCGAAACCATAGGTCTGGAAGCTTTGAAATCAATGATGAAACTAGGTGAGCTTGAGATGCCAGAAACCAAGGCATGTACTCTCTCCTTGTCTTCTGAATTTGATCCTCCTTCCCTCTTCTTTGAGCAATCAGGAAGGGATATGTTGTTCTTCTCTAGGATTTGGGTCAACATGTCTATCTGATTTGTCATACAAGAGCTTTGAGGATGATAACTCTTACTGCATTATACACACTCTCTCCCTTTTTCTTATTATTCCGAGGGTTCTCCTTGGAGCCTAAGGACTCCTATTGATACTTTTCCTTGTATCTCTTTTGCTCAGGTGGATTTTTAGATTTTTTCTTGATTTTTGAATCCACCTTCAAATCTCCAGCAACCGAATCTTGGTCTTTGGAAGTTTTTATGCTTCCCATCATCACCAATTTATCTTGCTCCTGAGTGAGGGATTCCATGAAATAAACAAGATTAGGAATCTTCCAGGTTCGAGATGTCAACTTAGCGGCATAAAAGGTAAAAAAAAACACTGAATATTTAGGACCAATCTTTGAGAGAATGGTCAAAAATAGTTTCTCCTCCTTATTTTCAATCCCACATTGTTTTAACTGCAAAACAAGGGCCTTAAACTTGGTAAAATAGAGTTGCAATTATTTGAAGCTACTAGGATTCAAGGAGATCAATTCATTCTCAATTTGTTGTCCTCTCATCTTATCTGTCTTTCCAAAAAGCTCTTCAATATTCTCCCACATATCTTTAGGATATGTTAATGAATCAATATGGAAGAGGAGGTCTCTTGAAATACTCAGACACAAAACACCATAGGCCTCATCCCTCCTGTTGTGCCATTTGATTTTCTCTACAGCTTCATTGGGATTTACCTTAGAAGACATGGTAACCCTATAGAGACCTTTCTCTCTCAACAATATCTCCATCTCATCTTCCCATTCAAATAAATTGAATGGAGTCAAGATGATCCTTTGAAATTGGTCCATATCTCAGCTCATATGCCCTTTAGTCAGCAGAATGCGGTCCTAGTCAGTGATGTCAAACCTGTAATAAAAAATTGGAATGAGAGAAATTGGTCTACAAATGCTCTGATACCATGTGGAAATTCAACCCAAGAGATAGATCAATTACACTAACAAAATTGCTAATCAAACATGCAAAATTCACACAAAAGGAGACTGAAATTGGAGCATAACTTAATCCTGTATTGAATAAGTGTACATTATCCAACCATATGAAGTAATAGGCTGGTCAAATATATAATTACATGAGATATTTGAAATTACTATTTTTTTATTCGAGTTGCTCAAAAAGCAGGCTTACTAAAACAAGTCAAATCCCCCATAGGTGCGAAAAGGACTTTTCAAATCCATGAGTATCCTCATGAATTAGATAAAGAAAGTGGGAAATATAATATGTTGTGGAAATAAAACTCATTCATTCTTTTGTATGGATAAAATGAAGGAGGATGATGTGGTCAAAAAACATGGCAAGTTCCCTTAGACTAGCTTTTCCTTTATGCCTTAAAAGAGATGTAAAGCAAGGAAGCTTTCAGAAAAAGAAGATATGCGATTTAAGGAACCAGGAATAAAGAAGACATGATAAATATTTTTCTAGGATGATTCCAAAGCACTCCATGACCCATTTTATCAAGTATTGACTTCTAGGAACATGTAGAAGTCAACTAGCATAGAGAGGGAATATAGGATTCTAGGAATAAGACAAAATTGATTTAATCAATGTAAAATATGGGTAACTATGGGTTGATTATTCCAACAAGAAGCATCTTGATCCCCCAATAAGTGAGAAATTTATTTTGTCATCATGGTACGCTGATGTCATTTTCATCTTATAGCATTTGCAGGCTCCACAAGACATGGATAAAACTAGAGCCATATTCCTCAAGCAGAAAGCAACAAGGTTCTGCATCCTAAACAAAAATTTGTATTGGAAAGAGCCAGGGGAATTTTTTTTGAACTACATGGAAGAAAATGAGCCCAAGAGATTCATTGAAGAATTCCACGTAGGGGAGTGTGGAGGGAACCACTACTATAAAACCATGGTAAACAAAATTATGAGGGTGGGATTCTATTGGCCTAAGATATTCTCCGACAACGATAAGAGAGTAATGTTTTTCCATAAATGTTAGATATTTGAAGGAAGAAGAAAATTGGTGTCATTTCCTTTGAAACCCATCCCAGTTGAAGCTCCTTTCCATCAATGGGGACTATATTTTATCATATAGATTAATCCTCACCCTTGACAATACCACAGGTGGATCCTATCTGCCACCGATTACTTCACAAAATGGATTGAGGCCATCCCCATAAGACAAGCCACTGAAATAATGATCATGCAGCTTTTAGAGGAGCATATATTGTCTAGTTTTGGTGTTCCCTAAAAATAATCACTGATAATGCTCCAGCCTTTAATTTAAAGAATATCATCTCTTTCTATTAAAAATACCAAATAAATATGGGGCATTCCATGACCTACTACATAGGTTATTCACTCAGTGAATCCATTTCATCACACCTTCATTCATGGGATATTAAAGAATACCCCTAATTTCACTAGATATTGTTAATTACCTACAAAAATGCTACTGTTGAGCCCCCCTCCCAATACATATTTCTAATCTAAAACAATCCCATTTTTATGATATATTCCGTATTTTTACAAGAAACCCCCTTTTATATCCCCCAATACCTATAAACTCTTCATATGCTACCCCTCACCCCCTTCCAATACCTACAATATATTGAACTTATTTTTCACAATTAAAAACCCCCCATTTATGAATGAAATTGATATGATACTCATAAACAAAGTGAATCCCCCATGACCTACTACCCCCATGTAAATGGATTGGCAGATTCTTCAAACAAGAGTCTCATGAGGATCGTAAAGAAGCTGTCACAGGAAAATAAGAAGGCTCGGAACACTATGCTATTCAATTCTTTGTGAATAGACAGAACTAGCGTGAATAAGTCTATAGGAACCTCACTGTTCCAGGTGGTCTATGGTTCAGAGGTAAATTTTCCCAACTCCTGGAGCTTTCCAGTAATGAGATTGTTGCAAGTAGAGGATGTTGAGACTCACCCTACTAAAAGGAGGATGTATCAGTTAGTTGATCTACAATATCAAATGGAGCATATTTTCAATAGGACCAGGATTTTCCAAGACAAGATGAAAGAGATTTTAAATAGAAGAACCAAACTTGGAGATTTCCAGATAGGTGATGTGTTGTTGCGGTGAAATGCACCCCATGAAGATAAAAGGAAGCATGAAAATTTTGACCACCTTTGGAAAGGCCCGTACAATATTTCCTACTTTAGAGGAAATAATGGTTATGTATTTGAATAAATGGAAGGGGTATTGTTATCTGGAGCTCCGGTTAATGAGAGGCTCATCAAACCTTAATTTTTGTAAGAAATTTGAGTCCCATTGTCATTGTATATACCATTTTATTTTGTCTTTTCAAATATTGCATGTGTGGATGGCCATGTGACAATATTTAAATCCCAAGGTGAAGGTAGTAAGGTCTTCAAGGGATGCCATCATCAAAGTTTTTCTTTTGAGGAAAATTTTGGAGTTACAGGAAAGGTTTGGGCAACCCAATGGATAATACACATGGCATACATAGTTTTTTATACTGCGCAGGGAGGACATCATTCCCGAGTTTGAGCTGTTGTTAGCACTTGGCTTGCAAAAGTGCTAAGATTTTGAAGGGGACCAGCATATGGTATTAGCCCCATCCCGAGATTGAGGGACAACAATTTGGACAAGTGAAATTGAATAGCTAAAACCCAAAGAAACATGACTAAATCCCACAAACTCATGAAATCAATGATGCAAGTGCATGACCAAGACAGATCGATGGTAGGAAAGGACCAATTTCATTGACAAGTACATGCACAATCCATTAAACTGTGAAGGATCACAAAACTCATATCTCTCTCAAGCATCTATGCCCATGATCCTCCGATTCTCACGATCTATGGAGGGAATCAGATTCGCAGTCACAACATGTGCAGTAGTTAAAAAGATAAAGCATTGCGAAGGGGTAATATGGCCCATGATTATGAACATGCAAGATTTGACGATGCACCTGATCCATGGTGGAAATGGGTTTCATGAGTTGAAATTGCATGATGTTTAACAAAGGATTTGGTTGTGAAATGCTTAGGGGTCCAGCATCTCACAACAATAGAGATCTGACGTGGTCTGGATCAAGGGCGTAGAGGGTGTTTCTCGGTAAAAGGTGTGAAGAGGTTAATGTGGGGTACGATCATGAAATCATGTAAAGGGTCACAATAGGAGACAACTCATCTCTATGATCAAGATTAATGTCATGCACCGCAAAGTATGAAGGGGAAAATAGGTCATCATGGATACAAGGCTCAGTTAGAGTATGGGAGAGATTCAATGATGTGGGTAATGCTTCTGAAACTGAAAAACCATTGGGAGGATTCTAGATGTCACCATCAGAGAAAGGAAGCGTGTTGCTCTTATTCTGTGTTTCCATTTTAGTCCCATAATGGCCACTACATTGTAAGGCCTATTTTTGGTAAAGAATCATTGAAGGCTTACCACCTCAGAGAGTCATTAGTATTTTAATGATTAGGCTCTATTTCTGGGTTGGTCCCAGGAGCCATGGCATTACAAATATGTCCTCAATCGATGAGGAAAGGGTTGGAATTTTCATTCAGAAATCATTCTTCTCTCATTTTGTCTCTGTAACTGTCTTGGAAGTATTAATGAGAAATATTCTCCTCCATTTTTTAGATTCATCACAGTGGTCGCATTTAGTCTTTGTTTCATGTTTATCAATTTCATTTTTTTGCATTTATGATAATTCACTCTAGATTAGTGTACAAGGAATTCTCTCTCAGTTAAGCGCTCCTCATATCCGATGCTATATTTGTGATTGTGTTCTTGTAAATGCTTTATAATTCATCACCTATGCTCCACTACATATACCAAAATTTGTTGTTTATTCTACTAAAGGTGGTGCAAGAGATTCATCCACAAACAGGTGTCTCTTGCTTCGTTGGGATTTTCCCCTTACTAACCTTTCAAGATATTTAACTGATTGTGCCGCTTACTATGCTTTAGAATATTAAGTAAACTATTTTTCTATTTTTTTCTAAAATACCCTTGATTGTTGGGTATTTGAATCCATTTCCCAATGATTTTCTTTTCTATATTTTCTTCCATTTTTTAAAGCTATCAACGCCTTGTTACCATTAGAAATATAGCCTTCTATGAGTTTTCCAAAGCTTTATACATGTGTTTCTTTCCTCTGTGACACAAGACAGCCCTCTATAATTGTATTGGCTAGAATATAGTATAAAGTTGGTTGAAATGGTTACCCCTTTGACTTACTGTAGCAACCATGGGAAAATTACAGGGTGCTAACAGAAAGAAATCCATTGTTTTATTCAAAAAAGTTTGAGTGATCCTTGTTAACTTTGGATGAATCAAATATTTTTGGTTGAAACCTAGATACCATTTTACTATTTGTGCAAAGGAATATTCAAGCAAAAATAACTCATAAATTCTATATTTTCTAGCTTGCAGTGGGTTTTTTATGCTCTGTTTTTATTTCAATTTTTAACTCTGCATGTTTTCCATAAACGTTTGTCAACCCAATCTGTAAAGGAAATTTTTTAAGATTGCTATTGTGTCTCTATTGAATTCAAACTGTGTTTTTTTTATATCAACCTCTACTAAAAATGTATGCTCTCGTATTGTTCCTTTTTAATGCTAGTAGTAATGAAAACAATTTGCACTTACCTTCGTGTAAGCGATTCATTCCCAAACACGCTCCTGTGCCCAATTGCACACCCAATATCCTGGGTATTTCTCAAATTTGTATAGCCTTCAGTTTTCGATTAACATCCCGATGAAATTCGTATGCTAACAAATGAAATTTTCAACAAACCATTTGTTTTTCCATATGTCTTTTATGCAGACTCAGTCATCTAAACAATGTGGGTTCAAATATCAGTTTGTAGCGTTTCCAAAGGTCAGGATGGAGGGTAATACCAAAATTCGTGTCTTTTAACAAATTGGAATTGGATATTTCATTCTAGCTGAAATGCATCTAAAAGCTAACGATATTACCCCTGCATTGAAAGAGTTTGTCCATTCCTACCCATCACCTGCGTACTTAGAAAAATTCATGGAGTGAACAAATGATGAATGAGGATGTTTTGATCATACATATGTCACTTATGAGTTTCCATTCCCTTATTTCATCATCATTACTCTTTAAATCATATCCTCTCTCAACATGAATTTTATTTATGTTAAAAAATATTCGTTATTACTTTTAGCCTATGCATTTTCCTCAAAATTCTTAATGCATAGGTCAAACTTAGAGCATGTTTTTATTACTAAGCATGATTTATTGAAGATTTTTTTTAGGTTAAAATCCATCAAAATTTCAAATTCTTATCACTTTGGTTTAAACAGCTCCTCCTTGTGATTCCTTATGATCAAAATAAGTGGAGTTGCAGTATGCCTGAAATGAAAGAACCTTCATTGGAATTAAAACAAATCTTTTCATTCTTCTTGATCACTTTTTTTTTATTCCTAAGGGTAATGGAATGAATCGGTAAATGGTCAAGGTTGTGAAGGTAATATGTATGTTGTCACAACTAAAAATGAAGAGCCATGCAAAATTTTAAAACATTAAAATACAATTCTTACAACCTTGTTTATTGCTCCTATGTACTTGTCATACTACTTTGATGTAGTTGGCTTGGATTCAAATGACGTAACTAGATTCGATTGGAATGCTGCTATAAAAATATTTAAATTTCCTTACTATGATCTTCAAAAACTTTTGATGTTATACAAATTTGATGAAAAATATTTTCAGTTCCCTTTGCTTGATGTCTTTTTAGGTCCCATTGCTAAGCTATTTGATGTGCTTTCTCAGGTCCCTCTACTAAGATCGACATTATTCAAGTGAAATGATAACATATGTAGAATTTATTTATTTATTTAATTCTAAAAGAACTTAGAATTTTTATTTCCAAAAGAACTTAGAATTTTTATTTTCAATGCCTTCTTTCCAGCCTTATTTATTCACTTTCCCTCAAGTATTTTCGATAAAGAAATTATTTATTCACTAAAAAAAACTTGTGATGTGCAAAAGGTACTTATAGGTTGGAAATTGACTGAAAACCAATACATATACTTTTTTGAAGAATTCTCATTGGCCAATGTTACTTGGTTTTTCAATGAGAATTATGGTTTATGTTGTGCTAGTTGTCGGGATTTTCACAGCTAACCCCTTTTTTCTTCTCTTTTTTTTCCATTTATATATATATATACTTTTTTATATTTTTGTATTCTAAGAGGAATGTGAAGGAGACACAGGAATGTGTATTTCCAACACTTCCATTTCATGTTGTTGAGATATATGCTAATTTTTATTTTTTTTTACTGGTTTATTATAAAGCTTTAACAGATGTCCATTGACTATCAATTACCTTTATTCAGATCTATTGTTTGAATTTTGACTGAGCCATTGTCATATATCTCTGAAATTTCATATGGAACAAGCCAATAAGTTCTGAATTTCTTGGTAAAATTTTTAAATTTTGAGTCAAACAGCAAGGCTCAATCACCTTCTTTGAACTATTCTTCTTGATAAATTTATCATGACATTGTGCTCTTTGTTGTTGTACCAAAATATTTTGTTCTACTACTGCTTGTCTAATTTCTTCTAATTGATTCAATTGCATGGCCCTTTCGTCCTTAGATAGATCTATTCCTAGATCAACTGCTAATTTGAAAGTATGAATTTGAAATTCAATTGGTAATTTTACTTTCTTACCATCGACTAGTTGATAAGGAGTGAAACCGATATTACTTTTCCAAGTAATAATATGTTCCCATAAATATTCATTAAGCTTACTTGACCAGTCTTCTCTATGCAACTGAATTTTTTTGGTCATAATTTATTCCGAAGTTTTATTAGTAGAATCTACGTGTACATTGGCTTAGGATGATAGGGTGTTGATTTTCGATGCTTAATTGTGTACTTGTCTGCTATATCCTATACCAATTTAGAAGTAAATTGGTCTACTTGATCAATGACAATTTCTCTAGGAACTCCAAATATTACAAATATGTATTCAAAGAGGAAGTTGAATATTGTTTGTTATGTTTCTCTTGGCAATGCTTTGGCTTCCACCCATTTTGTACCATAATCCATACATACCACAATGTACCTTTTTCTTTTTCATGGTGGATTGATAGGAATGATGAAATCAAGATCCCATTTCTCAAATGGATCTATGAGAACTTGTGGCTGAAGTGGCATTTCATCATATGGTACTAGTCATCCCATCCTCTAAAAATTATCACAACTTTTGACATATTTCTTGGAATCCTTAAAAATAGATGGCCAATAGTATCCCAAGTTAAGTATTTTGTGTGTTGTTATTTTATCTGCAAAATGGCCACAACAAACATCATCATGACAAGCTTTTAAAATTTCTATATATCATCTTCTCTTAAAAATATTCTAATGATGATATCATATCATGTGTAGAAAAGATCTCCATTAATACATGTGTATCTAGCGCTTTCCTTAATTATTCTTTTCTTTTCTTTTGATGAAAAAGATGGAGGTAATTTTCCAAATGATAAATAGCTATCTATATCAGCATATTATGGATTTATCTCTAAAATGGAAAATAGGTGTTCATTAGGAAAATTAAATGAGACAAGAAAAATATCATGAGAATTATTTAATCGAAATAATAAATCTACCACTTGATTTTCCCTTCTAGGTCTATCTAGGATAGTAATGTTAAATTCCTGCATTAATAAAAACCATGTTGTTATCCTGCAATTAGTAATAGGTTTGTTCATTAGATATCTTATGGAAGAATGGTATGTATGTATGAAGACTTCATAACTAGTGATGTAGTGATGAAATTTGTTCATAGCATGTACTGCTACTGACATTTGCTTCTTAGTGATTGTGTAATTTAATTCTGCAGTGGTTACATTTTTTCTAATAAAATTGAAAAACATAAGTCATAAGATATTGTTTTTGACCCAAATATGTCCCTATTGCAGTATTTGATGCATATGTAAAGATATGAAATGGTAAATCCCAATTATATCCCCTTAAGATAGGTGTTGATGATAGATTTTCTTTGAGCTACTCAAAGGAAGTTTGACAATTACTATCCCAATAAAAATGTACATCTTTTTCCAGTAATTTGAATAATGGAAATACTATTTTACTAAAATTTTCAATGAATCTCCAATAATAGCTTGCATACCCAAGAAAACGTCTGACATCTTTTTTATTTATTGGTTCTGATAAATTTACAATGATTTGTATTTTTGTAGGATCCCCTATAATCCCTAATGATGAAACACGGTGACCTAATACTACTCCTTTAGTTAACATCATGAAACAATTTTCATTAGTAAGAGGAAAATTCGATTCTATGCATATTTTTAAAATGATTTCGAAATTTTTCAAGGAATCATCAAAAGTGTTTCCATACACAGAAAAAACATCTATGGACACTTCTACACATGCATGTATTAAATCAGCAAAGATATCCATAAATTCTCTTTGAAAAGTAGATGGAGCATTTTATAAGCCAAAAGGTAATACCTTATAAGCATATGTACCCCAAGGACATGTAGAAATAGTTTTGTCCTGGTCTTTCAATGTTATTTTTATTTGATTATAGCCACTAAATCATCTAGGAACGAAAAACATATTTTCCTAGCTAGTGCATCTAGGACATGATCTATGAATGGCAATGAAAAAGAATACTTAAGTTTTTCCTTGTTTAAGTCTCCATAATATACATAGATTCTCCATTTTCCATTTTTCTTAGGTATCACAAGTAATGGAGAAACCCATTGACTATCATAAATAGGGTAGATAAATTCTACCTTTAATAATTTTTGTAAATGTTCTTGAACTATCTCTCTCATCATTGGATTAATTCTTCATTGAGGTTTCCTTAGAGGTAATATATTATCATTTATTTAGATATGATGAGTACATGTTTCAAGATGAATTCCCGGCATATCAGTGTATTCCCAAGATAATTATTTTTGATATTCATATAATAATGCAATCAATTATTATTCTTGATATGGTTCAATATTTGCACCAATATTCAAATATTTCCCAGGATAGATTTCCATTATTTTTCTTTGAGCATTTGTTATTGAGATAACAGGAAAAATATTGTTAAATTATGATCCTAAATAATTGATTGTGCAATTTTTCTGAAAATTTTGTCCTAAAATTTGATTAGCAACAATGGTATTTTATGTTTCTCAATTGTTCAGATATATATAGTTTAGATATGAAATAGTCTAATAAATCTTATTTATTTTCCTCCCTGAAATCAAAATCTTAATTAATACTTAAAATAGGTTGAATTGTTGCTTCCTATTGTTGTTTTGTTTCATCATGACATGATAGTTTGTTTAATACAGAAGGTATTTGAGCAAGAGGATAAAGTGAAACATGTTTCCTTTTAGCCCCACGTGAAATGACCATATTCCATGTTCTACAACCAATGAAAGCATTAGTTGTGGCAAACCAAGGTCTTCCAAGACGTAATGTGTGTCCTCCAAAATTAGTTTTGGGTTAAAGAACAAAGAAATATACAGGATATTCCCAAATATCCAAAGAAACTATGATATCTTCAAGTATACCTTATGGCACTACCTTAGATCTATCAGCTAGTTCTAATATTCTAGTGGTTGGTCAAAGATTTTGTAGATTCAAATATTTTATTGTTTCTAATGCCATCACATTGATAGTTTCACCTAAGTCAATTAATGTTTTAGGAATTGAAAAATTGTTGATAGTTATTGTTACCATTGGAATTCCTAGATCAAGATATTTTTCAATCAAAACAGTATTTGACATGAAGCGTGTTAAATTCCCAGTCACATGAATTGTTGGTGGATATTTATTTATTTTTATAGTTTTATTTAAACATAATTGCTTGATTTGTTTTGTATATATTTGAATATCTTTAATAAACGAAATTTCACATAGATATTATTCAATTCATCTAGAACATCAAATTCAGGTAGAGAATTTGGTCATCTTTTTTTAACTAACCTCTACTGAAAAGGAGGTGTTTGGGTCATTATTGTTTTACTTTTTCGAATTTGATTGTTTATGTGTAAATTTTCTGTATTGGATTTTTCAGGGATTTTGTCTTCTTCTAGTTTCTCTTCTATAATAATAGAAGAATCCTTTTGTAATGTTTTTCCAGACCTTAAGTGGATATTTTTTATTGGAAGGATTGAGTTAGTAGGGAATGATGTTTCTTCATCAATGATATACATGGGTTTTTCCACTTTATTATTGTTATTTTCCACTTGACTGGGTGGTAAATGAGTTGGTCTGGGTGGGGGTTATTTAGATGGTAGCTAGAGTTGTGTAGGTTTGGTTAGTTGTGGAGCAGGTATTGGTTGTTGAGAAAATGGATTTTTTGGTTGATTTTGCTGAAATTGTTGATAAGGAAAATATTGTTGAGGATATGGTTTTTGGTATGACTATGGGTAGCATTGTTGATATGGTTGTTGGTAGGGTTGTTTTTAGGGTTGTTGGTAGGGTTGTGGGTATATTTTATTCCCATAAGAATATCCTATCCAACTTTGAGAAGGTTGGTTTTGATTTTTTTGAGGAATCCAAGTCTTCCAAGTTATAGGAGCATTCCATGAATTTTGAACAAGATATTAATAATTTTGAGAAAATTTTTTGTAGGATTCTGAGACATACCTGAAAAAGGTGGTTTCCAAGGTATTTTTGGTGCTAAGTAGTAAAGTGATTACATGCTTTGAATTTCTTCCTTACGAAATTCCTGCAATTCCTTCAACCTAGGGAAATCATCAGTGCTATGATTTTTTCTATAAAGTGTGACAAATTTGAATATTGTCGAGTGGACATTCTTTTAATGGATGATTTTTCCTACACTTGGAGGGAAAAAACTGATAGTAATTGGTCTTGTTTTTCTTTTATTTTTCTAGTTTTCAATGTCTCAACCTATGTCTCTAATGAACTTAAAATATCAGTTTCAAAATATTCCAATCAAATTCCAAGTTCAACTCTTGTTATACCCTTTATAGCTGATTTTGTAATTTTAGAAATAACATCTCTTTTTCCAGTTTTGTCCTTGCCTATTAAGTATTTTTGACATAGTTTTGTTATTCCATCAAATGGTAGGTAAGAAATATTTCCTTTTCCTATTACATTATAACATCAAGATATGCATCCTGTAAACCTTTTAAAAATATTTTTTGAGTGATTTCAGGATTCAAAGAACTATGTTTATATTTTTTCAAGTTGTGTAGAAATATTTCAAGATATTATTCTAAAATTGCATCCTCTTGATGAGACATGCTAAAAATATCATCCTTTGAGTCTTTAGTCATTGCAATATGCTTGATATTTCTTGAGGAAGTTTTTTCTCATGTCATCCCAATTGGTTATAGTATGTTCTCTTAGTCCCATGAACCATTTTAATGCAACTTGCTTAAGAGTAGCGGGAAAGAGGTGCAACTTCTTTTTATCGCTAGTATATCCATAGGTACGGCATAAAATGTCAAATTCAAATAAGAATGGATCTGGATCTTCAGAATCCATTCCATAAAACTTGGGTAGAATAGATGGTGGAATAGTTTTCATTTTCACCTCTTCTCCTAAAATGGAACTGGTCTCTAAGATTAGAAATATGAAAGTAGTTTCTTGTTCTTCATCTAGTCTCCCAATTCTTTCATATTCTCTTCTCTTAGCTTCATTTTCCATTTCTCTTCTTCTTCCCTATTTCTGTCATAATCCCTCTGTTGTTTTGTAGTTGGTACTCTCCTTGGAATATTGGAAGCTTCTTCTTCATCCATTCTAAAAAATTCAGCAGTTAAGGTTTCTTGATTCCCAGACGTATTTTCCAATTCCTCTCTTGACATTTCACTATGGATGAAAGGTAATTTCTCAAATTGTTCAAGAATAGGATGTGTAGAATGTGTTACTCCCTATATTTTTTCTATTTTTACTTCGTGATCCAACAATATATTTCTATCAATAAGAGTTAACCTTTATATTGAACATTGTTTTTCCTCTAATTCTTCCAAAGTAACCTTTCCAGTAGATGTTCTAGTGAGTTCAGATGTAGATGTGCTTGCTCCTAGTGATGTTTAATTAGTTTTTGGTGGGTTTTGTCTCATGAATCTACCTTTATCATCTCATTGTGTGACATAAAGAAAAAATAACTAAAAGTACAACTAACATCTATGCTTATAATATTTTTATATATGAAAATTTACCTATGAAAGTTTATTTCTAAATGTTCTGTCCCGACAACATCAACACAAAAAATGTTCCCCTAATCTATAGATGTAAGCTAAGGAATGTAATTTTAAATGTCAATATGGTGTTTTTAAACTTATAATAACATAAAAATATATGAATTTATATCTAAACCTAGTATAAAGGAAATAAGTGCAAAATGACTTGAACATTGTAGGTTTAAGAAGCACTAAATTTCCTTACAAAAGGTTTTATCATTAGATTTATTAACATCCATCATCCTTCTTCTAATTTAATATTCTAAATATGAGATATTAAGAATTATAAAGAATCACAATAATTATCAAAATCATGTTGTTGAAGAAAAAATTATATCGAATTGTTTTACCAGAAATTTGTTCACAGTATATGTTAATGTCACAACACTTAACAACTAAACGTGTATTTTAAAAAATTATTAAAATCAATTGATGCAACAAAAACAATGCTTGAATTATATGTTACTCTAGTAAATATAAGTTTGATGGCAATATACAAGAAATAAATTCAATTCATACCATTGAACAACAACAATAGAAGAGGGAATGCACAAGCTTGGCAAAAGGGGCCCTCCAATGTGTTGCTTGCAGACTTGATTAGACCATAATGTATATACCCTTAATATATATTGATAAATACTTCAAAAATCATGATATATATCAATTGAAATAGATTTAACAATATGCAATTTCTATTCAGTCACAAAACATAAATTCCAAAATCAAGTCATCAAACTATATGCATTCTTGAGGTATTTATACAAAGTGTTTATAACTGTAAATTGTAAAATTTATGCTAATATGAGAATGATATCCTATATTTCCTCTTATAATTTTGAATACATATTATATATCCACAAAAATAGGAAAACCCCCACGAATTCTCAAAACTCCAAGATTCTATGCTAGAAAATAGGGTTTTTCCTGTACATATGGTGTGATTTGACCAACATTGACCAGAAAACTGGAAATATAATATCATCAATCTGATAGATATTCACCTATCCTTGGACAATAGGGAATATTATACATGTATCAAAACGCTCCTAGTTGTATTGTAAGTATGCAAATCTTGGAGAAATTACGGGAGGTTGCAAAATCCTGTAATTTCTGCTAAAATTTATTTTTAATGCCTTAAAAATTGTGAAAATTCAATTCATAGAAAGAAGTGACAATTATACCTCATGTATTCATGTTTTAATTAAGTATGGATAAAATATGAACGATGTAGATGGTTTATGAAGGAAAATCATGGGATTTATGACAAAATAAACATAAAAAATGGTGACCAACACTGATGGCGGGACTATCATGGGGAAACATTAATAATATGGAAAGCCATATCTATGGTTCATATGATATATATATTCAATGTGGTCAATTTGGATCAACCATGGTAAAGTATATTCATTGATAGTTAAGAATTAAATTGTGTGATTCACAATGTAGTCCATGAGGATAGACTCTAGGCATTGATCTATTCAAGGGGTGATTGGGATAGAAGGAATTTGGGATATGGACTTATGGATCTATCTAGTCATCATCGTAGTGTATAACTGTGCATGACATTCAAATAGTTTTTGTTTAAATATGATTAATAATATGTTGATGAATGATTAGCTAGGGTCAATATAATGAAATAATCCATCATCTAACCATTGAGGGATACCTTGTAAAATATGTATATTTATAGTCCTACCATCCCGGAAAACTTAAAATTAATAGAGACATGACCAATTATGTTCAAATATTTTTATTAGAATCAATATACATTATTAGTTTCACTTAAAATATATTTTTTCAAGTGATCTCTCTGATACTCCCTATGTTCTCCTAATCATCAAATCCTTCCAATTACATTAATAGTTGAGTATAGGGTTCTCTCATTTCAAATCACCTAGAACACTCCTACAACTATGTCCTTGAGATATATGATATTTTTTTTTTAATCTCAGCATCCTTCTTTGTCTCAAACATAGGAAGGAAATTGACATTGGTATAGTAACCTAAAATAATAAAACCCCACTATATCTAGAATCGTATGGATTGTTCGAGGTAAAAAACCCTAATTATCAAGGATGAGTAATTTTATAGTTTTCATGTTTTATGTGGGATTCTTGATAGTTGGGAAACTATGCACCCTAACTTAGTTCTAATTGATAGTAGGGAAATGATCAATGAAAATGAGAATGTATCTTGAGCACATACTTCAAGCTCAATCTTTGATCTGGGTTTAAACAGATTGTATGCACATAGAGATTGGTTTATTTTTTGAAGGATGCATTTAATTTTCTTATACACAATCATAAATGTCGATGGTCATTGAATAGTTGCTATGAAATTTTATACACATGATTTGTTTGGGGTATCAATGCCAAATTTGAATGCCATACAATGGAAATAAATATTGGAATTTTTTTGTGCTAGGTATTTCCATCAAATGCATACTTTCCTTATTTTTTGTTTGATATTTTTTCATGGTATGTTGGGTATGCTTTTTGTTTTTTTATTGATGCTAAACATACATGCTATACTGTGGAACATTTTTTTGCATTCCTACTCAAGAGACATTGAAAATATGTCATGATCATTATGTTTAGTTGTCAAGTTTAGATCAATATATTACAATGCATGCAAACAACAAATGTTCTATAAATAGCAGAAATACTCAAACAAAGTATGTCGGACAAATGTGATCATAATTGATAAAAAGTAAAAATTGAAACAAATTGGCTAACAAAGGAAACCAGTTCAATATTTGTGCTTCAAAATATATTTGTTAATAGAAAACCATACCATTCAAGATATCATTGTACCTACCCTTTTATTTACCCTACAACCCCTCCTTTATTCACAAGGTATGATGAACATGAATTGAATGAAATACCTCAATTATGTGCCACAATTAAATAAAATAGCCATGTCAAAAGTTAACAGATCGGACATGTAGATCTGATGGGTTGACATGTAGTGGTATATACTCTGGCTAGTGTATAGCTATGCATGATAGTCAAATAGGTTTTGTTTAAATGTGATTAATAATATGTTGACGAATGATTATCTAGGGTCAATATAATGAAATAATACATCATCTAACCATTGAGGGATACCTTGTCCAATATGTATATTTATAGTCCTACCATCCTAGAAAATGTCAAATTAATAGAGACATGATCAATTATGTTCAAATATTTTTATTAGAATCAATATACATTATTAGTTTCACTTAAAATATATTGTTTCAAGTGATCTCTCTAATACTCCCTATGTTCTCCTAATCATCAAATCCTTCCAATTACATTGATAGTTGAGTATAGCGTTATCTCATTTCAAATCACCTAGAACACTCCTGCAACTATGTCCTTGAGATATATGAGACTTTGTTATCATATCATCCTGCTTTGTCTCAAACATACGAAGTAAATTGACATTGGTATAGTAACATAGAAGAATAAAAACCCACTACATCTAGAATCACATGGATTGTCAGAGGTTAAAAGCCCTAATTATCAAGGATGAGTAACTTTCAAATTTTCATGTTTTGTGTGGGATTCTTGATAGTTGGGAAATTATGGACCCTAACTTCGTTCTAATTGACAATAGGGAGATTATTAGTGAAAATGAGAATGTATCTCGAGAACATACTTCAAGCTCAATCTTCGATCCGGGTTTAAATAGATTGCATGCACATAGAGATTGGTTTACTTTTTGAAGGATGCATTTAATTTTCTTATACACAATGATGTCGATGGTTGTTGAAGAGTTGCAAAGAACTTTTATACAAATGATTTGTTTGGGAATTCTTGTTACTTTTGTATCAATGTCAAATTTGAATTCCATACAATGGAAATAAATATTGGGAATTTTTTATGGTAGGTATTTCCATTAAAGGCATACTTTCGTTATTTTTTGTTTGATATTTTTTCATGGTATGTTCGGTATGCTTGTTGTTTTTGTATCGATGCCAAACCTATATGCTATATTATGGAACATTTTTTTGCATTCTTACTCAAGAGACATTGAAAATATGTCATGATCATTATGTTTAGTTGTCAAGTTTAGATCAATATATTACAATGCATGCACACAACACATCTTCTATAACTAGCAGAAATACCCAAACAAAGTATGTGGGGAAAATGTGATCATAATTGATAAAAAGTAAAAATTGAAACAAACTGGCTGCCAAAGGAAACCAGTTCCATATTTGTGCTTCAAAATATATTTGTTAATAGAAAACCATACCATTCAGGATAGCGTTGTACCTGCCCTTTTATTTACCCTACAACCCCTACTTTATTCACAGGGTATGACGAACATGAATTGAATGTAATACCTCAATGAGGTGACACAATTAAATAAAATAGCCATGTTAAAAGTTAACAGAGAGGACATGTAGATCTGATGGGTTGACATGTAGTGGTATATACTCTGGCTAGAATTTATTCCTAGAGAATGTTTGAAACCTATTAAATTTGTGTTTGGACTCATTTTTATTTTTTAAATTTTGTCTTGTGGAGTTGTATTATTATTGTTTCTATTCAATAATAGATGAGGCCAATGGCATGGTTCTTTGCAGTACCTTCTTGAGTTTCCTTCCATTGTCAGGGACGTAAAGCAATATCCTTTTTAGATATACTAAGTAGAAATAATTTTGATTAATTCGTTTACATATTACCATTTGTAAAATGTCTTTTCATGTAATGAAAAAAAATTGCCAATGCGATGTAGTCGATACCTTCATAGGGTTCCTAGAACCTATCACCCATGATGTGCACATTTTTGACATACCTCAATAGTTTCAATGATAAATTAATAGCTAGTTAGGCCATCTTTTTTCTTAGATTGTTATTGTCTCATTAATTGGTATATTTGTTATTGTATATGAACATACCATAACTTCCCATAACTCGATATGTGTATATGATCATAACACCACCTACTACCTCGAATTAAATAACCTAATGGTTGTTGAAATTTCCTATTGTCCTCAAATCTATTTATGAAACGCCACATTTTCTAGGTTAACTATCCTAATACATCAATATGTGAATTGAAATGTTATTTTGCAAATGGTATGGTGTTTGCATTTTTAAAAAATACATTTCTTGTACCTATGTGTTGTCTTTGAGATTGGAGTCTTTGAATTGTAAGTATTTTTGTAATAATTGTTAACATATGCATCAATATTATGTGGTGCCTTGATACCATGTTTCCTTTTCTCTACACCCGGATAATAAACATGCCAAATTTTAGGAAAGTGTTGTTGAATGGAACAATTAAATCACATGGAGCTGAGAACATAATGTAAGGTATCCCAATATCTATGTCCAAATGTAAAAATCATCTTCTCCTTCTATGTTATAATCCCACTATAGTTTGTCGCATACATATAGATTCATTTGTTCATATGAAACCAACAACTTGATTAAATCTAAAATATATACATGACATTCTCAATAAATTACCCCTATGGTGTAATTTATTTTATACCTTTTACAAAAATGGTTAAAATTTATATTAAAATAGGTTGTTGGGTTTCCCCAAGAATATAGAGCACAAAATTAGTTGCAAGGCTTGGTTCAAATTTGTCTTACTATCTTCTTGAGGAAAAAAAACACAATTATCTTCTATAAAATTCATTTTTTCATTATTTCTTTCAAGATGATTTTGACCTAGGAAGCAAATCTTGTTGGCCAAATGGGAGCATCCTTGAAAATTCTCTTGTTTATGGAGAGCCATTTTTTCTAGAAATAAATTTAGCAAGAGACAACCAAGTTTTTCGAAGATAATTCTTAGATTGGAATTTTCTAAATTTGATAGAGATCCATGTTGAGAAAAACCCTTTTGAAAAGGAGGAGAATTTGTCCATTGAACCAATATTCCCTTAAATGATCCTCTATACCTCCTGAGAAAAATTACAGTTCAATGTTTCGATGTAGAGTGACATCATAGTGATGTCATCACCATTGGTGACACCATAGTGATGCCATTACCAAAGGGTGACAACATGTTGATGCTAAGAATCATTAGAAGCAAGGGTCATCGGTCATACCTTTTTTAAATGTGCACATGTGTCCAACCACCATCTAGAGGAAGGATCAGATGAACCTTCAAGAAATGTGTACACAATGTCAACCAAAATCCGAAGGAAGAAGCAACCAATCGTTACTAAAATGTTCCTCTGATATAAACCATCATCTCATGAAAATATAGGGATAACATTATTCAAATATGCACATTTTTACAACATCATATGGAGAAAGAATCGACTAGCCCTTCCTCCAATGTTCATGCAATGACAACCATCCTCTGGAGGAACAATTGGTTTATCCTTCATTAGATGTCAATATGTGGTTAACCATGATTTGGAGGAATGGTCGATTGACCTTTCTTCAAATATGCACAAGATGTCAACCATTATTGGGAGAAAGGGTTTCCTGAACCATCCTCAAGTGTACACCTGTTTACACCAATCAAATGGATGAATAATTGACATATCCATCCAAAAAATGTCCACATGTAGTTAACCACTATCTGGAATAAGGGTTGCTTGACCCTTCCTAAAATGTTAAAATTATAGGAAACAATCATATGGGGGAAGAATCATCCAACCCTTTCTCAAATTTCCATATCTTCTAAACAATTATTTGGAAGAAGTATCATCCTACTCTTTGTCAAATATTCATAGGTCATCAACCATGATTTGAAGGAAAGATTGGCAGAATCTTTCTTGATTGTGCACACTCCGACATCCATGGTCCATATGAAGAATAGATAGACCCTTTCTTAAATGTACATATGTTGGTTTTTCTTTTGTAACTAGGGGAATCGACAACTGTGGATGGGATGGTACTCGTGTTACATGTCATATTTCCTCAATTTGACCATTAAAAGTGTTGACCATGCTAAGTTCCTAGGGGCTCAAGTTGTTATTAATTATTCCTCCTAGGATAAAGTTTTACTAATAATTGTTCTAAGGCATGTATTTAATTTTATTTCATCAATTTTATTTATTATGCACAATAATGATGTGGAATTAATGCCTCCATGTCTGGAGGGTGAATTGGGTAAATCTAGTCAACTTTCCTTGGTAAAAATAAGAAAGTCCATGACAAAAGCAAGTAAGAGAATAAAGGGAAGTTTCCTAAAAGTAGAAAAAGAAGAAAGAGGTAAACGCAGGAAAGTATTTCAAAGGGGAGGGTACAGTTTCCTCTTATGGAGCTTAGAAAATATGTAAGAGAAAAGAAGGAAAAATTTTTAAGGAAAGAAGTTTCCTTATGACCCAGGAAAAGAAGAAAGTTGTCATAACTCAAAAGAGGCAAATTTTGACTAAGGGAGGGTGTAGTTTCTAATTGTGAGGGATGATTTGGAATTGGAAATAATTTCACATGGTCCTACTTGCCTAATTTCCCAAAGGGGGAACGTTTGCTACTAGGGTTAGGTCACCCATGGGGTTGACTTGCTCTCACAAGTCAGCATTGGCCTCAACTTATTAAGCAGGTTATACATAAGTCTATAAAAGATAAATTCAAACCAATTGCTTCAGTTTGGTTGATGATTTGATTGTTGAATGCTTATGTAAACATTACTTCCGAGTGTTGTGACTCAGACTACTGGGAGGTGAGCCCCATCCTTCCATTCCCCTCTCCTTCCATCCCCTTTTCTTCCATTGCAGGTGTGGAGCACTAGATTGCATGAATTGAAGGATTTAAAGATTTATTTGCAGCCTCCATCAAGTTCAGGTCCATATCCAATGAAGCTAGGGATTCACTTATGCTCACAGCTCTTGCTAGTCATTATCCGGGCCTCTTGCCCCTTGTTTTTGGAGTATCCTTGTAATGGTCAGTAAATGATGTAATTTATATTCTATAGGTTCATATTATTCTGCAAATTACATGTATCAGATTGAAAAATATCTTCCCATAAAGATTCTTGTCTTCAGTATTTCCTAAAAGGCCTATTTTAGCAATGTATGGGGGAAATTGAATAAAAATGAGTGCTATAACGAATATGCTAGGTTGGGGAAGTAATTTAAGGTATTTTAAATATTAAATAAACTAATATTTATCCCTTTTATATTTCTCATGTTTTATAGAAATTCATTTGATATGATTTAACCTTTTTTTTAGACCCTAGCTAGATTACTAGCTTTTAATAACTAGTTATGGTAAAATTGATGTAAAACTATTTATGTTAACTCAATATGAGCTCCGTTAGTTCCCATGGGCCACTAACAGGAACAAATTCTCATATAAAACTCCATAACCATTTTTATTTGGTTCTGTACCACCCTTTTGGATCCTCCTCTGCGTAGGGTTTTCCTTGGCCAAAACTGCCGTAAAACCCTAAATTCATCCAAAACTTCTCAAAACCTTATAGAATCTCTGAAAACTGTATAAAAAATTTATTTATGCTATATTAAGGATGGATCAACCCTTTTCAAGTTTCCATAAGCCCCTGCTTGAAACAAGCCTAACTACTATCCTTAGTTGCACGGTTTGGCTTCCCAGAAGCGTGGTAGTAGGTTTCCGCAGTGCGGATTCTAAAACCTAAATGGAACCAGATATAAATGTGTTATGGGAGAGAAAATTGAATTTTTGAAATATCTTTGTTTTCTGGCCACTAATCACTCTTGTCCTCTGCAAAATCTCCCAAAAGAAACCCTTGTTTTTGCCAATCCGAAAAGGCTCTGTGTGAACCCCTTAAATTTCAGAATTATTTAAGAAAAATTACAGAATTAAAGTGTGCAGGACTATACACCAGACTTAGGACATTACAGTGGTATAATAGCACTTTCCTTGGCTCATCCTGTGGAAAGTAACTCTCAGTGGAAAAGTAGCCCAGTAATATCTTCAAGTTGCAGTTGTGGAATTAGTTCCATTCATGGGAGATTTAGAATTTGAGTTGCATGAAGAAGAGCATTCAAAAATGGATGATCAAGAAGATTTAATAATTTTGGTGCAAAGAACATTGAAAGGGCTGAAATATGTATCCCAAAGCATCATTCAGTTAGATCAAGAGACTAGAGAATTCCTTACCAAGCAGTTGGCAAGCAAACATGGAAAAGGGAGTAGTAGTGTCTCTCAGCATGAAGGAAATAAATATGGAGAGTCTATGTTTTAAAAAACAATAAAACATGTAGGTTCTTTGAATACCAATAATCCATCAAGAAAGGAACTAATTTGTTCCACTTCTTAAAGTAAACGAAAAGAAAAGAGGACCAAAAGTGAAGATTCATTAGAGCCATCTGTACATGGTTTCTTTGAGAGATTATTTGTCTTTTCCCCAAAGAGAGATCATACTATTTGCAGCATCCATGAGGATGATGTGTCACTAAATACTTCATCAGAAGGTGATGGAGAATATCCATGCACAACTAAAGATCTAACAGTCCAACATCTAGTTGTTGGTAATGTGGAAGGTGAAATGACTCCAAATTTATTTGTGGTTGATTTCAAGATAAGTGAAGAAGAGATGGGGTAGATTGATAATCGTGAGATATATTTTGGATCTGATCCCAAAGAGAAACACAATTCATATTTATATTCACCCCTTCAGCCTCACAAGGGAGAAAAAATTGAGCACATCTTAGTAGGGTGTGAAGCAGATAAATGGGTCAGTGAACAAGCCATCATAATTCCACCACATAAGGAGGAGAACATAACACATGGAGAGTTAGTAAATTGTGATTTTTATGTGTTATTTTGTAATTTTGATATGGAATCCACTTCCAGTGAAGAGTTCAAAATGGTTGAACCCCCTAGTGACGAGGTTCAGAATTCCGGTGTCAAAAATGAATGCCATATGAAGGATGAAACTTTGAGAGAATATCTTTCTGGTGCACCAAGGATGAATGAGCACTTAAATTGTAGCCCAAATTATGTTGTTGAGGAGTTAAAATATGAATGTATTGAGGAAACAACATATGGATCAGATTTCAAAACCTCAAGGGCATTGCATGAAATTGATCCAGTGATGGAAAATGAAGAGGAGGAACATCTACAAGAACCTCATCTTCTTGCAAGGTCATTGAAGATGGATGAACAAAAGATCCAAGAGGCCCTGAAAATTATCCATGACACTCATGCTTCAATCTCAAATATGTTTTGGGAATCTGCTTTAATGGAATACCTCCTTTGAAGCCATGGAGAACATCCAGAAAGCAATGTCCACAATCAAAGGTAATTTATCACAATTACTTTCAGATAAAAATGACATGTTTGAGCTTGTTGAGTTATTGTGAGAAGCATCACTACATGATGAAGAAATTATTTGCATATATGAATAAGAGAACTACAAGCTCAAAGGTGATTTGTTGGCCACCGAAGATTCTATGAGATACACTCAAACTGCCCTCTTAGAATCACAAATGAAGATAGAACAATTCCAACAAGAGTGGAAAGAATAGATTGAATCCTCAATCTTTCCTGAGAGTCATCCCTTTTGGGTAAATGGCATGGAGGAACTGTTACCACCTAAGTTGTACTTAGTGTTTTTTTATCAAGTGATCCTAGTGAACCGTACAAGGATAACTTGTTTAGACTTCAGAAGACCTTCAGTCTTTCTTCTGGGAAACTTTGTTGTACTATATCACATGTTCATACCCCCTTGGGGGAGTTGTAATAAATGTTCTAGAATGATAGTGTCTGTAAAAGACACGGTCTCTTAGACTTTATTTGTCAAATCCGATCATCCCAGGGTTTTTTTTCCCTTGGTTATTATTGGTTGTTGAATAAACAACTGATAATTTCTGAGTTTTTCACTCCATACCTCCAAAGTTGGGTTGGTTGGCTTGGAATTTAGGCCTATTGAGGTTATTAGACTATATGTGTCAATGTATAAACATTCTAGGCATCATGGTCGAGTCATACGAACATGTCTAAGTCCCCTTAGGGTTTTTCAACTTTTTAATTTTTTAAATTTTTTCAATGTTTTTTATTAAAGTTTAATTTTTCCAAAACTTAGGCTATTTTTTAATAGTTTAATTGGAAAAATTGGTTTTGTAATAAAAGTGGGCCAAAAAATTATTTTCAATCATGTAGGTGCTCATTTTCAAGATAAGAGCACCATGTAAACCCATGGACCCACTATTTCCTAGTTTTGAGTGATTTTCCATCACTTGGATCAGAAAGCCCCAAAAAATCAATTATTGATTATTTTAATCAATAAATTGATGGATAATGGAGCAAATCCAAAATCCTAAATCAGTGGATTCTCAACCGATTTGATTGAAATCAGTAAGATCTAAACTAGATTGATAGAATCTGACAAATCCTTGACTGAAGGAGGTGATTTGGATAGATCCAAAGTTGATATTTAGCATCCTTTATGGGGAATTGCACCCTCTCTCTCTCCTCCACATGTGTGGGCTCTCCTGGAAGCTATGTGGATTGTTGTGTCAGTCTGTGGGTTGATGTGTCAGCTCAATCAGCCCCACGATTGACAAGTAGGCTCAGTTCGGCTTCACATCATCATTAGTTGATTCTCCCTCTGCTACAGTGGTGTGTCTCCTTGGGATTTGTGCCCCCCTGGGCTGGATCTCCTATTTTTTGTATAAATAAAGCACAAGATGCCTCTTCCAAGCTAGTTAGAGCTAGATTGAGGAGCTTTTGGCTTTGTAATACTGCTATATTTTGTGAATAAAGAATCTTTGGAGGCTATACCATGTAGTGCATGTGTTTGTGTGGATTCTCAGTGTTATGCTGCTAATGTGGTAACTGCAATTTCTTTCCAATTTCTGTCCTACTTTCATTTTCTAACTTCAAGGATTTGGTTGAATCAAGTAAGCATGTAAACTAGTCAAGTTGGATTGCTTTCTCTTGTTTATCCATATGATGTATGCTCAAGAATTCCAATTATATTCTTAAATAAGATTAGTTTTGCATGATCTTTCATTTGTGTTGCTTTATACATCTATCTCTAGATCTCATGAGGTGTTGTGCAGGCTTGTGTTATCTAGTTGCAGGTTCTAGATTGGATGAAGGTGTGGATCAAGATTGATGCCATTCCTTATCCAATAAGATCAAGACTCTATCCCTCAGCACTCCACAAAAGGGCCTCCTTTCAGCTTGCTCCATTCAAGCAATGAGCAGACCTTCTCTCCTCTTCTTCTCATTTCTTTAAAAAAAATCAATATTTCGGTTACCTATCTCTCCCTCTTATGATTAAGATCTCATTCTAAGAATTGAATATATATTTTTATATCTATTTCATAAGAGTCTTGCTTCTTAGATCTATAATTTCATAAAGAATATAATTTCATAAAGATAGATCTAGGTGTAGGGATTGCCTTTTTTGCAAGTAGCTAAATCATAGATGTAAAACTTGCTCATAAGGTAGTTTCTTTTTTCGTTCTTTAAATATTTAAATTATCCAATAAAAGTGCATATCTCATTGGCTACCCAAAGAGAAAGCCAATATCCCAAGGAAATATTGCTTTCCTTGGTTCCTTTTGCAAAACTAGATTAGCCCCTTTTAACAATTTTTTACTTAGTTTTTATTTTTCGGTAACTAGCGTGGTGACCCAAAAAAATTTTAAAGTATGTTTCGGCACATTTGATTTTAATTGATCACTGTTTTTAGCAGGTCTTACAAAAAGGTAAGGATACTTTTCCCATTTTCCGACTCTTGGACGAACTAGAGCTTCTCGGAAGCTTCCCCCACCGCTGTGTTTTGAGTTTCGCTTGTTACAAGCTTGTTGTAAGCCTTTGGATCCTAGATAACAAGGACCAAAGTGCATCAATTTCAATTTTCTGATATTGTAAATTGCTGCTAATAAAAAGAGAAAAGTATTTTCGAATAGGCTCTTTCGAGCCTATTCACCATCCCCCCTCGAGGGATTTTCGTTTGTGTTATTTCTTACTTTTTGTTCATCTTTTTTCAATATAGTGTAGTTCTAATCTACAGGGTAGTATAATTTGATTTACAATCATTTCCATATTCCATATCTTGTGGTTTCAAATTAATTTTAATACTTACCCCACGACTTCTCGATTGACCCGCAAGGGGAAAGAGATGCATGGTAGGACTAATTAGAAAATTGACATTGTGTATATTTGATTCATTTTTCATCAACTGTTTCATCAACTATAATAAAATTAACCCATCCTTGATTCCCTGATTGAGATCCACTTGGATCGAAAGAGGTTCCTGGAGGGTTTTCTTTTTAACAAGAACACCTATCTTAAAATTTACTAAAATTGACAAGACTCCAGTGTGTATGCTCTGCACTTGGCTGCGGTTCGTCGGATTAGTCACGCCACATCAAAAGCACTTGAGTGGCTAGATTAATTAGTCCTCACCTCCCAAATTGACAAACCATCAGGCAAAAATCCAATGCCTCGAACGAACTATAAGCGGTGGCAAAATACCCAAAGGAGTGGGAACAACTGGAAAGTGACCTCGAGGCGCCGATCTATGTCACACCCTAACGGGTCCGTTATGAACAGTAGTCTTCGAGACTTTGTTCTATCCCATAAAAACCTTGCGGTAGCCGTGAAAGTTCACTTTTGGACATACTCCAATTACCCCTCGGGTATATCTAGAGTCCCCTTTTCGCCTAATTTAACTCATTCACATTCCACACTAATCTAAAATCTACCAAGATACATTTGCAAAACATTCATTCAAGCACATGCAAGCACATTATTTTCTTTGTTGACTCCATTTAAGGAACTGGTGATTTGTTTCTTTCATTTCTATATATATTGAGTGTCATTACTGTGATTATCAGCTTAAAATATTGCATCTTGTTATCTTTTGTTTCCACTGGTTAATTTCAAAACTCCTAAGTAACTCATTCAGTTTAAGACCATCACACTAAGTAATTAAACTTAGTAACTTAATAGGGCCTACCCCCCTTGGATTCATTAGGAGTTGAGCCTAAATGGAGGAGTCAAGAACAAGGTGATAGCCTTGACTTAAGACTTTCCCCGAAGGACACACCGAGTGGCTTGAAGATTTCTACAACGTGACTGAGGTGTGTGAAAGGTGGCAACTCGAACCTCATGATTGGGTGGACCATGAGGAGCATTCTATTTGGTATGCACTTAAAGAGTGTGCAGAATAGTTTTATGAGAACCAAGCAATTGATTTCTTTCCAAGGAAACTTGAGTTGTTCCTTGAAAACAGACACTCTCCCATGGAGGAGTGGGATGAGAGCACCCAATTTGGGGCAACCAATAATGAAAAATTTGCAGCCATAAGTCTGATTATTGAAGGTTGAAAAAATGTAAAGAAGGTTCATATTTCTTTCCCACATGTCCTAGATTCAGAAACACCAGTGGAGAATGAACAGTCGGTGAAAAAAAAATTATGGTTTTTATCACATGCACAACAGGGGGATCATGATTTGTCCCCATGGGAGATAGATCCTATTGCAGAAGAGATGGATCATTATAGATCATATAAATCAGCAAGAAATATCTTTGATTCATCCACTAGATGGTTGGATAAAGGAATCGCTGAAGAGGAAAATATGGAAGGTAAAATTTTTATGTCTTGTTGCAAGAAAATTGTTTTTAATATTGTTGATTTATCTATGATTCACAAGCAGTAGAAAAGGCATGTGTGTGCAGCCACTTTTGAAAAGAAGGCATTAGATATACACATACTTTCAATGTGTGGGTCAATTGATGTATTTTTGCACCCTTGGATCAATGGCAGAGAGTTGAGCCATTGGATGAAGATGGGAGCACCTATTGAGTTCCATAGAGACATATTTGAAATGAAGACCTTGGGAGGGAAATTTTTTTATTTCTGCAATAATTATTTTGTTGTGACTGACATTGTATTGACATGTAAACAGCAAGAAAGACTTATTTTTCAGCTATTATATACCTCCCATACACATGCACATGAGGTTCATTCTGATTTGAATGTGCCTGAGGAGTTTGAGGTCAAGAAATAACAAGATCAAGCACTTGCATGGTTTTGAAGAGATTATGAGTTGCCTCTAGGAAAATGTTGTACAATTTTGGAGGAGGCACATGATCAAACTATCACTCAAAACACTAATGGAGGAATTTGTGGAACCATTATCTTGATTGATGAGCATTGTAGGGATTTGTCTGACAATTATTCACCCCACACTATTATTTCAGCCACATCATGTGGGGATGAAAATTGGGTGAAAGGATCTTTTCTGTTGATGCCACAAGAGGAGCATGATACTTTCCATATTCTAGTTGAGGTATTGATGGTCAAACCATGTGGTTTGACAAGTGCATTAGTAGTAGCTGAATTATTCCCACCTGAATCACTTAGCATGAAATGTTGTTCGTCCATTGATTGGGTGGCTAGACACATGATTGAGATGTGTGCACTAGAGGGTAAAAATCTTGCTTGCATCAATGGAGGTACATTGGACACATCAAATAAATTGTATGAGCAAGGGAATGAGCATGTATGGATGCTATATGATGCTTTCAGTATACATGGAGGGGCATGGGATAACCTCTTGTGTATTCATAACAATAGTGACGTGAGTTCCAGTGCTAGCTTGCACATGGATTTTCATACTTTAGAGAGGCTGAAGATGATTTGGTCCCACATTAAGGAATTCCATGTCTAGTGGGAGAGTTTAAAAAATGTTCAGTTTGGCATGGGGAGAGAAGAGCTCCCAGTATGGTGGTATGATTTTCATAACCTCATTTTCCTCCTCTACAATGATAAAATTATGTTGTTTTTATTGATGGGTGGAAGGAGGTAGATAAAACCATGGGATCCAAGAATTCTTAGGAATGATAGAGTTCAAAAGGTGGTAGAAAAATTTGGGTCCTTACAGAGAAGCTAGTGGGATCTAGGAATTATACTCAGTTACTTTAACTGGGTTGGAAATTTTGCTAAAGGAAGTGGCATCGTAAAAATGGCTATGATCAAAGTGGTGCAACAAAAACATGGTGGAAAATTTTGCAACACTCTATGTTGCTTCTACTTAAGGACAAGTAGATTTGGGAGGGGAGGACTATCATATTCCCCCAAATTGACCATTAAAAGTGTTGACCATGCTAAGTTCCTAGGGGCTCAAGTTGTTATTAATTATTCCTCCTAGGATAAATTTTTACTAATAATTGTTCTAGGGCATGTATTTAATTTTATTTCAGAAATTTTATTTCTTATGCATAATAATGATGTGGAATTAAGACTTCCATGTTAGGAGGGTGCATTGGGTAAAGCTAGTTAATTTTCCTTCTTAAAAATAAGAAAGTCCATGACAAAAGCAAGTAAGAGAATAAAGGGAGGTCTCCTAAAAGTAGAAAAAGTAGACAGAGGTAAAAGGAGGAAATTAATTCAAAGGGGATGGAATATTTTCCTCTTATGGAGCATAGAAAAGCTGTAAGAGAAAAGCCCAAAAGTTTTTTAAGGAAAGAAAGAGTTTCCTTATGACCCAGGAAAAGCAGAAAGTTGTCATAACTCAAAAGAGGTAGATTTTGACTAAGGGAGGGTGCAGTTTCTAATTGTGAAGGATGATTTGGAATTGGAAACAATTCTACATGGTCCTACTTCCCTAATTTCCTGAAGGGGGCACTTTTGTGGATAGGGTTAGGTCACCCATGGGGTTCACTTGCTCTCACAGGTCACCGTTGGCCTCAACTTACTAAGCAGGTCATCCATAAGTCTATAAAAGTTAAATTTGAACCCATTGCTTCAGTTTGGTTGATTATTTGATTACTAAATGCTTAGGTGAGAATTACTTCTGAGTGTTGTGCCTCAGACTACTAGGAGATGAGCCCCAACCTTCCATTCCCCTCTCCTTCCATCCCCTTTTCTTCCATTGCTGGCGTGGAACACTAGATTGCAGGAATTGAAGGATTTAAAGAGTTATTTTCAGCCTCCATAAATTTCAGGTCCATATATAGTGAATCCCTAGCTTCACTTATGCTCATAGCCCCTTGCTAGTCATGATCCAGGCCTCCTGCCCCTTATTTTTGGAGAATCCTTGTAACGGTTAGTAAATGATGTAATTTATGTTCTATAGGTTCATAATATTCTACAATTTACATGTATCAGGTCGAAACATATATTCCCATAAAGATTCTTGTCTTCAGTTTTGCCTAAAAGGCCTATTTTAGCAATGTATGGGGGAAATTGAATAAAAATGAGTGCTATAAGGAATATATCAGGTTGGGGAAGTAATTGAAGGGAATTTACATATTCAATTAACTTATATTTACCCCTTTTACATTTCCAATTTTTTACAGAAATGCATTTGAGATGATTTAACTGTTTTTTAGACCCTAGCTAGATTACTAGCTTTTAATAACTAGTTTTGGTAAAATTGATGTAAAACTATTTCTGTTAACTCAATATGAGCTCTGTCAAGTCCTGTGGGTCACTAACAGTCCAAAATTCCCATATAAAACTCCAGAACCATTTTTATTTTGTTATGTACCACCTTTTTAGATCCTCCTCTGCGCAGGGTTTTCCTTGGCCAAAACTGCCGTAAAATCCTAAATTCATCCAAAGCTTCTCAGAACCTTCCAAAATATCTGAAAAATATATAAAACCTTTATTTATACTATATTAATTATGGAACAACCCTTTTCAAGTTTCCAGAAGCCCCTGGTTGAAACAGGCAGAACTACTCTCCTTAGTTGCACGGTTTGGCTGCCCAGAAGCGTGGTAGTAGGTTTCTGCAGCATATATTCTGAAACCTAGATGGAACAAGATATAAAATTTTTAGGGGAGAGAAAATTAAATGTATGAAATATCTTTGTTTTCTACCCACTGATAAATCTTGTGCTCTGGAAAATCTCCCAGAAGAAACCCTTGTTTTTGGCAATCCAAGAAGGCTCTATGTGAACCCCTTAAATTTCATAATTATTTAAGAAAAATCACAGAATTAAAGTGTTCAGGTCTGTACACCAGACTTATTACATTACATTACACGGGGTCCAGGGATACAATCCTGCTACCACTATACCCCTAGGTGCATCCACAGGGCCCGAACCATGGCGCACGGGTAAATTTGGGGGAGATTTGAACACGAGACCTTCTAGTTACAACCAATTTCAACAATTCCACTTTACCACTTGCTCTGCCCCCTCATGGTCCAATGTACATATGTTGTTAATTATCATCTAGAATTACAATTCAAAAACCCTTTCTCAAATGTGCACATGTTGTAAACCATTGTCCAGAGGAAGGTTCAGGCGAATCTTCCTAAAATTGTACATATGCAGCTTATCTATATGAAGGACATACAAAAAAAAAATTGAATGTGCATATGATGTATATAATAATCTGGATGAACAATCATCCAAACCTTCCTAAAAAATGCACATGTGGTCAACAATCATTTGGATGAAAGATCAAATGGACCTTTTTTAAAAGTGCACATGTAGTCAATCATAATGTATAGGAATTTTCATATAACCCTTTCTATATTCTACATCCAATTTCAAGAATTATCTAGATAAAGAGTTGAGTGACATGTATTCTTAAGTGAGCATTGGTTAAATAATCATATAGTGGGCCTTAATCATCTACTCATAAATTTTTAATAGGTCTTAAACACTTTTTTAATATAATTTTGGGGATAGGTATCATAAAAAACTATTTTTTTGTTTGTATTTTCGACATATCTCTCAGTGTTTTTACTCAAATTTCGATCGAGAGACATCGTTGGATGCGTAATTTAATTACTCATCCAACGAGTACCCACTCGACATAATTTTGAAAGACCCCACTACCCCAAAAACAAGAAATACCTAAAAAAACGTGGTGATGTTTTTTCAGGTATTTCCTGTTTTTGGGGTAGTGGGGTCCGTCAAAAGGAATTAAATCATCTACTCATAAATTTGAAATACTGTATAGGTCTTAAACACTTTTTTAATATAAATTTGGGGATAGGTATCATAAAAAAACTACTTTTTTGTTTGTCTTTTCGACATATCTCTCAGTTTTTTTACTCAAATTTCGATCGAGAGACCTTGTTGGATGCAAAATTTAATTACTCATCATACGAGTATCCACCTTACATACTTTTGACGGACCCCGCTACCCGAAAAATAGGAAATACCTGAAAAAACATCATCACATTTTTTTAGGTATTTCTTATTTTTGGGGTAGTGGGGTCTGTCAAAATTTTGTCGAGTGGGTACTCGTTGGATGCAAAATTTAATTCCACATCCAACAAGCTCTCCTGATTAAAATTTGAGTAAAAACTCAACAAAAAAGTAGTTTTTTTTGTTTTCTTTCTCTAAAATTAATAAATATTATTTTATTATTTTAACTATTACTTTATTAATTTTTTTTATGAGGCCCATTTTGAGTTGAAATTTTCTCTAATGTCATTTTGGGTCTATTAGTTGTTATTTCATCATTTTATCTTCTCTTGTCTTATGTAGTTAGTACATTTTATAAGGAGGTTCTTCCCTCGAAAAGGATTAATATTTACCTATTTTATTCATTGTTAAGGCATGGATTAGTCTCTTATTTTATATTTCTTTTCTTTCTATGTTATTTTTGGGACTTGGTTGCATAACATTTAGTATGAGAGCTCTTTCATCCGGACTAGATTCTCCAAAATGAGTCATTTCCATTTTAGCTACAATTTTTTTTATACAAAGATTCAGAGGTATAGGTGAAAAAAACACTTCTAGAATGTGCCAAAATATCTCCATACAAAAATGTAGATCTTGATTTGTTACAGTTTTGGAGATAATTATGGAGGAATCTAGAGTTTTTACTACTCCAAATCCTAGTCGAAAACATATATTCTAGGGAAAAAAATCATATCTGAGGAATCCAAGATCCAAATTGAGTGAGAGAAGTTGCATTTGAAAGAAGATGGACCAAGGTATCTATGGTTCTCGTTTCAACTATAGAATCAAAATAATTGACACGTAGAATACCGTATTAAATTTTCTCTCCAGAAAGGAAAGAAAAAGAATAAGTGTTGGTACATGTGCAATAACTTTCTAATGGAGAATCTAAATTAGGTCAAAAGTGTGGAATTGGAAAGAATACAATCAGGGTACCACAAGCCAAATATTTAGATGTATTGAAGTCTAAATCCAAATTTTATCTCAGTTACAAGTCGACACAAAAACAATAATCCAATCAAGGTTTGAAATAGGCGTTATGGGGGAAAATGTCATATCTGAGGCATCTAAGATCCAAATTGAGTGAGACATATTGCAACTGAAATAATACACAATAGGGTAAATGTTTTAGGATATTCAACTACAAAAAAAATACTAAACACGTGGCATACCATACAATTTTTCTCTTCTAGATAGGAAAAAACAAGAAGTTTTGGGAGATTTACAATAAATTTTTAATGGAACATCCAAATTAGTTGATACCTACATCATCAAAAAGTGGACACATCGAGATACAAGAGGCCAATGTTTTGGACCTAAAAGAGTTAAAATTCCAATTTTATAGCGGTTTCAAGTATTTCCTACAACAATCTTCCAATCAGGGTTTGAAAAAAGGTGTTCTAAGGAAAATTGTTATATGTGGAGCATCTGATATCAAAATTGAGTGAGACCTATTGCATCAAAAATAATAATTACCATTGTATCTATGGCTATATTTCTTAGATTGAGATCAAAAATATTGGACACTTGGCATAGTATACATGTTCTCTCTTCTCGATAGGCCTAAAATAAGATCTTTTAGGAGAATTGAAATATAGTTTTAATAGAACATCCAAATTAGGTCATACCTACAACATTAGAAAGAAAACATATCAAGCCATCACAAGCATATGTTATAGAGCCAAAGGAGATAAAATTTTAAATTTATCTGAGTCCAAGTCAGCCATAAAAGAATATTCCAATCAAGGTTGAAGAATGAAACTCTATAGTTCAAGGAGTGGTAGATCACATAGAGCACCAACAAGCAGTCTCCAAATACTAAACATGTCCAAAAACATGGTGAAACAACATTTATTTCAACATCACATTCAAAGGAGTTTTGAATAAGTAAAAATCATAGGGGAACTTGAACAAATAATTGAAACAAGGACTAAACAACTACTAAATCAAGCTATTGTTGAGTACCTCATCAAGTGGAAGAACTTATTAGTTGCACATTCGACATGGCAAGATGATTCCTTCATACAGTTGCATACAAGTGTTGACGACAACACTTTTTTGAAGGGGAGGATCATGTTAATCACTAAAAGTTGGGAACATTTCACCCTATAGGGTGGTGCATTACCACCTATGATGTGGTGTATTACATATTATTGATGTTGTCTTGGGTCTATTAGTTGTTATTTTAGACCTTCATTTACTATATATATGAAGGAGATATTTTCATTTGAATCATCATTGTATCTTGTATTGTTTTTTCTACTGAGTACAATTTGTAAGGAGGTTCCTTCCTCAAAGATGATTGATATTTATCTATGTTCTTCATTGTCAAGGTGCATATTACTCTCTTATTTTCTATTTCTGCTCTTTCTATGTTATTTCATCGACTTGATTGCATAGCACTAAGGGTCATACACCATGTTGAGGAAGGATCAACTAAAATTTACTGAGAATGGTATACAGTTTCAAATGTTGGTAGAGAATAGAGGGACTACTCCTAGCTTCTATAAAATTTATTGTAGTCATCCAATTCTTCTTCTTGGTGTCTTGGGGCCATCTCCATCTTTTCATCGTATCTTGTCTCTACATGGTCCTTTGGTTGTTGTAATTCATGCATTTAGTACATTTTACAAATTGATTTAAGTTTTTTCATAGTAGATAGCTACACCATCAGATATTTTAGAAATCATATTGATTGTGAGAATTGTAATGATTTACTAATTAAAAAAACATTTATCAACAAATATGTATTGAAGTGTGTTTTCTGCATTTGTTCTTTAGAATTATTTTTCATTCTTTTCCACTTTGATTGGTGTTATGGTTTCCTTTGATCTCATAATGAGAAACAAAATGTTCAATAATGTTAAAATAATATAAGTGATGTCCATTTCATTTATGTCAATTCATTATGTTCAAAAGTAAAAAAAAAATTACTTCTTTACATGAAAACAGTGTGAAATAACCATAACCTTGGCAAAGGATATTCTGTTTGTTCATGTAATATCGAACCACCGAATTTGAGACTAGGTGAGTACTATAAAAGTCACCATATTGAACTGTTTTTCTTCCAAATTTCATTGTACAACATTTGAAAGTTCAAGATGTTTATTTTATAGCAGTCTCATTCTCTATGTGAGAAAATCGATTATGACTTACACTTTTTCTATGGGAAAAAAGTTCAAGATGGTGATTTTTATATCCATGGTTTTATTTCAGTGTGAAGAAAATCATTTTCGTTAGTACAAAGGAATTTATTTTTATCATGCTTTTATTTAAGTGGGAAGAAATAAATTTGTCAGAATATTTGCATCAAATTTCCTTTTTCTTTGATGTTTCTCTATACAACTTGAAATATTTAAATATAAAATACAATTTTTTTTTAAATTTCATTTTTCTTTACAATGGAGGATGTTAAATGCGTTAAAAATAACACCTACAATTGAATTTGAATATTTATGTTGTTTTGGAATAAATTTCATCCTTCAATAATAATATCATATTTTAAGGTTAAGGAAGAGCTCTATACATTGAAAATAACATATATGAAAGAGACCATGGCGGTTAGAGAAAATGGTAATGAGTAATTGAGATGATAAGGTTGTAAATGGAAGGTCACAAGTACTTACTTACAAGAAGAAAACAAAACACATCCAATCTTTAAAAGATGATATTTACATTGAGAACAACAAATCCAAAGGTATTTTATGGATATCTTGTTCATGGAAATATTGTTTCCTTGACAATCTTGTATCTTTCTCAATTAATAAGATGGTGTATTTTAATACATATTTTTCTATTTTCCTCTTTTTTCACTTTGGCAAAATCACAATTTATAGTGTTTTTAAAAATCCAAGGAAGTTCAATAAAATAATTACTATATTGATTTTTTATTTTAAGTAAGCATATTATATTACCTTGCTAGAAAGAAAGAATTTACATTAATAGTCTTCTTTGGTATGATGTAGCGATCATGGAAACTAGCCCATAGCCAATTTGATATCATAATTAAATCCCATCCTTTGTAGGAAAAAAAGAGACTAACAAATTAGTGCTTCGACAGTTTTCCCTAAGATACAGATAGAGCATCTTGTATACATTTAGACTAATAGTTTACCAAAGAATAAATAGCAAGTAAATTACAAAATATCCTTCCTAGGTGGATGAGTTAGCGGTCCATGGTCCATATGTGTATTTCTTATTTATTCATCTTATCATATCATGCTCAGAAGAATTGTCACACATAGTGATGATCATATATTCATATTCTAAAGTAATTCACTCTAGGGTTAGCTAAGCCCTAAAGGAGACTTTTAGCACTCACTCACCATGACTAGAAATATATTACATAGTATAACCACATGAATTGATACAACACAAGTCCATATCCATAATTGGATAACGATTCTCATAGGGTATAGTCTATGATAATCATTGACTTGATACAAAATATGTTTAGAGTCGATACATAATAAGTCAGTCTTGATCTATAATATAAGATTAGTATTGATACAACACAAGATTCTAATCCTTATAGAATGCACGATCACAGTACATGCATCCCACCTCAATACATAAGGACATAGATAAGACTTAATACAACACAATGTCTTAACTTCATACCACACAAGTCCCTAACTTGATACACTCATAAGTCTTGAAAAATAACCCTTGATGTTGTACATTTAACATTAGCAATGAGGGAGGATCATTAGTCTCTGGAGTTTGGACAATTCATATTGCAACATAGAATGTAGTTCCCCAACAATCAATATGGTATAACTTTAACTCTTATGCAGTGGATCGTGAATATTTTGTCTATATATAGTTATAGCTTTACTCTTGAAATCCATAATCGAACACACAACTCAGCTTCAATAATAAGATTGTATTTTAATAACTGGATCTAAAGGATTTGGTTATCAAAAGAATCAATCCTTTTTCTCAAAAAAGACCAATTTTCAACAAATAAATAAATAAATAANGAAACGCCATAGAATAAAAGTAGAATGAAACGGGTGTTTGGTCCATGATGTGTCACCTTTTTTTTTTGTCACATATTTACCTTGTTCTAAGATTCTTTAATTCAATTTGTATCCTTGTTGACATCGTCCTTCTTATAATTCAATGTCCTAACCCAAGGTACATCCTCTTTGAGTACTACATTGTTTTAAGTTATAATAAAAACTGCTTACAGTGGTTTTGTAGTTTTGTTTCACTTATTAATTGATCTACTCAGGACTATGTGTAGGCACGGTAAGAATTGACCAATCATCTGTTGAAGAATTAATGCTTCTAGTTTTCCATGTGTTCAAGAATCAAGCTATCTTTGGTTTGTTGATACCTACAACGCTGCTACTTCCTAAATTATAGTGATGTCGTCATCTGATGACAGTCAAGCATTTGGTATTCGACCGATGCTCGCGTGCTGATGAGACGAGTGTCAGCATCGAAACATTCATCTATCCACGAATATATGAGGATAAGCATTATAACCATGTTTGGATGGAATCATGAAATGTCATATGTGTCTTTGTAATCAAATTGTAACAACATTTGAGAGTAATAGGTCATATGTTATAATTTGTATTAACAACCTTGAAAATCTTCAATTCTCAAGGTGTTCAATTATTCTATTTTGAGGAAGTTTTTACTGGAATATAGTATAAGAAGATGTAACCTTGTAAGTTGATGGTTATCTACGGATTACGACTTGCGAAGGGAATGAACTAGATACCATTGTAACTTTATAATAGATACTTCTTTTATAATAGAAAATGTCTTTAATTCTTTTGAGATGTTAAATGTGTATTCGTAGCCCTAGTTAAAGAAGGAAGGGACGCCTTTGCTTACTCGCCCCTTATAGTTTATTAAATTGATAAATAGGCTAAGTGCAAAACTATATTGATAAATAGGTGAAGTGCAGTGTGTTATTTTTGTCATTTTATTACTAGTAATTTTTATTGCTGCATAAGTGGCTTTATTTACAAAGTTGAAGGTCGATGATCTATTTTTTTATTGTGTGGCTCGGTTCATGTTAATTTAAGCTATTATAATTCAGATTGACTTTTGTTTCCATTAGATATTAGAAGTTTGATTATTGAGAGCGTTCACTAGATTTCCTTTACAATAGATTATGTCCTCAATCCTTACAATAGAAGTATTGTTTTTAAGGTTTATTGAATTGTTGTTAAATGGGTTTGTAGTTAAGATATTCTTTAGGACTAGTGTGCATGAGTGTGAGTTTATTGAGATCTATTAAGCTCATTTTTACATTGTGCTTTTTATTTTCATGAACAATGTGCTTTTAGAACAGAAGTTTGGTTTTTTCATTTTTCTAAAAGAGTGGTGAATGATTGGTTTTTTAACAAAATTTCGTCCTTACCTTTTCTACAGTGATTTGGGGTTGGGCATATTGCAAAAAATAAACATACCTCTCTAGTAAACGCACAATTTGTGCATATTTCTCCCCATGGGTTAAGAGACCACCCTCTTAATAACAAATATATCTACTCCCAACACACAATGTAAGTTCTTGTTCCAATTGAGTTGGTCCCCATCTAGAGAGCTCGCTCTTCCTTTCTTCCCATGTACATACTCTAGAAAAAGTATCTCGAATGTAGCCCTAAAACAAAGCACTCCACTCCAAAACTCTCACTAACTTAATATTCTCTATAGTGATTTTAACGACAAGCCTATAACAACTAGATTCGGGAAGCATTTTAGTTGGATCTATCCATATCAACAATTTGTAATAAACCTAACGACAGATCTATAAAAAGAATCGATTCTATAAGCATTTTATTAACATAAAGAAATGATAAAAAACTTTGGAATCATTGGGCGGATCTGAAATATAAAAAAAATCATGGAATAAAGACTTGGTAGATATAAATAGATCTAAAAGATTGCATTTCCTTAGATGGAGTTAAATGGATCTAAAATATTAGCATGTACTTATTCATTTATAAATGAGACACCATATTTACTTTATCACTCTGCAAATAGCAGATCACCTAACAGATAAAACCAACAAACAATATCGATGCAGTGACATCCCTTAAGCTCAAGATTTTGAACTTAGATATGATATCATATGTAATGCCCCCTCAGGACGCTAGCTGAATCTACTAAATAAAAATGCACACACTTGCATTACACAAGATATGAATTTCAGCCTGTAATTTTTTTTCATAAAACTCAATAAACAGAATCACATTCAAGCTGCATTCATATATTCTCAAAACATGGGCACATACACACACATAAATAGAATTTAAGAAAAATGAAATGATAGACTTGTAAATTTTCATCGTAGAGTAACAGAGGCATGGGAGTTGTCTAAATATTGTGGAAATCGTCGCAGATCTGCCAGTCTTGCACACCCATTTTTAATAAAAAAAATGTTCTACTTGAAACAACACTATTGTACCCAATGGGTACTCTTCTTAGTGTGGGACCCCTAATTTGCAAAGAGGATAAATGATACAAAATATAGCGAACTATCGGTAAGTATACTACCACTATGAAGCTCCTAACCTCACTCATACCAAGATTATCCACAGCCTCCTACACACTCCTCAAAAGTGCATCTGAACCTATGCCATCCAACATTAGGGTAAACGAAATAGGATCCTCATGTTTTTATTTGTTTCCTTTTACATTTTCGAACACTCCATGCATTCCGAGGATGCATCTTTGTAAATTATTTTGTTTCTTTTATTTTATTACTCACCCTCCTATCATCCATTCTCTCAACTTTTCTAATTGTTTTATTTTTAGTTGACTCTTACTTTATCTTAGTTTTAACTATTTTCTCATTCAAGAATTTTTTAATATTTTCTAATTTTAAATTAATTAATTGTTATTTGCTGAATTTTCTTTATTCACAATTTTCATATTAAATGAAATGATTAAAGGTTTATTTTGAGAGAATAATTTAGTGGAACCTCTTTCTAAATCTTTCTACAATAATTTTATTGCCTCAATTATTAATTTTACTTAATGGTTGTTTTTATGTTTGTGGAAGAAATATGAAGGGTGTGATGCTCGGTGCATACCCTTCAAATATTCACCCACTTAATACTTTTAATTAACTATCACATTCTCATTGTGAGAGGTATATCAAGGGTTCTATACTCTGTGCATGCCCTTCAAATAATGTCTCCATGGTAGGGACTTGGTATGACAACTAAGACCTTGTTATCTCAATCTGTTTGACCCTGTTGAAGGACTGGCGGCTCCTAGAAAATAAGGTTCTGTCCTTAATGCACTCTCCCTAATAAGTTCCTCGTGAGTGACCGAATTTGTGGCCTACCCTCATGTGAACATGCATATGATGAGTAGTATTCTCTCTCGCTCGTTCACAACTCATCATGTGGAGAATATTAGCCTTACATCATATTTCAATTTATCCCCATTACGTGATGTATAGACCGATTGACAATCAAAATCTAGCTCCTTAATGTTTAAACACCACTCACAACAAATATTTTAAAAGAAGATTATAATACTTGAACATAAATATTAGGTTAACATCACCTTATGATGATACCCAATTCATTTTAGAGTCCATGAGGTATCAATGCAACCTTCCATTATGTGCACCTATCTTTCTTATGACACATAATGACCCATGAGAGTACATGCTAAATAAAATCAAATGCAATTATACAAAATTTATCACTATCAAAATCATTTCATATTTTCCATATTTATTTCATCATTATCGATATCATTCCATAGTTTTCATAAACTTTCGATAACTATCAAAATCATATCAAAATCACATAAAATTTCAATCATTATGAAAAGTATATCAAAATCACATAAATTGGTCGTCATCAACTCAATAGACAATTTCCAAGAAATTGTGTTTAATAATCAAACACGAGTTCCATACAAGGTAAGCTCATTCGAAACTGAATGCCCTCAAATAATAAGACAACAATAATTTTAGGTCTAAATCCATGCAAAACTCGATCATTCACAATCGAATTCTGAAATAATAATGTTGTAATGAGTGTGAAAAGTCAATGACAAAATCGGGTGTTACACATTAAATTGCTTTACTTACACACAAACCACTTGTTAACTTTCTTGAAATTTTCAAGAACTCTAAACATTTCATTAAATACAATTTTTACACATTATATGATCTTAGTTTTATTTTTTTAATATAATTGGAAACACAACATAATTCTCTACAATTTTTTTAATGCATGTCAAAATTCACAAGGCATAAATAAGTTTTGAGGGCTTTGATTTAATAAATGAGTAAAATATTAAATTTTCGATGTCACTTTTGGACAAAAAGTGTTACCCATCTTGATGGATTCACCCATGAGCATTCTACTAAGTTACTTCTCAGACTAATCTTCATTCTTATGTTCCTCTTGATTAGAATGTTTGTCACCTCTGCCTCTGTTTCTTGTTTTAATCCCATCTCTTCTCTCTGACACATAAACATGAGATTTGAATGCAATGTCAATGCAATATCACCATAATTGCTTATCCTAAAATCATGAGATTCCAATGAATTTAACAATTCGTCAATTGGAATCTAACATGGGGCCTAATACTATTTGTGGCTACTACAACAGATTCAAGTTTTTTTCACAAAATATTGAGAACATCCTCAACAAAAGTAACCTACTTGACCCACAAACATTTTTTACTTGAACCACGAACAATTTAATTGTGCTTGAATGCTTCATATTTAAAATCTCAAAAGCCTTTCTTAAGTTATGTAATTTAATGATTTTTACCTTACCCATTGCTTGATAGCTTGATTCCAAAAATTTTCAAGCTTCCTTTCAAGTTTTTGTTGTGGATTTTTTTGCAAAAATGAGAGGTTGCACTCCTTCCTAAATATAAGAAGGGATTTAGAGTCCTTCCAATTTTCTTCAAGTTTGGATTTCTAAGCAATGGTTAGAGCCATTTTTTCTTCAATAATAGTAGGGTCAAAATACCCATTTGATACATAACCCTGAAAACCCTAAGAATGGAGAATGGTTAATTTTTATGACCCAAAATATATTTTCCTTCTTCCTAATAAGCATGGGAATTTGTGGTTGAGGAGAGATTCTCAAATTCATCTTGACTCAAACTCAAAATACAACAAAGAAAAACTTATGTCCAAAGATTAGGGTGTCACACTCAAATTAAGCAAGTTTAGTCACACAAGAAGATTCAACATCCTTTAACTTTAAAGTTGAAGAACAAATAATCATGATTCACCGAGAGTTGTAAAGATTCTAATCTTCCTTATTGGGAGGATAAAAAAATTATAAGTGACTTTCATTCCTAATTTCACTATCGATTTTCACCCAATGTTCTATAGTACAACCAAATTTAAACCTCCCTATTTTTAGCTCCACAAATCTGCACTAATTACACACCAAACCAATCTATTTTTTGCAAACATAGGAGAGGATTAAGTTGTGTGCAACCAAGAATGTCCGTAACTAAATCTTTGGATTCAATTTATTCCCCTTTTCTTTCAAAACCACAGGTTCTCAAACTCATTCATTTTCTTGGACACTACCCTTGGCTTAGTTGCAGACCACACAAGCATTACACACTTGGCATCCAAGAAATGATGGCATTACACTACCCTTGGCATCTCTTTAATCCATGGGGGTAAGGTCCCTCCAACAATGATGGTTCTCTTCGGCGATGACTCGAGCTATTTATATTGGCATGGGGACTCTTAGAGCCAAGGAAAATTTTAGGAGCGAAATTTAGCCCATGGGCTAATTTTTTACTTTTTTTTCCAAAAAAATATTCACTAGTTTCCTTTTTTTTCTAAATTCACTCACCCAAATTTAATGGGTTCATTTTTTTAATTTAAAATTTATCAGAATTGTCAAAAATATATATATATATAAACCTTCGAAATTTGAATCAATTTAGAAAAATATAGCCAATATTTTATGACTAGAAATTTAAGAACTAATAAGGTTCGTCAAAGTTTCTACACTTTAAGAAAAATTATGGATCGTTAAGATTTTCCCACACTAACACAATCACATGAGAAGATAAAGGTATCAAAGGATAGCTCAGAAATCAACAAAAAAATAAATGAGATAAGGACCAAACAAATTTCATTAATTAAAATATTTTTGCATAAAGATATTCGATCGCCGTGAAAAAATGAGAATGGAAGGGAAAATTGATGGCAACGTATCATGGATTGTGAGAATACATGCAGCCAAGTAACCTCAAAATTTAATACTTCAATGTGTACACTTTGAATTTGTTAGCTTAGGAGCTAACTCATTAATCTTGTATGTTCTTTCCATGGCACCAAGTACAAAAATTCAATTCTAACATAGACCCACAGATTTGTATAATAGTGAGTCACATCATACCAAATTTCTTTGACTTTTGATATTCCTATTTTGTATTCCATATCCATGTACATTGGCATGATACATGAAATTCCAATAAAGACGACTTAGTAATCAACACCTAAAATAATTCCCTGAGATGACTACGAAGGGAACCCATGAGGTGAGCAAAACGAAAATTTCGTAGGCATTTTCATGCAAGGAGGTTTTCGAAAAACCTATAGCTCTTATCGTTGTCTATCTAGAAAACCATATTCGGTTGCATGGTTTCTCTGTGATCCACTGGTTTTTCTAGTGTCTTCTCAGATAACTACTTGTTGGTGGTGTTTCTCTCTTCTAATGCATTCTATATACTCACCTCATACATTCAATTCTCACTGGACTAGGAGAGGCTGAGAGAGGATTTGGATTGGATTCATGGCTAAGCATGCCTCTTCAAATTCAAACCCATTGAAAAGCAAGGCGATGAGAAACATCCAAGAAGAGATCATTGTCATTTACCAAGGTTTGACACCGAAACCTCGTGGCTCTTCTGGGCTACTATATCAGACGACGAATCCGTTGCTTCATTTACCAAGGTTTGACACCGAAACCTCATTGCTCTTCTGGGCTACTGTATTGACGACGAACCCATTGAGTAGCAAGGTGATGAGCAACTTCCAAGAAAATATGATCGTCTCTACCAAGGTTTGACACCGGAACCTTGTGGCTCTTTTCGGCTACTATATTGTTGATGTGGAGAAAATATTGTTGTACGAGTACAAGATGCCTAATGGTTAAGAGCATGTGTTTCCTCTTAGAAGGTCACAGGTTCAAATCCACAGGGGGTGGTGTATGTACACCTCTGTAGACTTTAGAAGTTAAATCGTTGTTGAGTGGGTGTCCCTTGTCCCGCAAACAAGGGGTATCATTCACTAAATTGATGGAGGCAACCTTAAAAATATATTATTATTATTATTATTACATTCCACATGGGAGGCTGAGCTAGCATGCATCTATTTGGATGGAATGAAGTAAGGATAAGGAAGTTGAAATGGAATTAGTCATTCCAAAAAAGCAAGAAGAATTAGAGATTGTTTTTGGCGTGTCCTGCAAGTTTGTCCAACCCATTGCAATTCTTCATCCTGAGTGCAAATTTCATTCAAAGTCATATGCATAGGTTCATGATGGTGCTTTGATGCTCAATCTTGGTCTCCAAAATAGTGGATTGAACAACCATTTTCAAAAATGTAAAAAAAATTAGTTAGTTAAAGTGCCCTTTTGATTTTTTTGATAATTATTTTTCTAGCATTTGTAGTTTCTCATCCATTCTAGGTTTAATTTAGCAATATTCCTTGGAAAAATCATTCCTTAAAGCTGAAAATCCATAAAAGATATTATTTGATCATGATTCATAGGAAAAATACCTATATTAAACTTTAATTATCTAGAGAAAATTCCTTAGTTATGTATGAATATCTCCTCAAACTCTATATGCATACAAAACCCTTTCTTGAAGCTTAATTGTTCAGAGAAATCCGTGGCGAAGCGTAGACTATTTGAACAAACCTTTGATAAAGCCTTTATTATCCCATTAAAAAACTTCTATTTTAAGTTAAAATATACAAACACATGTAATGCCAAGCATGAATTATTCCATGAAGCCTTGGAAAATTTTTAATCGTAGAGTTAAAATTCAAAACTCTACTTCAAATCTGAATTATAGAAGGAAACCTCGCTAGAGCATCATTATCCAAGAAATCCTTGGTAACACCTAATTGTGTAGACAAAACACTTTGTTTAAGTTTGATTGTCCAGCGAAACGTTTGGTTAAGCAGAAGGAAATGGGTACCTTTCCAAAGACATACGTTTGATTTGATATTTTGGTAAGGATTAATATCCATGGTTAAGAGACTTTGAGTTCAAATTCATTAAGAAACCGTTGGTTAAATCTGAATCATTTCGAGAAAGACCTCATGCAATTGACTGAAGTTAGTCTTTGTATGTTCAGAATCATCACTCTCATCCATCTACTTGATGTTATTTTTATGTGTGGGACAAGGAGATATATATGAATTGTTAGGGGCCATTATTTAAAGTAATTTGTAGTAACTTTAACAAAAACATGTAATTTAGACTAAGGTTGTGTATTATATTTTTTTATTTTTTAAAACTATTTTTGTGCCTATTCATTGGTTAGTACAGCTGACATTTCTCTAGGGTCTTGTCCCCCTGGAACCAGCGGCGAGCTTTGGTCAACAAAAAGTAAATGCAACAATGTGTAACTTGTGCACTTCTGCTGACCATGAAAGATGGGATCGAGCTTTTTTAGATGTAATACAATGACAAAGAGTTAATGTAACAAATGCCTAGCTACTTCTTTGTCCTTTCAGTATTCCTAATGGACAAATTTTGAGTTGGATTCCATTTCAAAAACTTCCACAATGTTCATTTGGCCTTTCGAAAACTTTCATTTTGAATCCGCTCTTGCACACCATTTGTATTTAAACAATCGCTACTATATTTATTTTGTTGTTTGTGTAGCTGATCCGCTTTTTTTCAATAGGGTTTGAAGTGGGAAATATCCTTTCGAGGTTCTACAAGTCTCTAAGTATGCAATTGTTCCATGAGGCAATCTCAGAAAACTTGATACCAGTGTTTGTAAACCGTTGATTATTTTGGCCTTCTGGGTACGTTTTTGGATTTGAATATGCGAGAGATAATTACAGATAGCCATAGTTTTATTTGAAATTGAAGTTGAAATTAAAAAGTCCTTGCAAAAAAAACCTCGTTTGTGTTGTTAGATGATGCAATGTTACCCTTGGTGGACATATCAAATATATTCTCTTTAATGAAAGTTTTTGTTGAAAGGTTTTATTATGAAGGGTAGGACTCCGTGAATGGCAAGTGGTTTATTGGAGATCAAGCTTTTCTCTTTCTATTTTTTAAGCCATTGTTGGCATCATTGCTGAATAATTTAATGTGTATTTGAATTCTCTCCATGTGGTCAGTTCGATTGAGATAGGAATTCCCCCATTGACTGCATGGGCTCGTTTCACTATCCTTGGAAACCCTAATCCTTGTTTAATAATAATAATTATTTATTATTAATACTAAAATTTGAGAAACCTGATATCTTCATTAATTTCATAGTTTACATTTCTTCTTTATTCTTTTGAAGTTGCATGTACCTTTGTGAGTTTTATTAAGTTATTTAAAATTTTAATGAAATTTAATTATTAAAAATAAATAAATAAAAGAAAATATATATTTTTCATATCTTTGTGAGTTTTATTAACTTATTTTAAATTTTAATGAAATTTAATTATTAAAAACAAATAAATAAAATAAAAAATAATTTTTGTTTTGCTAGTTGAAACAAAAATCATATACAATCCATGCAATATTTGATAAAAACAATTTGCACTTTCCAATTAAGATTACCGAAAAAAAAAACTATTTACCAGAGTGTGTTGTTGGAAAAAATCGTGAGTCCTTTATAGAAGTTTTCTCTTAATAGTGTTCCAATAATTATTTATCTGGTTATCTGGTTATCTGGTTATTTTGGGAAAAGCTTTGGTGTTGGTGATGAAACGCATGCGCAAAATAGGGTTGAAGATGGTTTTCACCATAACATCGGCGGTCGTGCTCAAAAAAATGATCTTCTTACTGGACAACTCAATCAGGGACGTTACATGGCTTCTCAATGTGTCTGCAAGTGGAGAAGAGCGAGCAGATCATTTCAGGTTGCCTCCCATAGCCATGAACGATCGGATGCTGGGTCATATTTGGGAACAGATAGAAAATGTTGGGTCTAATTTAGGAACATATAGCAAGGTTACACATAGGGAGTAGTCCTGAGAAGAATGACGACGTTGTAGCATTATTCGCTTCTCTGGCCCAGGACAACTTGCTAAATAGGAAATTGATTGTCGAAGAAGGTTGAATTGGCCCCTTGCTCAAGGTTATCAAGGAATGAAAAATGAGTAAGGATCCTGAACCCATTAGGTAGATAATTCAAGACAGTGTGTGCTATGTTTTTTCTAAGGTCTTGAAAGATGGTGGTCCCATGAAGGTCGAGCATGGTTTGTTACTCACAAGAACATTTTTCCCAGAGAGGGATCATCAAGTCACTTGTTTGTAATTTGTCCTTTGAGACCGTTCCTGATCATAACAAGTATACCATCTATGCTAAGGCCATCACTATGCAATCTGTTGTGAGTCTCACAACCAAAAATAAAAATTCTCATACTCAGAATCATCCTTAGTCTGAGCTTCAGCTTCAACCTCAGCCTCAAACAAGTGAAAATACAAGACATTCGTGTATTCTCTTAAAGCGCTTGAAAATGGCATGCCAATCAAACGCATTTTTAATTGTAAAATTCATATTTTGTGAAATTTAAAACGAAATGGAGTGTCAACTAGGGTCCAAGATCTCTTTTATAAAGAACATGCTTCATCAATTGTTTCATTAGTTTGATTTTGTTTATTTTTTTTTGCAATAACTTACTCGCATGCTCAAGTTATCATTAGCAATGTTTTATTAGAATCCATCATTTAGTTTATCATGGTGAGTCTTTACTATGCTCTCTCTCTCTCTCTCTCTCTCTCTATATATAT